>CM055093.1:20186594-20595634 GCA_029204225.1 Diphasiastrum complanatum | reverse complement strand
TTTGTTAAATTAGAAATCAAATTTGAGTGAAACACTGCTAAGTGTGAGACCTTTGTGAGTTTCAAGTCAATCAAATCTATTTCTCGTTTGTAGAAGTCACTAGTAAGATGGGATCTGCTGGTGCATACCTTCTAGAAGCTAGTGAGAGGTTGAATTCTACAAATTATGCTTTTTGGTAAGGTTAGGAGGGAGTCACTCTTGGTGCTCCAAGACCTTTATGAGTTCTTGATTGAAGATGAAGATGAACCTCTAGGTGCACAAGAGTTAGCTAGATACAAGAAGAGATCTAGGCTTGCACTTCCATTGTGTGAAGATGAATGTGAGCAATGATTTGTTGAGAGAAGTATAAGCTTGCACTAGTGCTAAAGAGGCTTGGGAGTCTTTAAAATCAATCTATGAGTCTAGCAACACTTCTAGAGTTCTTATGCTTAGAAATCAAATTTTGCAAAGCATGAGGAGAAGTGAGGAGAGTGCACATGATTATGTACTCAGAATCAAGTCTCTAAATAGGGAGTTGGCTTTCATTGGAGAGAAGATTCATGATGGAGAGCTTGTACAAATTGTCCTTAATGGTCTAGGAGATGACTTTGCAAATTTGGTCCAAAGTTTTGCCATCCAAGACACTTTGCCAACTATAGGAAAACTTCACAGTGTATTAGTGGCTGAAGAGTGTAGGATGCTCCATGAAAAATCTAGGATGAGTTCCTTGTCTTTACAGGATGGTGATGAGAAAGCCAATTTCTCATTCAAGGGCAAAAAGAAGACCAATGGAAAGAAGAAGCATCCAAAGGAGGCCAAAGAAGAGGATGATGCATCAAGCTCAAAGGACAAGTCAAAGTAGAAATGCTTCTTTTGTGGAAAGAAGGGGCATTATGAATCTGAATGCTACAAGAGGCTAAGAGCACAAGTGGAGGAGGACAAACAGGGAAACATTGCAAAGGAGGAGGAGGAAGATGAAGTAGATGTATTCTTGATGGCATCTACATCCTCACCAACAAGCAAGAGCAATTCAAGAGACAATTGGTGGATCGACAGTGGGGCTAGCTCCCACATGTCTTGTGAAAAGGACTTTTTCTCAACCTTACACTCTTTCAATGCTGCTAAAAGTTTTGTCTTTACTGCAAATGATGAAGAGTGTAGGATAGATGGTGTTGGTACCATCTCTTTGTGTCTAGAATCCTCAAAATGCATGGATCTAGAAAATGTCCTTTATGTACCATCAATCACCAAGAATATGCTTACTGTTGGTCTACTCTTGGAAAGTGGTTTGGATGTCCACTTAAGCATGGTGTTTGCTTCATCTTGAAGAATGATGTTTGCATTGCAAAGGGATTTAAACATGGAAGACTGTTTAAGTGGAAGCTAGTGTTGCTTTTGAAAGAATGAGCTTGGCAAAGGAGGGGATCACTAAAGAGGAGATCTTGGCAAAGTGTGATCTTGCTTGCATTGAGGAGGAGCATCAAAAGGAGGAAGACTTTGAGGATCAGCCTCAAAAATTGAGAGTTCCAAGGGAGTCCTCAATGACAATGGCCGAGTCATCAAATTGCATGCAAATTGTCCATTCAAGTGTGCATCTTGCAAGGGTGGTGAGCATTGGAGAGTCTACTATCTTTGAGTACTTGTTAGATAGTATTAGTAGACATGGAGTGACTTGTTGCTTATCTCTAAGATCTATGGTGTTTAGTACTCTCTATGACAAGACAATGAAATTAGATGCTTTCAAATCTCCATTTGTTGTTCATAAAGCAATTTCATTGGATAACTATTTTTGTAATAGTTTGAATAGTGTCATAAAAGATGAAATATCATTTGTATTGGAAATCTTTGGGTCCACATGCTTTGAGCATGATCATTCCAATGTAAGGACCAAAGATTATCCTATCTCAATGATAGGAATAATGGTAGTGTTTTGCTCTTCAAGTAGAGATTGTAGAATCTACTTGTTTTCCATCAAAGAAGTTGTCAATGGTGGAAATGTGATCTTTCAAAAGTGGAAGATTTGCAAACTTGACGAAGCACCTTTGGATCAATACCTTATTCAATTTATTGATAATATGGAGTCAAGTCAAGTGGAGGAGCAAGCTCAAGACCCAAGGACTCCAAGAAGAACCTTGAGTATCAAGGCTCAATCATATGGATCAAGCAAGGCAAGTTGTCTTTGGCAACATTATTTATGTACTTAATATTTTAATTGATGTATCTTCAAGTGCACAAAATGCCTTGGAATCCATGGCTTGGCATGATGTTTAGTTTTGAAGTGTGCTACATGTATATAGACACATTTATGGAACATCTTGTAAGGGATCCTCTAAGAGGTAGTGAAAGATCCTTCATGGACATCATTCTCTATTGGAGTCTCCAAAGCTCCTTGTTTGGAACTAGATTTTTTAGACACTTCTAAAAGATCTCATTCATCTATCAAGAGAGTTGTAAATAGATCAAGCTAAATTTGAGAAGGAGTGTGAAGAATTGCCAAAAATTGGCAAATCTAGCTTGATCAAAGACCATGTAGAACATTGTAAATATTGTGTATAATTGGGTTCTACACATGTAAGGCCAAGATTTCACATGGCAAACCACTCCTAATGTAGGTTAGGTCAAGTCAAAAGAGTTGGTCATGTCTATTTGGTGGTCATCCCTACTTTATAGGAGACCTACACCTAAGTTTAAGGTGAAAATTTGACCAACTAGCTACCTACCAAGCATAACTCTAGGATCTAGGCTAGGGTTTCATTTTAGGGCAAGAAGGGTGAGTTAAATTCCTTATTACATGCTGGAAATCCACCTAACTTCAATAAAGAAGTAGAATTTGCTATGTATTCCAAGCTCCCATAGTGAGAAGATAGAAAATTTTTGGAGCTCATTGGCAATCTCAAGCTAGTTCACTATGTGCATTGAGTTTTTGTGATCCAATTGAAACCAAATCAATTTCTACTTGTTTATCAGGTTGAAGACCGTACTACAACCTGTAGTACACACGTGTGGTCTTGGATTTCAATGTTGATCAATGCTTTTGATTGTTAATGCTTGTTGTTTGTCAAATTGCCAATCTAGATCAACTTTTTTGTGTCTAGTTTTCTGATAGATTGTTAAGCAAGCATCCAATCAGTCTTGTGGATCTTTTGTAGATCCATTTATGGTCCTAAATTACAGTACTTTCACATGATGTAAGTATGCATTGTGATGAGAGTGACGTACCACTATATCACACGTTCGCATGTATGGTCAGATTGAGAGAGAGTCATTATTTATGCAGACGGAAGTCGGTTCTTCGGTGACTTCTACTTTTCAAAGCACTTTGTATTGCTAAAAAACATGATTGCACATTCCTTTTCCATGTATGTTGTTTGGCACCCTTTCTGATCAGAGGAATGTTCTGTTATTCTTGACTATTGTTGCACTTGTATTGTGTAGGGATGATGACTCACACTCACATGACTATCGAAGAATTCAACCAGATGTTGCCATGTAATCCGCAAGATTCAGATGTGCAAGTGCACGAGAGCCACCACTTTCCTCACACACACCACCCATGGACTTGCACAAAGATATGTCCCGAGGAGACTCAATACACGAGGATGTGCCACTCACATCACATGATCGCGAGGGGGACATGGATGACATGATGGATGCATTCTTCACAAACCCACCCAAGGCCACATTAACAAGGGAAGAAGAGATGATGTGTGGCTTCGCATCCACTCCTTTTTACGAGGGTGGACAAATCTCAAAGTTGCAAGCTTGTTTGTTACTTTTCAGCTTGCAAACTAAGTACGGGTGGTCAGATGCGAGCGTCACAGAGTTGTTTGGGTAAGCTTGCTAGCTTCATGTGTGTTATAGACAAATTGCTCTAATCTCTAATGATGACGTTGAGCATGATGCATCATCATCAGATGGTTCGACGACACACGACACACCTTCTCAATCTCACTCATTGCCACCATCACCATTAGTTTTTGAAGATCAGCTGATTAATGATGAAGCTATACGATATATTTGGGTAGAATTAGAGATAGACTCATTTGGTTTGGCGGATTTGTCACATGATGATGTGACAAATGATAACGATGAACCACCAAATGAATAAGAGAGACCAAACGATGTATTTCAACTCATTGTAATATTAATCATATTGCTCACAGATGCAATTATAGTTTATTGATTGACTACTTGACATCAAACAAGAAGTTGATGTATGTGAGTACACAATTTGTGATCATCATTTTTTTGTGATACATAAATTTCTTTATTCACTTGTGCATATGGCAACCAATGTTGATAAAAAATGGAATTCAATGTATTGGTAGGTAACAAATTCCAAAAGTGAGATCGATTTACATTCTGTTTTATACCGTGGTTTATACCAAGGGGCCTTTTTTTTCATTAGTCTCAATATTACCCTCAGTTAGCAGAGTGTCCTGAATGCCTCTGGCCACCTGGACCCTCTTTATAACCCTCTCTATAGATGTCTCAAAAACAAGTTCAAATTTGGTAGGCTTATACCAACGTCAGCCTCGGTATACTCCTCAAATTAGCTTTGGTATTTTGATGTATGTTCCAAGGCCCTCTAGTGAATTTACAACCCTCTCTATATCTCTCTATGAATGTTTCAAAACCAAGTCCAAATTTGGTAGGCTTATTCCGAGGCCAAACACCGGACCCGGAACTCGAGATTCTGCTCCCCCCCGCGACTCATTTTAAAAACTATCTTTCAGAGAAACGCTAAAAAAAAGCCTTGGTAATCACCTGTCCTCTTGTATTGTTTGACTATTTTTCACAACATGTGAGATTTACTCACAAACTAGGATTGCAAAATAATAAAGTTAGATTTTGCAATATTTTTCACACTCCCCAAAAACTAGCTTGATAAGGTACTAGATCAATCAAGGAGTTTGTGAAACTTGTTGAGTGGGTCTTTTGGTATGCATATGAAGTGATAATCAGTCAAGGGATCGATCATAGCAGAAACCTCACCATATCCATGATAAGATTTCTTTGATTTAAATCATTTGCCAACACCTTTGAAGAGCATTCCACCAATTTGCCACTATATCCATGTGCTTCCTCCATGCTTGATGATGATCTTTGATTTGAAAGATCCACTTGCATGAAGATGGCTGCATTATACATAGAAAATTCTGAGGCTTCCATGCCTCATAAAGATCACAAAGATGATAAAGATCAAGATCATAAGATGAGCAAATGAGATGATTATCAAGATTATGCATTCTTGATCACACAAGTATCAATATGGAATTCCACATCAAGGCCACTATCAAGAAGTTTGGCCAACACTTACAAGGTCCTTTGTAAGCTTGGAACAAAAATAACCTTGTTGAGAGAGAGAACTTTAGAAGATGCAAGCTTCAAGGGAATAGTCCCTACTCCTTCAACCTTGCACTCACGATAACTTGCAATGTATATGGACATCTTGAGTCCTTCATAAGGCATAATATATGAGAAAGAGTGCTTGGAGCTACACATATGAGATGAGGCTCCACTATCAATATTCCATGAGTCATCCTTCTTGAAGGGGGAAGAGGAGAAACTTGATGCCATAAGAGGGCCTTTTCCATAACTTGCAATATAATGTTCTTTCTCATTAGAGATGTTGGCTTGCTTGAATTGGTCCTTCTTCTTGAAAATTTGTGGGATAATGGGCTTTCTTGCCACAAAAGAAGCACTTAATATTCTTTTTCTTCATCCTTGAAGTAGAAGCATGGGAGGTGGCCTCCTCCTCTTAGAGTGAGCAGCCTAGAGGAATTCTTGCCCTCATAGATGGCTTTGAGTCAATCCCAAGCTTCCTTGGCCGAGTTGCAATCACCAATCTCTCTCAAAATCTCATTAGAGACATTCATCTTCATATAATGTAGAGCCATTCTAGCTCTCTTCTTATATCTTTGAACTTCTTGGAGCACTTGAGGCTCCTCCTCAAGTTGAAGAACAATGTCCATCACATCTTGGAGTATCAAGATTGACTCCATTCTAACCTTCCAAATAGAATACTTGGAGGTAGATAGTCTTTCACTAGATTCCAATAGGAAGGAACCCATAGAAGCCATGAAATAGTGAAGACTCCTTGTAATGAGACAGTAAAATGTTGCTTCTCTCTCACTATAGGATCAAATAAAGGTGTACTACCAACTCCTATGCAAGATCTTGCAACAAAATGTGATATGGATCCCACTAACTCTGCCAATCTCTCTGAAACTAGATCAACCTCTCATCTATTGATGGAGTATAGGCAAATTTTGCGTCAAACTACCTTTGGCATGTGTGAAACACTCAAATAATCCACAAATCACTCAAATACAATGCAATTGTAGGAAACATCGTCGCTATGACCTCAAAAAGATGACTATATCTCAAATAGATGGGATTGGCAAGCCTTTTCTTGAATTTTTCAATCAAATAAACAAGATAAAGACAAAGATAGATGTGCCTAACCAGGTTGGGTGCCCTACCCACCTTGATTCAGTTGGCTATAACTTTTGATTGGAAGAGCCAATTGATTTGAAACCAATTGCTACACAATCTAGACTCTTCTAGCTTTCAAAAAAGCTCATTTAGGGCCCAAAAACAAGCTTGATACTCATATAGGGCCCAAGAGCGTTGCTTCCTTCTATTAAGGAGATTCGGATAAACTTACTTAAGAATGCAGATGTTCATGCTAGTTATAGTTGAAGTTTAAACGTTAATATAGGTACTATAGAAGTAGTAAAGTCTTTCAGCTCATCTTGTACTTTAAAAGGAAAAACTGAAACTATGCTTCCCTAAATCTATGACTTCACGAAACGTTATGCTAAAATCAATTTGGAAGATTTAAAGTTTTGTTTGAATAAGCTAATTCGAGATGTTTTTAGCAATAAACTAAAAGATAGTCGATGCAAAACTTTAAAAGTTGTAATGTTTAGGGTGTATGGTTTATGTATATGCTATGTATAATATGCATAGTATATGCCTATCATTCATGACATTAAGTTATTTAAGGTTTAGAGTGTGTATATGTCAAATTATAAAAGAGTTGAATGGTAATTAAGATTCCCAATCCTAGGAAGGTGTGTAGCTTATTTCTACTTGTTTCCTTTGAAGCCATTCTTGATAAGTAGTGTTTGATTTTCTAATGAGGAAGAAGTTCTTCTTCATAAGTTTAATAGATGTTTTGTCATTTCGTATACTCAAACAATTTTGTGTTTGTTTGCAAGAAAATCAATTTGGGATTGTTATTGGATGAAGTCCATTCTCTAGTGGGAACATATAATGCTTGTTTTCTTTCAACCATGAATGTAATAAAATATCATCAACATTTTTGTCAATCTTATAACTTTATCTATTACCCGAACCTTCCATTTCTAACTTGTGCTACATAAAAAATTTATAAAGTTCCTAAAAGGCCTATGTTTATTGCAACAGCCTATAGAACCACACTGACTGACCTTTCTAAGTGGCTAAGTAATTGTTTCAAAGTGTTGCTTCCCTTTTACTTAAGGATGCAAATGTTCTTCTTAGTTGTAGTTGCATTTTAAACGATCTGGTAGGTATCATAGAAGTAGTAAAGTTTTTTAGTTCATCTTGTACTTTAGAAAAAAAAAACCAACCTATGCTTCCCTGAACCTATGACTTCAAGACAATTTACACTAAAATTAATCTAGAATATTTAAAGTCTCATGTTGATAAGCTAATTCACTTTTGTACATCTACTGCATTTAAAGTCCATAGCTTTGAGTTCTTAGATCTCTAGGGGCCTTGGGGATTCAAACCCTGTTGACCTTTGGAGCAGCTTTGGAGTGACCTAAGAGCAATCTTTTCACTAATTGATTAGAGTTATGACAATGTTAGGAGGGCATCTTGCATCATCAAGATTATATGGCCAAATAAAACTAGCAGATGGTCTGTACTCTTGTAGGCCACAACGATTCTTTCCATCCTAAAATTCCCCTGATAACTCTTTTCTATATGAGAGTTATTAGGATGAAGAGAATCACATTTGCCTACATGAGAAATGATTGACCATTTGCTATTTGTATATGATGATATAATCTTGATGCTACAAGATGTGCTCATGACATTCTTATAGTCTCACTAGGAAAAAGCAAAACACATATAAAATGTTTCTTGAAGATAGTTTTTCTGAAAGCTTAAGATCCTTAATATTTAAAACATATAATGCTTTGGCACTGTTCTTTCAAAAATTCCCCTGAATTAATACGTTCATCTCCACATTTTAAGATACACTTGTTTTGTTTATCATGAGAAAGAGAGAGAGAGAGTACATTTTTGCACACTCACCACATGTTGAATTTTTGAGTCAATGGCTTAGAAATGATATACTTGTTTTCGTTTCATCTTTTCTTGAATTTCTATAACTTTCCTTGGTTGCTTGTAGTAATTTTTCACTCCTCCTATCCATTATGTCTCATAACACATTCCCTAGTAAGAGATTGTGCCATAGTCAGCGGTCATGCCATTTTTCTTCCATGAATTACTCAATTACATGGATCAGTTGTCTTCCTTGCAACAAGACAGACTCATCAAGAGTCTCCCACCGAGGCTCCCACTGAGGTGGCGTACATGTACGTGTACAGCCACAATATGAAAGCATTACTTGAGTTATTGGAGAGACAACGAGTGAGGATAAATTGGGATGCTGCTTTTGAAGTATGGCAGGTTTAAAATAATTTTTTTCTACATCAATCTCTTGCAATTTTGGTGGTTATATAGTGAGATTCGTACAGACAGGTACAATATCATATGATAGCTAAGTGTTTAATGACAGGTTCTTGTTGACTTTTCATCTTCTATGTGTAGTTGATGCATGATTTTTACATTGGTAGTGAAGCTAGATGTGATCTCCAAATTAGCTAAAGATCAAAGGGCATAATTAGGTCATTTGGATCTAAATTTTTTCGCATACTCTCTCTAAGGCCTTCTAAACTAGATTATGTACATATTCAAACAAAGATGGATAATTTGAAAATACCTAAGCTGAATAGATAGATAGATACACAAATATAGAGAAATAAAGATACATAAAAAATATAGAAAAGTTGTTCATATAGTTATACTAAACCCCAAGTTTGGGTGATCTTTTCTTAATTAAATATATGAGTTTGTACAATTAATTGCAAGCAATTTCATTATTCTTCTACTACGTTGATTGTTGCAAGAAGATCCTTGCAGTTTGTTATTAGATCATGTCTTTTTTGTACATGTATGAAAACCAGTGTGTTAGTCTAAATATTCATTGCATAGGTCTATATTTTTTATGACTCAAAATTAGTAGAAACTAATAAGCAATGAATTATTATTAAATTTTTTATTTATGATGAATTTTAAGTACTCAGGTAAAAGATCTTTGTATATTAGGACAAGCTTTGTTCTGCTATAATTTAGGCTCCAATGTTCTTCCACTTCAATCATAGTTACAACCTCTTTATTGTATATAATGTGCACCTCTTTTTTATTTGTGCGACTGTCCATTTCAAGATCTTGATGTAGTGGAATCCAAGTCCCACTTAATTTTTCTCATCTATGGTAAATATTGTGAAAAATATGGCAAAATATAGCTTTATTATTTTGCAGTCCTTCTTTGTGAGTAAATCTCACATGTGTGGAGCATGTTCCCACATGTGGAAAATAGTCAAATTAGATTAATCATGTTGAATTTAGGGGTGTCACAAAGTTTTGTAGTTAAGCATCTTGATGTAGCTAGTTGATAGCACCAATTTTGGCTTTAGAGGTCAGATAGTCAAGTACACATGTATTATCATCATTAGGCCAAAAGTCAACTATGATGTACCTCGAGCTAGTTAGGTTGTTTACAAGTGTCAAAGTTAGATTTGATGAGTGATCAAAGTCAATGTGTTGGCAAAGAGTCAAGGGTCCAATCATAAGTGAAAGATTTGTTAGATGGGTCCAATCAAGATCAAGAGATGATGAATCACTCATCCAATAGGATTAGAGGGGTGCTAGAAAAGGGGTCCAATAGGAATTGAGCTTGGACTACCTCGAGATACTACATGTAGATGGATTCTTGTATTGAGTTTTTGAGAGTTAATGGAGATTTGGCAAATTGCGACTATTTTACTTTCTCTCTCTACTCGAGGCTTGATGGGCACTTTCTCTCTCTACCCGAGAGCAACTGATTTTCATACTTAGTTTTTTTCATGAGTACTTTCCACACGTGTGAAAATACTTAGGTGATGAATGTATGCATGTAGATTTGTGTTTTTGCCTTAGATCTTGACATTGATCTTGATTATCAATCTGTTGTTGATCTAAAGTAACACTGGATCAAGTGATTATGACTTTTCCATTTTTTTTGGACTTTTTTTTGAAAATGCCATCCAAAGGCCCCCCTTTTGAAGAATAACTAAAAGTCAAAGTTTTTCTTCGGTTATAGTGCAAGCTGATATTAATCGTTAAACAGATAGATGTTTCAAAATAACTACGATCATTTTGAAATTGATTAATGACTTCTTTTTGTGCAACAACTAATATACAATTGAGATAATATACAATTACATTGAATCCAAACATTGCTGCACCGAGTTCATATACATTCACATAGTTTGCAATAAGATTTGCTAAAATAACAATTATAATATTAATGGTTCATGTCACGACCAAACTTAGAATAATTTGATACCAACACACAAACCTATATAGTAAAAAACTATTTGTGTGACCTTGTGTGTGTGCTGACAAAAATGTCATGCTTTGTTGACATAAAACGTCACAGAAAGAGAGAGAGAGAGAGAGAGAGAGAGAGAGAGAGAGAGAGAGAGAGAGAGAGAGAGAGAGAGAGAGAGAGAGAGAGAGAGAGAGAGAGAGAGAGAGAGAGAGAGAGAGAGAGAGAGAGAGAGAGAGAGAGAGAGAGAGAGAGAGAGAGAGAGAGAAAGCTAAATAAAGCTAAAAACTAATTTATATGTTTGAGGATTATTTTGTCATGGTTTCATTTGTGTGTGACAATTATGCCTATGCATGGGATAAGAGGATGCACCCATGGTGGCATGGGTGCATCCTCCTACATGAACATCTTTTAGTCCAAAAATGTGGAATGGAATCTTTTATGCATGGAGTAGGGTGCATGACATAGTATGCATCAATTTGGTAGGGCCCCCCAAAACTTTCATGGTGAAAGGTGTTAAAAAAACTGTAAATATATACTTTCATGGTGAAAGGTATTAAACAAAACGGACTTTCATTATCAAATATCTCACAAAAGTTTAAGGTCACTCTAAAGATCTTTTAGATTAACATACTTTCTATTGGAAAAGTTAAAATAAAACTGCATTTTTATGAATGGAAAATCGAGTGTAAAGGGTTGGGAAGGCTTCAAAATCTAGACTTGTTCACCACTCTCCTCTCTTTCTTTCCTTATGTGACTCCTACTCTCCCCATATGGCACTCCTACTCTGCTAATATCGCAAACGGAGTGCATAGGGAGGATGCAAGGATAGGGGCGTAGGGAGGCGTGCAAGGGAGTGGATCTCTCTCTCTCTCTCTCTCTCTCTCTCTCTCTCTCTCTCTCTCTCTCTCTCTCTCTCTCTCTCTCTCTCTCTCTCTCTCTCTCTCTCTCTCTCTGCCATGTGGCACACACACACACACACACACACACACACACACACACACACACCATTGGCCGCCCACCATTGGCAAGCACACTTCACTAGTGAGATTTTAAATAAAATTTCAAAGTTCATCAAAAGAGGCAGAGAAGCATTTTGAAAATGGTTTAGGGCTTAGGACTCCACTAAAGCAAATGGATTTATCAAATGACATAAGAGAAGTAAATATGTGATGTATACCACATGAGATATGCTCCTCTTTCTCTTGAAATGTGAGCCACATGGACTCAACCATATTTCTTGAGTTTCTTTTTGGAATCACAATTTGAGAAGGTCTCTCCTCCTTAATCCTTGGCACACTTGAACCTTGAGAAGGACTCTCCTCCTCAATCCTTGGCACATTTGAACCTTGAGATGACTCCTTAAGATCCTCTTCATGGTGCTCCTTTTTTATGGAACCTCCATGTCTCAAAATGATCACAACAAATATGATCATATAATGTGCACTTCATATGATCATCAACATTACTTATGCTAGAACCATAAGTCCAAAAATCACCATAGCTTGGCATGATTTTTCTAATATTGAAATCAAAAAGTATTTCCATCTCAATAAGGCTAACTACTTGCTTATGGATATAAGTGTCCACTTTGGATGCTTCACTTATTCTCATAAGAAGTTTACAACTTGACTTTAGGATTGAAACATACAATTTTCATCTTTATGAATGAACACATCATTCATGATCTTATTGAAACCAAAAGATCCTACATTATGAAGATATTTCCATTTCCTTGACTTCATAACTAATGTAAGCTTACAAGGAAAACATATTTTGCTATCTTTTAAGGCATCACACTCAACTAGTATTGCCTTAATCCACCTTTGAGATACAAAAATCTCTTCAAAACAAAATGGTTCTTCATAAGTTGACATGATAGCATAAATGAAACTATTTTCATTTTGTGATTGCTGCTCCTTATTCTTGATTGATTTATCTTGGATCATAACAATAAGTTTGAACTTATCTAAAGTTCCAAGCAAAATACTTACCAAGGACATAGAATAAATCCAAGTTACTTTCATGAAAGTAACATCTATCTTTGCATCTTGAACCAAACAATACACTTCCAAATGAAAAATTTCAAAAGATTTGACGTGTGTTGTGATGGACTCTTGAAGACAAATCTTGCAAGTCCTTGTGAGACTCCAAGCCTCATTCACCTTTCCACATAGGAAACAGCTTTCCTTGGACTTGTCCTTCTTGTATTTGAATTTCGAACTTGAAGCTCCATCCTTCTCCTCGGCCCCCTTGCTTTGGTTCTTCTTGGATGGATTGGTCTTCTTTTTGTAACATCTTGAGGAAAAATGTAATTTGTGACCCTCAAGAGACTAGATTTGAACATCTTCAACAATCTAGAAGGATCTACAAAAGATCTAACTCACAAACCTAAGAATCAATCTTCACACTAATGACTAGTCGCTTGGAAACTTTGCTTTGATCACTAAAACAAAAGCATACAATCTTTGAATCAAATCACAAAAGAAATCAGATCCACTCTCCTATTGGACTCATCAAATACCAATGACTCTTTCTTCTGAAAGTTGAAATGGATATGAAAAGATTTGATACCTAGATTTTCCTTTTCACTTGACTAGTTCTCTCAACACTTGAGATTCTTGAACAAAAGATGGGTTTTTTTTTTTTTCAAACACATGAAAATCAAACTTAATCACTTCTTTTGGACTCACTCTTGACCCAAATAATCTCACTCTTGAGATTTAGAATGAATTTGATTAGATTTGAAAACAAACTATACCACCAATCTTTCACAAAGCTTAAAAATTAGACAACTAGAGATTCACAAAAATCTCAACTATGCATGAATACTCAAATATGGACTCCTCCTCATTCTAGACATCCAATGGGATCACCAATTGACCCTCACACTCTCACAAAGAAAGTTGAATGGAACTAATTTGAGTTTCATACATTCTATGTCAATTTTTGCTCAACAAATTGAATTCAATCACTTCTATTGGATTCCACCAATTACTCTACTTTTTAAGACTTGGAATGAAATTCAAAATCAAAAGTTGTGATTTTTCTCACTTAGATATTGTGCTTCAAAGAGCTAATACCACTTAGAAAGATTTGATCACCTAGGAGAAGACAAATACTTCACCTATAACAATACACAATGAGCTTCTAGATCTTGCCCTCTACAAAGGAAGGAACTCTTTAAAAATTGGATCTCTCTCTACACATTTGCCATAGACACCTTAATGACTCTTTTCAGACCTCACAAACACTCAAACAAATTGAGTAGGATTGAATAATATGACTTGGATCTCAATCTCTTTTCTAGAACTCTCAATTGAAGCCAATCTATGTCAAATTCTACAAAAGATTTGCATAGATGCTCTATATGCACTAGAAACTCTCAAAGGTTTCACTTGGAGGACAGATCCAAGGATGTTTTCTAGCAAATTGATGCTTCTAAACTTGACCATATCACTCTTGAACAAATCTAGAGTGATGGTACAATGGATTTCAACCTCTCACCTTGCATATCACTCCTTAATCTATGATTTTTAGCAAAATCTCTCTCAACTTCAACATGCAAATCAGAGATAATCAATTAATGCACCTAATTCAAGCTTCAAATTTAATTTCTTGGCTGATCTAATCCAAGAACTAATCAAGGGATTAGATTTACTATAGAAAATGCTTGATTTTGCACCAAAAATCACTCAAATTGGGTATGTGAGTCACATTCTTCAAATTTTTGAAATTTCTTAGTAAAAAATGGAGCTGTACAGCCTCACACGTGTGAAAAGAGTTCCTACAACCCACAACAAGATCTGGACCAAAAATTTTGAGGATAGCTATCAAATCCAACTCGCTACAAAAAATTTGACTAGTTTCCAAAAAACTGCTAATTTTGGCTTTGATCTGGATTAACCCTATCAATTTCAACAAAACCTCTTGTACTAGGCTCTGATACCATGTGCAAAAAGTACAAAAAGGACCAAGAGTGGATCCTAATCTGATCCTCAAGAGGGATTGGTTGTCAGATTACTTGATCTATCAATCTACTTGAGATTAAGATCAATCTAGATCAATTCTAGACACAAAATCCTACAAGAACAATCATTAATTGAAGGTAGGTGTACTTTCTGGTTTCACACATGTGAAACACTGTCT
Source organism: Diphasiastrum complanatum (assembly GCA_029204225.1). Taxonomy (NCBI): domain Eukaryota; kingdom Viridiplantae; phylum Streptophyta; class Lycopodiopsida; order Lycopodiales; family Lycopodiaceae; genus Diphasiastrum; species Diphasiastrum complanatum. The sequence goes on along the minus strand of CM055093.1, from coordinate 20,580,855 downwards.
GAGTACAGAATCCAACCTGAAAATCAAGTACACATTGACAGAACCTCAAAACAATCAAAACAAATGTAGACAAATGGAGAGAGTCACTCAAAATTGCTTCCAGAACCAAGATTGGTGTCTCACTATGATTATGGCCAAATGTGGCTCTATATATACAATAGGTGGGAGCTCGTGGTACTGATCATCCCTCTAATCCCACATGTGTGAAGGTGCTTTGTCATATGATGATTCATCATGCAAAACTGACACTTGGACAAAACCTTCTATTTTGAGCACTTTTGGTCCATTTTCCTTCTATATGGAGATCTACTTGGAAATCTTCTAGAAGTCAAAATTCGCCTACTTCAGCTTATTCCACACATGTGAGCTGTCCTCTACACATGTGATATGACACCTAACCAAAGGATGTGGCTCATGCAATCAATAGATTGATGCCATGTGTGATATGTCTAGAAAACTAGTTTTTGGCCTTTTTAGCCACTAGAACTTGAATTAAACCATATGTACAACCTATATGATTATGGTACATGACAAGTATACTATTTTCACATGTGGAAAGAGGCTTCGTTTGTGACTGAGAGGACGAAGTCGAGAGATGTCCGAAGCCATGAGAACAACTATACAAAGGGATCCCTGTGACGGACCACCTCACCAACTGAACCGAGATCAATTTTGTATTTTTTTTTATTTTTCTTCACACGGAATGCCATTCACCTCGATGGAGCCGCCGGCCAATGTAAACCTATTGCAATAGATTCCGAAGGCAAAAATGCCCACCAAAACTCAGAAAGGCTAGCAATATGAATTGTTTTGAAAGCACTACCGTTGCTCCTTTGTTGCCAAGCGAGAGAATTTCTTCAAGTAGTTGCAGTCGATATATTTTTATATTACATGAGGCTTTTAGCCTCATGTCCAATACCCACGTGCCATGTGACAAGCCATCACTAGCTACTCACACTCATATTCTATCGACAGCAACAAAATTCTCTACAAAAGGAAAGTAATTAACAAAATTAAAACTAAAATTGCACTTTCCATTATGGCACCGTAAGGCCATACCGCGGAACTCATACATCCACCTCGTAGGTTGGAAGGCCTTGGGGACATAACCTTTCACCCCTAAAGAGGACCTAACATTACAGGCTAACTGAGGCAAGGCCAAACACATGGGCTTGTGTTTGGTGTAGAGAGACCATGACACACATGCAGATCCTCTTTTGCTTTGCTTTTGCTTTTGCTTTTTTCATGCATGATTTTATTACTCCCAAACGCTACGCTGTGAAGGCTATAAATTGATGCAGTAGTCAGCCAGCAGGCAGCTTATTCTGCTTACCTCTTTCTTGCTTTTCATCATCGTTTTTGCTGGTGTCCACGATCATCGATGGAGCGCCATTGTGCTGCTGCTTCCCGAATTGCAGCAGATGAACATCAACGCCGTAATGCAGCAATATATTCGTCGTACCTGCCTACCTACAGATCATGCTTCAGCAGCAGACCTCTAGTTACTTCAGCTCAAATTATAGCTCCTAAGTATATGCACGCTGATCCCCCTCATGAAGACAGTCAACCTCAAACGACATTGCAGGTCATAAGACAGGAAGATGGAAACGATCATTTTTCTATGCTGGATCATGCGCCTCCGGATATCTGCAACTCGTGTAATCTCCTTGTGAAGTCCGATGAATCGGAGCAGCCCTACGTACATGAAGTGGCAAATGACAACAGTTGCAAAGTTTTCTTTCATCCAAACATACAGATGCCCAGTTCTGGATCAGCTACAGGCTACAAGTACTTGCACCTCAAGCCACGGCCATTTAATGATCATTTCGAGCTACGAAGAACGAAATCGGCGTCTGGGATTCCTATCTCTATATCGAATTCCTCAGATATACAAATCCTATTCAAGCGGGTCGAGGACATGCCGGGTAAGCCTAAATTATGCTCTATTGAAGAGCATCCGTGCCCGGAGAATGAATTCTCACAACCTTTGAAGAGAAATTATCCTGGTTTTTGTCTAAATACTTGCATGGATGACGCCGAAAATGAGGCTGAGGAAACCGTGGCAACTAGGCAACACTTTGCTGACAAACTTTTCTGTTGTCTACCGGCCTTTGGTCGGAGAAAATACTCTAGACCCTAATTCGGCAACCTCATGATAGAAGCTTGTGACATGTATTCCAGGTTGCTTTGATCATCTTAATTTCCGTCTGCTGCCTATGTCGACTACTCTGATGAAATTTACATCAGTGTTACCATTTTTGTGATCTGATGACTCTAATTTGAAGAGGACCCTGGCTTTGTAGTGATGAGAAAAGCGCTTACCCAATTATCAGTATCTTTCAGTGTGCTTCAGCTTTTTCTACTCGGAAACCTTCAGAAATTTGAAAATTTTGGCAAAAGTATAATACATCACTGCAATTCTTACTGTCCTTTGAGTCTGCCTGAACATTAGTTACTCATGATCAAGAAACCTTGACAAAAATTTGAAAATTCTAGCAAAATTAAAGTAGAATGGTTGACTGCTTCAATTCTCACCATCCTTGAGTCTGCTTGAACTTGTTCTACTTAGAAATTACCTTTATAGTTTTGAAGATTTTTAAAAAGAGTTCAATTATATATTACTACAATTCTCACTATCCTTGAGTCTGCTTGAACTTTTCTAGTCAGAAACCTTGTGACAGGCAGATATGCTCAATATCCCTTCCCAGAATAATTTAGCTGGTTTGTAAGTATATTGTATTGTATTGATGATGCTCAATTGTGATATTTATGTATGGGGGAATGGTGTTTTTTAATGACCTTTGCACTCCAAAAAATGGTTGAATTATGGTGAGACCTGTGAAGAATTGAAAAAGATTATCTATGTTAGATATAGGGGTCTTATGTTTTTTACCTCAAGCATCTAGGTGTAGGATGTTGATAGGAATAAATTTGGCATAGATGGCAAATTATGCATTTCCACTTGTAATGCCACTATTGAGCCAAAATAGAGTAAGAGGCTAAACACTTGCCAATTAGAGTGTAGACAAGTGTAAAGTTTTTGTTTGATGAATTCCAAGAGGTCCAATAGGATTTAGAGGTGGAACCTTGTGAGGTCCAATAGGAAATTGAGGTGTGCTTGAATATAGTCCAATAGAATTAAGAGGTGCATGGATCAATGATCCAATAGGATCAAGAGGTGACAAAATATGGTCCAATCATAGTTAAGCATAGTGATAGCTCGAGGACCTACTAGTATCATTGTACTCCTCATTTTGAAGCTAATTGATTTGGTGATTTCATGGATTTTGTGAGTTATTGGATTTCTAGCTTTCTCTCTCTACCCGAGAGCTCATGATGCATTTTCTCTCTCTATCCGAGGAGAGCAGCTTGTTTTTACTTATATTATTTTTTGAATACTTCCCACACGTGTGAGTGAGAGTTGGAAGTGATTGAATGCATGTAGTAGTGTGTTTTTGCCATAGGATTCAAGATTGATCTTGAATCTCAATCTAGTCTTGATCTTGGTGCATCTACACACCTTAGGAGATCACAAGTACATGTAGTGGACAGTCCACACGTGTGAAATTCAGCATGGTATCAGAGCCTACCTAAGGTTACCATGCATTTTGATCCATCTAAGTAAAAAATTTTCATCAATCTTGAGCTAGAAGTTGTCAAGGCCCATTTTCCTAGCTATCTTGTTCAATCTTGGATCAAAAGAGATCAAAAGGACATTGATTGGGTCTGACCTGGTACTGTACGGAATCAGGTGCTCAGACACGTGTGAGGAACATCCAATTTTAGTTTGGAAGTTCTCTCTCATGTTTGATCCATTTATCTTGCTTGATAGCTTGTTTTGAAACTATTTTTGTCTAGTTTCTATTGCAATCAGTTTCATTCCATTTGGTTGAGCCAATCAAAAGTTATAAACTTTTGAAGAGGGTTAGGTAGGGCACCTGGACCTTGGTGGACACATTTGGTTTGGTCAAGATATTGCTTGGTTGATCCAAAATCACAGTTGTATGCTTGCCAATCTCATCTATATGTGATCTAGGCACTGTTTTGAGATCTTAGCCATTTTGTTTCATGCAATATCATTGTATTTGAGTCAAATTTGGTTTCTTAGTGTATTTCACACGTGCTAAGAGTGTTAGATCCTAACTTTGCCTATACTCCATCATTTGATGTGAAATAGATCTTGTTTTAGAGAGATTTGAGTAGCTAGTGAGAATCAATTCACAAATTGTTGCAAGATCTTTCATAGGAGGAGATAGTACTCAATTATTGGATCCTATTGAAAGTGTGTAGCAACATTTATTGTTCATCATTTGAGTTTTCTTCACTTTAAATGTCTTCAATGGATTCATCCTTGTTGGAACCAAGTGAAAGATTGACCACTTCAAATTATTCAATTTGGAAAATGAGGATGGAGTCCATCTTGATCCTTCAAGACATGATGGACATAGTTCTTGGCCTTGAAGAAGAACCACAAGTTCTTCAAGAGGTTCAAAAATACAAAAAGAGAGCTAGGATGGCTCTCCACTACATTAAGATGAATGTCTCTAATGAGATATTGAGGGAGATAGGTACTTGTACAACAGCCAAAGAAGCTTGGGATTGTCTCAAGACTATCTATGTGGCTAAGAATACCTCTAGGCTTCTCACTCTTAGGAATCAAATCTTTCAAAGTAGCCAAAAGAGTGATGAGAGTGCATCTAGTTATGTTTTGAGAGTAAAAGATATTCATAGAGAGCTTGCTTGCATTGGTGATTCCATCAATCAAAATGAGCTAGTTCAAGTCATTCTCAATGGCTTGAGAAGTGAATTTGATAACCTTGTCCAATCCTATGCCATTAAGGAGGAGCTACCAAGTTTGGAGGCTCTCCAAAGTGTGCTAATTTTAGAAGAATCAAGACAAGAGTACAAGCTCTTGAGGATGGACAAGCTTTCTCTCACTCATAATGATGGCAAAGCTCTCTTTGCCAAGGATAAGCACAAAGGGAGGAGTAAGAACCAACATCAACAATCCTCAAGCAAGGACGAAGTCAAATCCAAAGACAAAGATGAGGAGGAAGATGATTCCTCTAATGCTTCATCATCCAAGCTCAAGAAGAAGAAGATCAAGTACTTTTATTGTGGCAAGAAAGGTCACTATGCCACCAATTGCTTCAAAAAGAAGAATCAACTCAAGCAAGCCAATATTACCAATGAGAAGGAAGACACTATTGCAAGTGATGGAGAGGGATCTCTTATGGTCTCTAGTTTCTCATCCACTCCTTTCAAGAAGGACGGCCTATGGTATATTGATAGTGGAGCCTCTTCACATATGTGTAGCTCCAAGGACTCTTTCTCTTCTATTGCACCTTATGATGGAGTCAAGAAATCAATATACACTGCAAATGATTTTGAATGTCCTATTGAAGGCATAGGGAACATTCCCTTGAAGCTTGCATCCTCTAAAGTTCTTTCTCTCTCTAGAGTTCTTTATGTACCTAAGCTTACCAAGAATCTTATTAGTGTTGGCCAATTGCTTGATAATGGCCTTGATGTAAAATTCAATGTTGATACTTGCACTATCAAGAAGAATGATGAGATACTTGCATTAGGATCTAGTTTTGGTGGCATCTATAAACTAGATCCAAATGAGTATGTGAATGCTTGTAATGTTGCTCTTGTGAACAAGCTCTCTATGGAGGAATTATGGCATAGGGGGTTGGGACATCCCAACTACAAATCCATGCTCTCTATGATCAAAGAATCCAAAGCTATTGGCTTGCCAAAGTCATTCTCCAAGAAGATCAAGCCTTGTGAGGCTTGTGCTATTGCTAAATCTCACAAAAAGCCATTTACAAGATCTTCTATCAAAAGCAAGCATCCTTTGGAGTTAATTCACTCGGATGTGCATTTCTCATCAACTACAAGCAAGGGAGGAGCCACTTGTTTTGTTACTTTCATTGATGATTACACAAGATTCACTTGGATATATCTTCTTGCTTCAAAATCTATGGTGTTTGATCATTTCCTTATTTTCAAAGCTTATGTAGAGAAGCAATTCTCATTCAAGATTAAAGCTCTTAGAAGTGATGGAGGTGGTGAATATATCTCCAATAAATTTCAAGATTTTTGTGAGCTTGAAGACATTAAAAGAGAGTTTTCTTGTGCCTACTCTCCATCTCAAAATGGAGTGGCCGAGAGAAAGAATAGATCTCTATGTGAATGTGCAAAATCTATGAGAATTGAGGCATCTTTGCCCAAAAATTTTTAGGGAGAAGCCATTAATTGTGCAAATTATCTTTGCAATAGGCTCCCACATATAGCTCTTGGAGGAAGGTCACCATATGAAATCTTATTTTTGAAGTAGCCTAAGGTTGATCACCTTAGAGTTTTTGGATGCTTATGCTTTGTCCATATTCCCTTGGAAACAAGGAAGAAGGAAGATCCTAGTGCATGCAAAGGGATCATGGTTGGATACTCATCCACCAAGAAGGCCTATAGAGTCTTTATACTCTCTACTTCTCAAGTTATTGAAAGTAGAGATGTTGTCTTTCATGAAGATCAACACTCATCATTTGAAGAGACCGAGATCAAGAAATCTATGGATGCATCATCAATTATTGATTTTGAAGACAATCATGATGTGATGGGGTCGAGATTTGAAGAAGACTCTCCTCGGATGTTTTCACCAAGAAGATCCATGAGAGATAGATCCGAGCCTAAGAGGCTCTCATATGTTGACAAAGGCAAACAAGTGGATCTTGATTCCACTAATTATGTTTTTTATGTCTCTCATGAAGAGCCAAAGAATGTACAAGAGGCACTCAATACCAAGGAGTGGTATGATGCCATGAAGCAAGAGTATGATGCATTGATCACCAACAATACTTGGGAGCTTGTGGATCCTCCATCCAACAAGCATGTGATTGGTTGCAAGTGGGTATTTCGGATCAAGTTCAATCATGATGGCACCATCACCAAGCATAAAGCAAGATTATGTGCCAAAGGATTTGCTCAAATCCATGGTCTTGATTATGAGGAGACCTTTGCACCCGCTGCAAAGATGGTGACAATAAGAATTCTTATTTCTCTTGCTTGTTTTTTCAAGTGGAAGGTGTTCCAATTAGATGTATCCAATGCTTTTCTGAATGGTTATCTTGAGGAGGAGATCTATATGGAAAAACCTCAAGGATTCATCAAGGATGAGTCCAAAGTGTGCTTGCTCTTCAAAAGTCTTTATGGACTCAAGCAAGCACCAAGATCATGGTATTCAAGACTTAACTCTTTTCTTATCTCACTAGGATTTACTCTTAGTGACTATGATCCTTCCATGTATCTAAAGTTTGTTGATAGCAATATTGTCATTCTTCTAATTTATGTTGATGACATTATTCTTTTTGGAAGTTGTATCAAGCTAGTTGATGAAACCAAGCTAGCACTTGGATGTGAGTTTAAAATGCAAGATCTAGGAGAGATACATTACATCCTAGGCCTAGAAATTAATTTTTATGAAAATCATGTCTTTATATGCCAATCTAGATATGCTCACTCTATGTTGAAAAAATTCCATATGGAAAATTCTAAGAGCATAGATACTCCAATGGAGCAAATTGTAAAAGATCCTAATAAAGGTGATGAAAGATCCTTTGAGGACATCACACTTTTTAGGAGTCTTGTAGGCTCCTTGATTTGGCTTACCATTAATAGGCCCGATCTTAGTTTTTGTGTGCACAAATTGAGTCAATTTATGCAAGATCCTAAGATCCATCATTGGAAGATAGCCAAGAGGATTCTAAGATATGTATCTTCATCTTGTGATTATGGTCTACTCTATAAAAGTAAAGGTCTATCCATTATTGGCTACTCGGATTCGGACTTTGCAAGTGACGAGATGGATCGAAAGTCTATTAGTGCATACACTACCTTTCTTGGAGGCAATCTAATATCTTGGCTTTCCAAAAAGCAAGATACTATATCTCTCTCTTCATGTGAGGCCGAGTACAAAGCACTCATTACAACTACCAAAGAAGTGCTTTGGATCAAGAGGTTATTAATGGAACTAAAGTGCATCAAGGAGGATGATCTACCAATGATCAAGTGTGATAACATCTCGGCCCAAGCTCTTGCCAATAATCCCATATTTCATGCAAGAAGCAAGCACGTAGAAGTGGCACACCATTTTGTGAGAGAAAAGCTTATTGGAGGAGAAATCTATTTGGAGCATGTCAACTCGTCCTCTTGTATTGCCGATCTACTCACCAACCTTTAAGCAAAAGTGCTTTCATCAAGCATAGATCTAATCTTGGAGTTATATCAAGATCAATGCTCAAATCTTCATAGATAACTTTTTAGGAGGAGTGTGAAGAATTGAAAAAGATTATCTATGTTAGATATAGGGGTCTTATGTTTTTTACATCAAGCATCTAGATGTAGGATGTTGATAGGAATAAATTTGGCATAGATGGCAAATTATGCATTTACACTTGTAATGCCACTATTGAGCCAAAATAGAGTAAGAGGATAAACACTTGCCAATTAGAGTGTAGACAAGTGTAAAGTTTTTGTTTGATGAATTCCAAGAGGTCCAATAGGATTTAGAGGTGGAAACTTGTGAGGTCCAATAGGAAATTGAGGTGTGCTTGAATATAGTCCAATAGAATTAAGAGGTGCATGAATCAATGATCCAATAGGATCAAGAGGTGACAAAATATGGTCCAATCATAGTTAAGCATAGTGATAGCTCGAGGACCTACTAGTATCATTGTACTCCTCATTTTGAAGCTAATTGATTTGGTGATTTCATGGATTTTGTGAGTTATTGGATTTCTAGCTTTTTCTCTCTACCCGAGAGCTCATGATGCATTTTCTCTCTCTACCCGACGAGAGCAGCTTGTTTTTACTTATATTATTTTTTGAATACTTCCCACACGTGTGAGTGAGAGTTGGAAGTGATTGAATGCATGTAGTAGTGTGTTTTTGCCATAGGATTCAAGATTGATCTTGAATCTCAATCTAGTCTTGATCTTGGTGCATCTACACACCTTAGGAGATCACAAGTACATGTAGTGGATAGTCCACACGTGTGAAATTCAACAAGACCATTAGGCCAAGCCATAACTGACGCATTGTTGAACCGGGGTGGTCACTAAAGGAGTGTCTTGGCATTAATTTTTATATCACAGACAATGTGTAACGTCTCGTCGGCCGAAATTCTTTATGAACATTTTATGAGCTATAAACTGAGTTTGTCATAATGTGTATCATGTCACTTTCACAAATGATAATCAACTTCACATTTTATTCTACAATAGATTTCCATAAAATAATCCATGCACAAATCGGAAACCATAATCTCCGAAGCAATGAAATCCTTTGCTTGATTAAATTCACTTCAAACATATGAAGTGAAATGCCAACCCAATCCCTTAGGTTTTTTCCACTAGATTGAAATATATGTACACGGTAAAGCCTAGCATTGAAAGCTTTTTGGTCTTCCCCTCGACAAGTACTCTAAAGGGGGCAAAAAGTCTGAGAGACTCTTGGCCTTACCCTTTGTAAAATTCGTGTGGATTTTTTTTGTCTCTCTCTTTTACTTGGTGACTGAAATCTATGCACTTCACCACTTCACCACTTTTGTCTTAATGGCACTTGTTCTAAATATTATAACAATTAGTTTTTTGAGAAGCTTCTTAGCACAACATTTGCCCTTTTATGTAACTTTGTGAAACTCTAGGCTTTAGTTTAGGCTCAAGTCAATCTAATTTTTTTTTTTCAATTTGTTGTGATACAGTAAGCTATTGTGATGATTTGTTAAAAAATGACATATCACTACTTCTGGGGTGAGTTTGAGCATTAAAATGAGTTGGTTTATTTCTCCAATTATTAATCCTTAGAAATACAATCTTTTTTGTTTTGTTTTGCTAGGATTCAAATGCGATGATCTACAAGCTCTTTTGAAGTTCTTCCTCTATATTGCAATTTTCCAATATCTGAATGAATGCAAGTGGTTGTACTGGCTCTCATTCACTTATGCTTGATGGATATAACTGTAAACAGCCGTGGACAGCCATGATGTATCTGAGGAGCTGGATCAAATCTACGGGGGCATCAGAAAACCCTGTTATTATCCATAAATTGGAGCTATGAAGAAAGAGGTGAGAAGTGGAGGAGGGAACTCGCGCGCGGTGAGACGGGCCAGGCGCGTAGCGCTTTGGAGGTTCCAGCAGTTGCAGGAGCATTGTTCATCGCGCAGGTGCAAGCAAAACCGTAGGATGGGCTCCTACAAAGATCGACAACCAAGGTGAATTGTTTGGGAAATGATCTGGACCACCAGATGGAAAGTGGTCGTTGGATGGAAGGTGAAGGGGCCTGAACGGCAAAGGCACCCTTCTTTTCATAAAAAAAAAAAAAATTTAAATTTGAAATTTGTTGAAGGGACCCAAAGTCCAGAATGGGCTTCACTTCATTAAAAATCTTCATTATGAAGAATCAGTTCAATTTTGCAAGGCATATTGGTTTTCGGCCTATCTTTGGCTAGAAGGCACCTTTTTTGGCCATCCTTGGGCCAAAATGACCCTTGAAAATGGCTGCTTAGAGCCAGCGAACAGAGCGACGTCACGGAGTAGGGGAAAATAGTGTTTTTGGGTGTTTTTGTCACCATTCTATCAAGCGGAGTGCGGGTGACCTAGTGATGGACTACATTCGTTATTTGAAAATCGTAGGGCCAAATTTGGGGAAATTTTTGGCTGGTGAAACCTGCTACAGGGCGGTACAATGAGGCATTATCACTTTTGAATCATTATTACTTACTCCTGACATGGTAACAGGGTGTTTGAAAGTAGTAAATGCAGTATGGGAGCGATCGTTTGGTTTGGGCCATGGAAGATCTCACAGGTTCACTTGGAGGGATATTGGCATGCACAGTCATGTGAGGGACTTGATGGTGGCTTGGAGTTCACATCTCAGTGTAGTCTCAGGGAGTGGTTTGGAACCATTCACAAGAGTAGCTAGGAGCTAGCTTGGGGGAATACAGGTGGGCACTACAGGGTAGATGTACAAATCTTTGTGATCAGGGATGGCATTGGGATACTTGGTAGGGATAGCACTACAGGATGACATGGGATGATCATCGGGGGGCAACTATTTCATATTGGACTTGAGTCTTTGGATTGGATAGGACTTACAGGGGGATTCATGATAGAATCGGGAAGTTGCAAACGCAAATGGACAAAGCGTGAAGCTTTGAGAGCCAGCTCTAGGTTGGAGAGCTGATGGAGATTGCACGGGGTGTGATCGGAGGGCAAGCACCATGATGGGTGTTTTGCTAGCGATCTACTGCAGGGGATAGTGATGGCGAGGACTTCATGGTGTGCTCCTTTGGGAGTACAAGATGGCATTACAGCAGGGGGCCAGTTTTGGACATTGGCATCGATGGGGAGACATCTACCATCACAGACGTGGATAAGCTACCTATAGCTTTCATGCATTTGGCTGTATTTGTAGGAGTCTAGGCTTGGCACAGGTATTGGAGTTTCCATGGTGCAGATTCTCAGGTGGTGAGATTATGGGAAAGCCTAGAGGAAGTCACTCAGAGCCATATACCTCAGTACAGTCAGGGAGACAACGGTCTCGGAATCCCGTGAGCAATGACTCAGGGACATGCTTGCATTGGCATGGTGTCGGGTGGCACATAGCCAAGGAGAGCGAGCAGATGCTAGGAGCCAGGTGGAGTAGGTGATGCTTTTGAGTTCGGCTTGTCTAGCAGGATGGTGACCAGGATTAGAGACATCAGGTGAGCATAGTATGTGGATGACAATTCCATTGGGGTGGCACTCAGGGAGATGCTACAGTTGCTCAGGTATGATATGTCATTGTATGGAAGATGTTCTTCAGTTGGTGCATCATGTGATGACCTACGGATGGGTCATGCCTACTTGAAGGTAGGTGGCATGGAGTGTACCCAGTGGTGGTACATATTCTGAGGGCATGGAGTGCATTACGGGGTGATGTGGATCCAGCATGCCCATGGTTGTGAGCCAGCAGGGATGGAGATGGTTACTCAGGGAGTGACAACAGATACTTTGGCGAGTGATTAGGTGAGTTGCATGGTCATATGCACAGTAGTCTCCAGGTTGGCATCACATGTTGTTTCTATCCATCATTATTTGGTAAGCAGGATGCAGGTTTTGGTTAGATCTCGTTGGAGTCTAGTTGCACTACAGGTGGACAGATTCTTGGGGAGCTGTCAGCGGGTAATGGATACTTGGTGATCAGATGGTACAGGAGGGTACATGGTTCTGAAGCTATCCTAACTGATATGCTATGGATCATGGGTGAGTTGTTCATCACGATAGTGGATCTAGTTTGCATTTGCTCTGGCCTGGACACTATGATGGATACAGTGTTGGTGAGATAGGCTCCTTGGTGGGAGGCCTATGTACTGGTCAAATCAGAGTTGGCAACGTCAAGCATGGAAAGTTGAACCTATATGGGATGTAGGACAGGCAGATCATCATCAGTATCTCTAGGAGGTGGGCGAGCTACTCAAATATAGCCTATGGTGAGGTTTGTGTACATTCATTCGTTGAGTCCATGGTAGACTCTTGTGCTTGGAGCATGGGGAATGGATGGGGATCAGCTTTCAGGACTTATTGGACAGTTGGATATGCTTGGACGTGAGGGCATCTTCGTTACAGGTGCAGGCCATGGTTGAGGTTCTGATTTGGTGACCAGTGGTGTAGCAGCAGATCTATAGGTGGCACATGTGTTGGTACGACAGGATACCACTTATGGTCAGGCCTTGGTCATGTATTTGACGCTTTATCATTTGTGTTGATTTGCATGAGTGTGTGTGGGCTTGCATGTTGCCTTGTCACGGGAGTCTAGATCGGAGTCAGAGTTTTATGTGGTTGTGCATTTGCTACAGTGAAACAAAGTAGTCATTTTATGCTCATTGACTTGTCATTGTCTACTAGCTGTCTATCTAGTGAGGGTATAATCTTATGGTGGCAGTAAGATTTCCTCAAGTTGAGCCTCAGTCGCTCATTTATGTCAGCTATACAGGTTTGTGCTTGTAAGTGCCTGATAGGATGTCAGCCTAGCTAGATGGAGGATGTAAGTCTCATGGTGGCAGTGGGATTTTCTCAGTTTGAGCCACGTCGCTCATGTGGTCCACTTGTGTTCAAGTCGGATTGGGGATGAGTCAGTTGGTCGAGAGTGTGGTGGACTCTCTGTATGAGCATTGTGGTTGCATGATACTTTGTGAGTCAAACCTCATGGTTTGTTGGTGTGCTTGAGTGTGAGTCAAGTATAGAGTAGTAGGACATGCATAACATCTTTTGGACACTCTAGACATTGCTACAAATTATTGTTTTTCACTCTTATCACATTTGAGCTTAAGGGAGAGAGTTAGAAATCAGAGTTAATCTGATACACATTTTATGTAAGCTCTAAATGTGATAATGTAATTATTGTACAGTTTATTTGGTTTACTGTATATGGTTGTGATTGGGACGTGACCCGTTAGGATATATTGATCGGGCACTGATCCTGTAGACGGCTACTTGGATTAGTCGGGTAGCCACACATAGGAAGAATTAGCCTTTAGAGAGTTATTTACAGTACTTGCTATACTTGGGGGCATGTCCCAAGTTTGTCGGTCGAATTTGGCCATATTGGGCCTGACCTTAGTTTGACAGGTGGTAGGCCAATTTTAAACCACCTACCTTTTCATGCAGTTTGTGAATACTCTATATGTACAATGTTTCTTTGTAATCTATTATTTTGTTGTGCCATCTTTGAGAGCTTGTGAGGAGTGGCTATGGTGATTGTGTAATGCAATCTGCATACTGCACTAGATTCTATCAAAATTTCAACTTTTAGGGGTATCATAAAGATTGCTAGTCAAGCATCTTGGTGTCACTAGGTGATAGGGCCAACTTTGGCTTTAGAGGTTAAATGGTCAAGTACACATGTTTTGTCATGATTAGGCCAAAATTCAATTGTGATGTAAATCGAGCTAATTAGGTTGCTTACCCATGTCAAGTTTAGGTTTGATGAGTGATGCACCCTATGTAGTGGCAAAAGTCAAAGGGTCCAATCATAAGAGAGAGATGTGTTGTAAGGGTCCAATCAAAAGTGAGGGACGTTGCATCACACATCCAATAGAATTAGAGAGGCTATGCTTAAGGGGTCCAATAAGAATCAAGCATGGATCTCCACAAGTTTCTATATGTAGTTTCATTCCCTTCATTAATTAAATGTGAGTTTTTTGGAGATTCATCAATTTTGAGTGTATCTCTCTCTCTTCCCTTCACCAAAAGTGGTGGTTTCTCTATCTAACCAAGGAGAGGGGCTTGTTGGGACTTAGTTTTTAGTAGTACATGTTTCCACCCATGTGAAACTACTTTGGTTATGAATGTATGCATGTAACTTTGTCTCTTTGCCTTAGAATTCATCCATTGACCTTGGATTTCAATCAATAGAAGATCTATAGTGCAAAAGCTTTGCTTAGGAGATCAATTTAACACTTTAGGGCATTCCCACACGTGTGAATTTTCACTTTTTATTAGAGCCTACCTAAGCTTTTGATGCATTTAATTTCAAAAATTTCATGAAAATCTAGTTCTAGAGAGTGTTGATTGCATCTCCCATGCTATCTCAAGGTGATTTAGATCAAGAGGGTTCAGTATCATAATGATTGAATCATTTCTGGTACTATATGAAATTCAGTGTGCAGTCACATATAACGGGGTTTTGACAATCTGCAAGTAAATTCTTTGCGAGTTTTGTGAGTTTTTATTTACAAATGATTTCTAAAATTTCATGGCACATGGTATGCTATCAGATATATAGGCTTTCTATATACTCATTTTATATTAGATAAAAACTAACTTTGATTATACCAATGGATTCTACATAAAAAATGGAGCACTTTTGCTTTTCGAACCATCTCAATCCAACTAATAATAAGAAAGTTATGACAGTAACGTTTTTTAGACTAGAAAACATTATTCCCTTGGAACCTAACAGGGGTAGCACACCGGCGTGCTATCAATTTGAGTTAAAGAATAAAATCTTAAATTGGTAGCACGCCGGCGTGCTACCCCTTTCAAAATCCAAAAACAGGGAGGGGATCTCTCTCTCTCTCTCTCTCTCTCTCTCTCTCTCTCTCTCTCTCTCTCTCTCTCTCTCTCTCTCTCTCTCTCTCTCTCTCTCTCTCTCTCTCTCTCTCTCTCTCTCTCTCTCTCTCTCTCTCTCTCTCTCTCTCTCTCTCTCTCTCTCTCTCTCTCTCTCTCTCTCTCTCTCTCTCTCTCTCTCTAACTGTGCATCGCGTGGCACACACACACACACACACCATTGGCCCGATGTTACTCCAAAACAGGGAGGGAATCTCTCTCTCTCTCTCTCTCTCTCTCTCTCTCTCTCTCTCTCTCTCTCTCTCTCTCTCTCTCTCTCTCTCTCTCTCTCTCTCTCTCTCTCTCTCTCTCTCTCTCACTGTGCATCGCGTGGCACACACACACACACCATTGACTGCCCGCCATTGGCAAGCACACTTTCTAGTGAGCTTTTAAATAAAATTTCAAAATTGGTCAAAAGAGACAGAGAAGCATTTTGAAAATGGTTTAGGGTTTTGGATAGTGATTTGTTGAGATAACATACAATCAATATAATAAATCCAATTGAAATTGCGAAAATACATAAATTTCACATTGCGATAAGATATGCCTCAACAACTATAGTACTTATTCAGATGACAACCAAACTTTGAAAGAGATTGGAACATTATTGTAGAACATACTTTATTAAATTGAACGTGCATTTGTACATTGATGAAGATTGCTTTTGGGATCAAAAGCATCATGATTGATCATGATGGTCATTGTAATATCTAGAAAATATTACAAAAGTATGTATCAACAAGTACATGATTACAAGTCCTATAATTATAATAATGGTTACCAGGACTCTTAGACTCTCAAAGTTGTAGCTAATTCCTATTCTGAATCAATATCAGCTGCACATTCTTTGGTTGTTTTGGACAAATGGTCCTTGATGTGTGCTAGATATTAGTTTCTCCACAAAAAACTGTTGCGAGTTGAGTGAGAAAGTTTGCGAGGTGAAAAACCACCTATTTTTTAAGTTTTTTAAAAATTAAAAAAAAAATCTATCAATACACTTATTCCTTAAGTTGTGTAATTCTATGGATTAATAAATAATTTTATGAAGTGCATGATTATAAAATTTTAAGTAGCTTTATAAATTGTAAACCAAAATTTAATTCTTATCTATTAAAACCATCTTATAAGACATACTTTGGATTTTTGCAACATTCTTTAGTATGATAATCTTTTTAATTTATATTAAAATTGAGATATATTAATTGGACATTTCAATGACTATACAAAAATGTCATAATTCTTTGTTATATGCAATTTAGTGTTGTAATAAGGCTAAAGAAAACTAAGAATTACGTTTTTGCAAATTTATATATCACAAAATAAACATATCTTTGTAAGCATCCATCAACAATACATTTATAGAAACATGTAACAATCAAATTCTACCAATCAAACAAACATCACGCTATTCTTATGCTCTACTTAATTAACAAAAGCAAACAATTTTGAACATTTAAAATTCAAAAACCATGGTGTTATATTAATTCATCCAATTTAAAATAATGAATGTTTTGTCAAATCATATCATCCATGATATGATTCTAGATATCTAACAATTGATCATTTTTTTCAAAGCTGTCTTCTTCCTCTTTCTCCTCATCTCTCTCCTCTTTAGGTTTATCATTGTCAAAACCTCCTTCCCCGCCGATCATTGCCTCGTCTGCTAGCCCACCAAGCTCAGCTTCTTCTGAGTGGATTGGAGGCATTGGCTCCATAGAAGCCATTTGGCACTTATCGTTGTCAACAACAAAAATTGCCCCCACCTCCCAGGTGATCCTCATCCGGGGGAGCTCATTTATGGCAGCTACACACATTTCAGTATACTGAGCTTGTATTTCATCAAGCTCAAGGACAATGTAGTGTCTCCTAAGCTTCACTCCACACAATGTTGTTGTACTTGAAATTGAACACAATAATATTTAAAGAGGGACTTTTTCAAAGTGATTATTTATGTACCAGCATGTAATCTTTATAATAAACATTTACCTAACACCCAATCATTTTCACTTGAAAATCAGTTAATCAATATGTTGATTGTCAGAAATGGTGAACTCCTGCAACTTTGTCATAGCACAAAAAAGAAACAAAGGTCGAACGAGAACAATTCGCGACAATCAATGTCCCTTGACTCGAAGCACGAACGATTCGCAAATCATTCGTGAATTGTAAACACACCTATAGGACTGCAAACCGCAAAGAGATGCAAAACAAAAACTACGAAAGAAAAAGCAAAACAAAAACCTACAGTCGCTCTATTTTTGTGCATCTCCTTGTCTTGTGCTGTGTGTCTTGATTGCTAGAATAGAATAAGTTCTGTGATGTGCAGTCGCATGTCTAGGACCCTGTAAAAGCTTTCGCGCAAAAAAAAATTTAAAGACATAAAATCATTTGTGAGTAAGAAGAAGAAGACGAAAACAAAACAGTCTCGCTTTCACGACATGGTATCAAAGCTCACAGGTTATCACTATTGATATCCCAGCAGTGATTCTACTAGACAACACAATATGGCTACGACAATCCAGACTAGAGTAACAATCAATCTTGATGGCACAAATTACAGAATCTGGAAATTCAAAATCAAAACACTTCTAAAGGGCGAAGGCATCTGGTCGATGACCGAGCTCTCAGAGGTGTAGCCTCCAGAGGGAGACCCGAGGAGAGCTGAATGGATCAAAAAAGATGAGCGCGCAATGGCGATCATCGTTTCGTCCATAAATAAAGATCTGCTCATGCAGATTGAAGACTGTGAAAGTAGTCATTCAACGTGGGAAAGATTAAAACAGAAGTATGAAGTGAGGACTACAGCTTCAGTCATGCACCTTCACAATCAGCTGTAATCCATACGATGGGATGGCAACCAGTTGGATTAGCACGTTGAGAAGATCAGAACAATCTTTGCTCAACTCGTTGCATCAGGACAAGAGCACCAAGTCCCAGCACCATAGCAGCTGATGTACTTCATGAAATCTCTACCGACGTCCTATCAGTCGCTGAAAATGCTCATACTGAGTCTACCAATGTAAAATACTAAAATAAAGTCTTTTTCTGCCCGCAATTCTGCCCACACAATCTTCAATGGTTAGCTACTATGTGCATAATATAGTCTGTGGCTGAAAAAAAAGCATAACTTTTGCATGACAACTTGGATTGAGACGATTACAGTGCCATTAGAAAGCCCTCGACAAAAGCTTTTCAATGACATCCAAGATCACCTAGTGTCAAGCTACGGTGAAGAAGTTATGGCCAGTCAAAGTTTTGGTCAGTCAACACTTGGTCAACCCGATATCTCTTTCAAGCGCAGTTGACCTTCACTGTAGCTCGGAACTGGGTCATCTTGGGTGTCATTGAAAAGCTCTCTTTGAGGGCTTTCTAATGGCACCATAATCGTCTCAATCCAAGTTGTCCTTCAAAAGTTACACCGTCTTTTTGCTGAGTTGCATACTATATTACAGATAAAATGGCTTATTTACGGGCTGCCCCTGACGCAAAATTACAAGTCTTTTAAAAAGAAAAGAAAATCAATTTGAAAGAGCTACATTACGTGGATTTCAAATTTGAGTGTTTTGATTGGACCATGTGGAAGAAACTTTTGAGAAAAAAATAAAAACTATCTTTTTGAAAGGCCTCTTTTGTGTTCAAATTTTCTCTAATGCCTGATGATGATCCATTTACTGACTTTCCAAGTGATGAACATG
Organism: Diphasiastrum complanatum; assembly: GCA_029204225.1. Lineage (NCBI taxonomy): Eukaryota > Viridiplantae > Streptophyta > Lycopodiopsida > Lycopodiales > Lycopodiaceae > Diphasiastrum > Diphasiastrum complanatum. The sequence continues at coordinate 20,562,005 of CM055093.1, read as the reverse complement.
AGGATACATCTCAAGATACTACTACTCAACCTTGAGAGACAGGCTGGAGAGGTAGAGAAAAACCTTTTGGTGTGAGAAGGATTGAAGTTGTAGGTGACAAACGCAAGGAGAAGGATGTACCGTGGGATACATTTTCACTAGGTTGCCGATCACCTGACATGAAGCTCCCAAGTGGTTTGAGAGATTGTTGGAGAGTTGCGACATGGATGACTTTCCAAGATCATCTAGCCAGGGAGAGCTACGAAGATCAACAAGAGAGAAGACACAACCTGAAAGGTATGAAGCAAATTATGCTCTCTTATCTAGCATTATTCAAAGCAAAGAACCTTCGACTTATGGTGAAGCAAAGGATGATGACATTTGGGTCAAGGCCATGGGAGAGGAGATGGAGTCAATTGCTAAACATAGCACATGGAACTTAGTAGAACCACCAGTTGGCAAAAAACCCATTGGTTGCAAATGGGTATACATGACTAAGTACCATGCAGATGGAAGTATAGCAAAGCACAAGGCAAGATTGGTAATCAAAGGGTATGCGCAAAGTAAAGGCATCGACTATGAGAAGACCTTTGCACCGGTATGTAAGTGGAATACTCTACGTCTACTTGTTGCTTTAGCTTCACATTTTGGTTGGCCTTTGCATCAGATGGATGTGAAATCTGCTTTTCTAAATGGTGATTTAGAAGAAGAGGTGTTCATGGATAAACCTGAAGGCTTTGTAGTGAAAGAAAGTGCTTTATGGTCTTAATTAGGCACCACATGCGTGATATTTATGGACCTACTTTCATTCAAAGGAGATGGTGACAACACATTCTGATCCAAATTTGTATGTCTTATGCTTTGATGGTACGGTTGCTTTGATTGCTCTTTATGTTGATGACTTGATTATTACGGAAAATAATCAAGAGATGATTGATATGATCAAGAAAGACCTCATGGAACAATTTGAGATGTCAGATCTCAGCCTGATGCATTATTGCCTTGGAGTAGAGGTGTGGCAAAAAGGACACGAAGTGGGTTTAACACAGGTGAAGTATGTCAAAGAGTTGCTGCACAGGTTTAGGTTGAAGGATTGCAATACAGTGAATACTCCTATTGAACCAGGTAAAAAGCTTTCTAAGCCTGATGAGTCACAGTCATTTGATGCTACGCTGCTGTATAGACAATTAGTAGGGCGCTTGATTTACCTTACCATGACTAGACCAGATATATGCTATGCTATTGGTATTGTAAGTCAGTTTATGGCAATACCTATGGAAACACATTGGAAGACAGCTAAACGCATTTTGCTTAATGTAAAAGACACTTCAGATTATGGCTTGATTTATAGGAAGCATGAGGGTTTACCTGAGTTGTGTGGCTATGTGGATGCAGATTGGGGAGGTGACTATAATGATCGTAGATCCACCACAGGGTATGTATTCCAGCTTTGTGGCAGTTGTTTTTCTTGGTCTAGTAAGAAGCAAAGTACAATTGTTCTATCCACCACAAAAACAGAGTATAAGGTAATGTGTAGTGCAGCGCAAGAAGCTATATGGTTGAGACAAATCTTGGAAGAAGTTGGCATGAAGGAAAAAAATCCCACGACTTTACATAGCGACAGTCAGAGTGGCATCCAGCTAGCAAAGAATCCAGTGTTCCATGTGAGAACCAAACACATTGAGATTCAGTATCACTTTATATGTGAGAGGTTGCTGAGTCGCGAAATTCATGTTGTTCATTGTAGTACGGAAAAACAACTAGCTTATATTTTCACTAAGCCACTTGTTGGATAAAATTTTGATAAGTTTAGATCAAAGCTTTATGTACTTAAAGTTTGTTGACTTTAAAGCTGACTGTATAAAAAGTAGACTGTACTTTAAGGGAGAGAGTTAGAATTAAAGTAGAATCATTGTGCTACTGTATTGTGGGTTGTATCAGTCGAATATGGATCAAATGGCCTCGCCACGAGGCAAGTCGACGGGACACCCATCTCGCCAACGACAACCTAGGTCATGCATGGGTTGCCTGAGTGAACAACTATATGTACAGTGTACATTTTGAGAAATACAATTGCTATGTGAGCTTGTTGTGGAGAGCATTTTCTGTCTGTGTTATTGTGTAGCATGATCTGCATTCCTGTTCGAAGCAAATTCTAAGTCGTATCACATGAAGCGAGGGAGATTCAACAAGTTAGACATAACAATGCATAAGATTATTGAGAGTCCATTTTACATTGAGGAGACATATCAAACTGAATAAAAGTCAATATCTTATAGTTCATCAAACAATTTATTTGTTGATATGAATCAATTATTGAGATGCATGATTACATTCTAAAGGTGAGTCATCAAATATTCATAGTACTTACGTTCGATGGGTCAAAAATTGTTAAAAGGTAGGAGATGGAGAGGGTATAGCCCTCATCAATTATGCACTTTCACAAATAAGAGTCAAAGAGATTTCAATTTCAATGTCCAATTTGAAAATGACATATGGTGGTTGTCGGTTTTTCAGATACTTTTTATTATTAGATTAAATTAAATAACTAATATTATTTTTATTGATCAAATAGTATTAGAGCTCAGTCTAGCTTATTTTTTCAATAGGTTTTGAAGGAGGATCATGATATATTATCATGGATATTCTGTAGAACATCTTACTCTAGTAGCATCAAGGACCATATGGATGGTAGAGTTATCAATGTTCTTGAAATCAAAGATGTCAATGTAAAATGACATTTAGCTGGTGATTTGAAAACATTTAAATGCATGTACCTCATCGAGCTACATTGAATATCCTTGTCTATACTATATAAAAATAGAAGAAGATGTTACTAGAAGTACAATCATTATGCCTTTTGTCAAATCATGTCTGCGAGGACGCTTTGTAGCCAAGGAGGGGGATATATGGACCCTCATCACATGACAATGTATATAATCAGGACCGTCGCAATTTTTGAATGTGCACATTGTGAAATGGGCATAAAATGAACCACTAGTATTGCGAAAAGTTATAAAGCCACAATATGCATACTCGTCCATTTTTTTATCATTCACGAAGTTTAGTTAGGAATGCCTCTCTACACTACAACTCAAAGAGAGAGCACTTTTGGTACTTATGCACTTATGCATGAATAAAGACCATCTTGGTTTTTGAAATCATGTCTAGGCATGCATTACAGTTTTCTTATCTTTTGCGCTAGCACATTTTATAAGATGTCACTATTCTGTCCATGTAATTGTGGTTGAGCATTGAATTCCAGATTCTGTGAGTGTGATAAGAATTGTATAGCTATTCACTGAATATCTTGCTATGTGGTGGATAGAAGAAGTTCTATCAAAACCAAGTTCAAGGATAACAAGGAGGACATTCCACGGTATCTGCTTGGAAGTATGTGTCAGCCTTGTAGATCTGATCTAATGCTTCAAAATGAATTGCTTCAATGAATAAAAACACTATTTGGGCCAAAGGTTGATCATCTTCCAATGATATTGAGGAGGATGGTGATGGTGATGTTGTAAGGATCGCCAAGTAAATGACTAGATCCTGTTGCACGCAACCAAAAAAGAAGACCTACGGAGCAAAACCACTCAACCAACAGGAAATGGTTAGTCAATAGCCACGGTAAATGAATGCAAGAGAGGAGGGGATCCTGGCTTCATGAATAAGAAAATCCAATATGGAGATGGGCAAGTTTTCACTAGTATATATAATCTCCTCTAGAGAGAGAATATTCCTCTCAGAATCCCATGCAACTCAAATATAAGCAATTGACCTCCTATTCTTGCATTATAGCAGTCAAACACCATGCAAGTGCTCCTATGTCCAATTATAGATCTCCATCGGGATTAACTACAAAGAATGCTTGCTTTTGATAGAAGATCTTGTAAATGGCATTTTGTGAGATTTAGCAATAGCACAAGGCTTGAACTTCTTGGAGAATGACTTTGGCAAGCCAATAGCTTTGGCCTCTTTGATCATAGGGAGCATGGATTTGTAGTTGGGATGTCCCAACATCCTATGCCATAATTCCTCCATAGAGAGCTTGTTCACAAGAGCAACATTACAAGCATTCACATACTCCCTCTTTTTGTATTTTTGAACCTCTTAAAGAACTTGTGGTTCTTCTTCAAGGCCAAGAACTATGTCCATCACATCTTGAAGGATCAAGATGTCCTCCATCCTCATTTTCCAAATTGAATAGTTTGAAGTGGACAATCTTTCACTTGGTTCCAACAAGGATGAACCCATTGAAGACATTTGAAGTGAAGAAAACTCAAATGATGAACAATAAATGTTTCTACACACTCTCAATAGGATCCAATAATGGAGTACTATCTCCTCCTATGAAAGATCTTGCAACTATTTGTGAATTAATTCTCACTAGCTACACAAATCTCTCTAAAACAAGATCTATTTCACATCAAATGATGGAGTATGGGCAAATTTAGGATCAAACACTCTTAGCACGTGTGAAGTAAACTAAGAAATCAAATTTGACTCAAATACAATGATATTGCATGAAACAAGATGGCTAAGATCTCAAAACAGTGCCTAGATTGTAAAAATTACAGCAAATAAGGATCCTAAAACACTTGAAATGATGAGGGAAACAATAGATTATGATTTCATAAGATTAGCACAAGTTGAACCATCAAAATCCATCAAAAATCTATGCTTGAACCTCACTAAATGACCCAAATCCTTGAAGAAGGCTTCACACGTGTGAAAGTACGGCCTCCCACAGTCTGAGTACTGTACACCAGACCTACATTCAATCCTATAATCATTAGTAATCACAAGTACTCAAACAATTATGAACATAGAGAGCAATTGCACCATTATGAGAGAAAAAACATGAAATTGCTTGATTGATTTTGGTGAGATATCATCACCTATATATACATGATCCATCACGGTTTTGGGCAGGTATGAGTAGCCCTAAACCTATCCCTAATGCTAATTTTGGTGGATCTTTCATCCCTACCAAGTTAGGGTTGGAATCTTGGAGATCCCTCAACAATGCAAAAACTACCAAAAATAGCTTCTATTTTTTCTCCCTTGTATCTAAGCATAATTTGGACTCATTCCAAAGGTTCTAACACTTAGGTCTACTTGAGAACATCCTTATGAATGGAATCCTATGCTATTTGGCACGTGTGACAAGCCACATCATGACCATCTAACTATTTACAAGTCATATGACCAAAACTAGTCAAGCTAGAATTGTGAATTTTTAACATAGATCACATATAGATGAGATTTGTAAGCATTCAACTGTGATTTTGGATCAACCAAGCAATCTCTTGACCAAACCAAATGTGTCTACCCAGGTCTAGGTGCCCTACCTAACCCTCTTCAAAAGCTTATAACTTCTGATTGGCTCAACCAAATGGAATGAAACTGATTGCATCAGAAACTAGACAAAAATAGCTTCAAAACAAGCTATCAGCAAGATAAATGGATCAAGCATGAGAAAGAACTCCCAAACTGAAGTTGGATATTCCTCACACATGTCTGAGCACCTGATTCTGTAGAGTATCAGGTCAGACCCAATCAATGTCCTTTTGATCTCTTTTGATCCAAAATTGGACAAGATAGCTAGGAAAATGGATCTTGACAATTTCTAGCTCAAGATTGATGATTTCACTTAAATAGATCAAAATTCATGGTAACCTTAGGTACACTCTGATACCATGTTGATTTCACACGTGTGGACTGTCCACAACATTTACTTGTGATCTCCTAAGGTGTGTAGATGCACCAAGATCAAGACTAGATTGAGATTCAAGATCTATTTGATTCTATGGCAAAAACACACTACTACATGCATTCAATCACTTCCAACTCTCACTCACACGTGTGGGAAGTATTAAAAAATTATTCTAAGTAAAAACAAGCTGCTCTCCTAGGGTAGAGAGAGAGAATCATCATGAGCTCTCGGGTAGAGAGAGAAAGCTAGAAATCCAATAACACTCAAAATTCACTCAATCTCCAAATCAATTAGATCCAAATGATGAGTACAATGATACTAGTAGATCCACGAGCTACCACTATGCTTAACTATGATTGGACCACACTTTGCCACCTCTTAATCCTATTGGACCATGGATCCATGCACCTCTTAGTTCTATTGGGCCATTTTGAAGCAAACCTCAAATTCTTATTGGACCTCACATGGTTCCACCTCTAAATCCTATTGGACCTCTTAGAATTCATCAAACAAAAGCATTACACTTGTCTACACTCTAATTGGCACTAGTGTAGCCCCTTACTCTATTTTGGCTCAATAGTGGCATTACAAGTGGAAATGGATAATTTGCCATCTATGCCAAATTTGTTCCTATCAACATGCTACACCTAGATGCTTGATATAAAAAAAACATAAGACCACTACCGGATGGGATGCTCTACCACTGAGCTATCTACCCTGTTTGATAGTTCTCTCTAGAGTGTGGATTGATATTCCAACACCCCCCCTCAAGCCACACTTGGTTGGGGTCCTAACTGTCACATGCCCCACAACTTGGGCCACCTAACCATGGCTTTGACACCATGAATTGTTAGGTCTAACTTGGCTCTGATACCATGTTAGAAATCCATAAATCATAATATGGATGCATAGACTAGGATTCGACCCCAAGACCTCCCTCATATTGGATGGGATGCTCTACCACTGAGCTATCCGCCCTATTTGATAGTTCCCTCTAGTGTGGTTTGATATTCCAACAAATTGAACGTGCATTTATACATTGATGAAGATCGCTTTTGGGATCAAAAGCATCATGATTGATCATGATGGTCATTGTAATATCTACAAAATATTACAAAAGTATGTATCAAGTACATGATTACAAGTCCTATTATTATAATGGTTATTAACAATTGTAACCAGGACTCTTAGAGTCTCAAAGTTGTAGCTAATTCCTATTCTGAATCGATATCAGCTGCACTTTCTTTGGTTGCTTTGGACAAATGGTCCTTGATGTGTGCTAGATATTAGTTTCTCCACAAAACACTGTTGCGAGTTGAGTGAGAAAGTTTGGGAGGTTCTCCTAAGGTATTTAAGATTTTTTGTGAAAACTCCTAAAAATGCACCCACTTTTGAAAAAACCCTTTTTTTGTGCATGTCATTTTAAAAACCACCTATTTTTTAAGTTTTTTAAAAACTAAAAATATATATCAATACACTTATTTCTCAAGTTGTGTAATTCTATGGATTAATAAATAATTTTATGAAGTTCATGATTTATAAAATTTTAAGTAGCTTTATGAATTATAACAAAATTTAATTCTTATCTATTAAAACCATCTTATTAGACATACTTTGGATTTTTGCAACATTCTTTAATATGAGAATCATTTTAATTTATATTAAAATTGAGAGAGAGATAGAAAAAGCTCTCATTCATGGATCTTGACGAACGTTGTTCATCAAAATCCATGTTTCAACATATGATTTTTATGTGTATTTGAGTTTGTAACAGTGTGCATGTGGAATATTCATGATATTGCTTTGGTTCATAGATCTTGACAAACGAGGTCCATCAAGATCAATAATTGGTGTCATAGCCATGATTAGACACATGATTTTAACAAGGCCTCCAATTGAAAGCCCATTATTCAACTAGTAATAACTTCCATCATCATATGTCATGAACATTGGAAAAAAAAATTTCTTCAAATGAACAAAACATATATACGATACCGTTTTGCAAAGAAAATTTTAATATATACAAAATTTATCAAAGACAATTTATTATATGCTACACAACTTCATTTTCATATTACGAGTAATTAATAGCTATTTAATATTAACTTAATTCAGAGACCTTTTTTTTAATTATATTGAGTTACACAATTAGTAGGCTATACACGACATATACAGTCTAGCAACGCCATATGGGCAACATCAAGCGAGAAGCAAGCTCCCAAGATGTCGCTATGTAGTGGCTAGGTTTCGAGTATGGTCAACAACTCCAATTACACATTGTGATGCAATGGACAAGACTTATTTTAGACAATTGCTTTAGCAAATGTAGACATAGTTCTCTTTACCAATTTCTATGATGCATATGCTCCTCTCCTACAATTATCAATGAATTGTTATTTGATCTATTCAATTGCTTTCTTATGCTGCTTTTAGATTTGTGAGTGGTAATATGATTATTTAGCTATTGAATTGATGCAATATTGATAGTAAGAGCCTTCGATTGCTTTGTGTATAAATTTGATGGATCAAATGATCGATTGAGTGAGGTCATGAACTACTTTTGATTCCTCTCAAGTATAATTGTTCTAAGCTTTTTGTCTTGCTAGATGGAAGATGATGCATTATGCATTGCTGCTACTGCATTCTGCTACATTCCGAATGGTTTTGAGTTTAGGGTTTAGGCATGTGTTTACGATTTTCAATGTGGATGTTGATGCCAAGTGGATGACTATTGTGGAGAGGTACGAACATGGGGTTGTAGAACAAGATAAACTAGTAACATATCAATTGGATATGTATAGAAGCAAGAAAGAAAAGGGCCTTAGAAATCTATGAGTAATTTATTTGCAAGTTTAGTGAGTTTAGGGTTTAGGGTAGCAATCCCAAAAAGGTAGCACATTGTTTAGGGTTTAGGGTTCATGATTTAAGGTTTAGGATTAGGGTTTATGATCAAGTCATTTTTACTTTTTCGTGGAATTGATCTGAAACATCATCCATATGTGGTAATGGATTCTTTTTTTCTTGTGAGCTTATTGTGAGGTCAATAATCCACACACAATCACATAGTACCATTATTAATCTTGATCATTATTATTTTTACACTCAATGGACTATGGTCAAGTTGAATATTTCCAAGCTTACTAATTAGATTGCCAAGATATATTTGAATTATTGGGACTATTTAAATTGTACAGTTTAAGAGAGGTGGATTGGAGGTGAATGGCCATGATAGCATGGTCAACTTTCCATTTGAGGTGGAAGTTTCAAAAGTAGTTCCTCAGACCTAAAACAGTCCAATATAAGGAGCAAACAACCGATCTATTGCGTAGATTGAAGTTGAGTACATCAATTGTGAGCTAAAGTTGAAAATTTAAAACATGAGCATGCAATTGCTCTACTATATACATATCACCAATCTCGAGATTGGGCAATATAAGCTAAGAGATGTATACAATAGACATGTCACTGGTCTTGAGGAACTTGTGTTGTACTAGTCCAACATACTTCTTCAACAAGATCATATGGAACTTGTCATGGATATTTTATTCTACAAGTAGCTCTTCACAAGTGAGATTTTTTTAACTTGAAAAGCATAAAAAAAATGTCATAGCCAGCTTGGAATAAAAGCTCGCCTTACCTTTTTTCTTTCTTAGCCGCTTCTTGCCAAGTTTCAAGATAACACAATCCCCTTCTTGGTAGTTTATCACCCTCTGACACAAACTTGCATGCTTCTTTTGGTTTTTATTTGTGCTCAAGATATTGCAACCGTAATATGCCATAAGATTATTTGTTATCATGAACAAATCCCATAGGGAAAACAGGAATTCTTTAAACATAACCATAGATGGTAATTTGGGTTTACCAAAAAAAGCATTCACAATTTTGTCACAAGGAAATTTTGCAATAGGAAGGAATTCTTCCCATAGAAGTTTATTTTCAACCCTTGCTTTGATTGGTCAATTCACGTTGTTTGAAGGTGGAAAGAGGAAGCCTATTTCAAAGTCGTGCCTAAAATATCAATCATAGCTCTTCAAAAGTCATTACTAAATCTAGCATCCTGATACAATACACTCGGAAGCCACATGTAACTTAAAGACGTTGTCCTAAATGTATAAGCATGTGGCATCAAGTCCCTTTTTCTTTATACATGGAAAGGAATATGCTTGCTTACTAGGAACTATCAACAATTTCCTAAATCATTTCATTTCCTTTGCAATATGTTCCCGAGAAGCATCTATTTTGGGTAAGGGATGGAGTAGTCCTGAAGTTTTTGGCTTTCCTCCATATTCATGTCATTGGCATGTAGAAAAAACTTGTGCAAAGAATTGAGCATGTTCCATCCTAGTTGGGTCAAAAGAAATATATATTGATAGTCTGTAAAGTATCAAGGATTCTTCGATTACTTACATAGGGTCTATTTCAAGTTATCTTAAAATCTTATGGAAATGCAGAGTTTCAAGACAATGCTTTAGGTGTTTGTCCTATTTTAAGAGTCCAAAGATGACAACTTTTAAAAACCTACAATTGTCATGCATGTCCCTGATCATGGAAAAAGTTTTGGTGGTAAGCAATGGAAATGTAATGGATTCTATCCCTTTTGGAAATTCTTGGATGGAATGGAAATGAGCTAGTAATGGAAGAATTTAAAGCTTGTCAAATATGATCGAATTGGTATAGGTTATATGATTGGCACTCTAAATCACCAAGCTCATGCAAGATGATAGGCACTTGTCATTATGAACCTTGAAGTCCTTTCTTGAAATCACATGTAACTTCTACTTGGATTATGCCTATAGTCACATATGGCATTTCCAAGACTTTATTTGATGCTTCCTTCCTAAAGCTTAGTATGCTGAGACAATTTCATTCATATATACATTGTTCACGTCAAGTTAGGCTTACTAAGTAGTAAGTCTAAAATCTATTTTTTGAACCTATGAAGGAACTCTCAAATTTATTATTTCTGACTTTAGGCCATTTTAGGCACTATGGATCACTTCAAATAGGTCTCCAAAAATTTTCAGCTCATAAAAAGTTGTACATAGAATTATTCAACAACTAAACTGTTTTGATCTTTCCTTCTCTTAAGACAACAAGAATTTTCTAAATCTTGTGTGACTCAAGATGCCTACATTCTCATAATGAAATTTTGACTCTTCCTTGGTCATCAAGAGCGACGAGTGTTTTTCAAAAAGACAAATTTCCCAATCAGTTGATCCAATAGCTTGTACACTAGCCCGAGCATTTTAGGTGGCCTACTCAGAAACATGGTGTTGCCTTCTCACTTGAGCTTAGGTGTCTGGGCATCACCCCCTTTCCAGCTAGCCCACAAGGCATCACCCCAACTTAAACTCATCTAACTAGCAATAGTTATGTTAGAATCATTTTGATCACCTCAGTATGTCTGTTGTTTCATTTTCCATTTAATTCGTCTGTCATCTCAATTTCCATTCAATTCATCTGCCGTCTCAATTCACGTTCATTTTGTTTGTCGTCTACCTATTTTAATGGCCTAATATGAAGTTACAATGGGCACAGACCGGATGGAGTTTAATAATCTTCTAAGGTGACTTCTAATCAATTGTAGTGTCCATTTCACAACACAATTCATGTGGAATTTTATCACACTAAATTTCATTCATTTAGTTTGTGATCCATGCTCCATTGTTAACCGTTCACATGTGTGAGCATTTCATCCTCTAGGAGCTGTATAACATTTGCGCCTAAGACTAAAGGTTCCTCTACATCATCTTTTGATTTGATGTCATCACCGAATGGATAGCATATTAATGGTCATTTATATTTTGTGTATTGAGACACTCCTCGAGAGTATCAAGATATTTTATGAGCTTGGATTCAAGTGACCTATAGAGCAATATAGCTCTACTTTTTGAGCTCTGTGCACTAACTCTATTCATGACTAGTTATAGGGTACTTCCATAATTTGGTCCCAATTCAAATATCTAGGCCTATTAACAACAAAATATGTCTACTAGTGCATCATGACATGTATTCAATTGATCAAGTACTGGATCTGTTGGCGCCATGTTTCACTAGAAGTAGCTCATTCTATGTCCAGCCCAACAATAAAGGAACCCCTAGTTGTAGAGAGAGTATTGGATGAGGAGCATACCCAACCATACGATGAATCACTACACTCAATCTACTGGACCTGGAGAGTACGTGAATCCACAAAAGGAGAAGAAGCAATACCTCCAGGTACGACAACAGATTCATGAGGAACAAGCCAAAGCTCCCATCAATGACATCCAATCGCCAAATAGAACTTATGGACTTAGCCAGACCTTCAAACCAAGTTGTTTATGCACCATCATCACCACCAAACTCTGAAGGAGTTGCTCTTCTAGAATTCAACGAAGAACCATTTACAACCTAAGAACCAGAGGGGAGTGGAAGTGAAGCCTTAACCGCCTTGTTATCCAACCAAATCACCGTCCCCTTAGGCAATGTGCAGAAAAACTCGAAACCTTTATGTCAACTCTTAACAACATAATTAGGAGCTAAGGATGTGTCCAAAGGATATTCTTTGAGTGAAGACAATGATGATGGCCCGTTTGTGATGGCAATAGATGCCACTTCAAAAAATAAGAAAAGTAATGTCACCTTGCCTATACAACACAAGAATCTTCCACCACCAGCTGCCATTGTTGATGGTGGTTCAGGTGTAAACATTATGTCCTTGCATGTATATCAGAGATGGGGACTAAGTGCGTTAATAAAGCCAATAGATTTTACTATGAAATTTGCCTATCAAAGTTGCATCAAACCCATGGGAATAGTGGAGAACGTGGATGTGAAGATTGAGCCTAGTCTTTGTATTGTAGTAAACTTCATTGTGTTGGACCTTTTGAAAGCCCCTTGATCCTATCCACTCCTGTTGGGATGACCGTGGCTGGAGATGGCCAAAGCACGCCATGATTGGGGAACTGACCAAATTACACTTGAAAATTGAGATTGAGCTATGAGGATCGATCCAAATACTTGGATGCTTAGGCCTGCTAGCCCACTAGAAAAGGAAGCTTCTTCCATCATCAACCATAGAATTGATAGTGGAGACGATGTGGAATACATTGACAAATAGGCAAGATCAAGATTGAGATTGAGCTGTGAGGATCGATCCAAATACTTGGATGATTAGGCCTGCTAGCCCACTAGAAAAAGAAGCTTCTTCCATCATCAACCACAAAATTAATCGTGGAGACGATGTGGAATACATTGACGAATAGGCAAGATCAAGCATCGTTAGCTAAGCCATTGCATGATATGCCAACATAATTTTGTGATTACACTTTAGACATTGTCATCATTGTGTTACCGTCATTTTTGTGCACTTCAAGCTTTTGTAGAGGCCTTTCCAACCTGCTTATTTCCTTCGGTTGCTGATGACACTCATATTGTCGGTCCTGCTCCTACAGTGCTCCTCACATTTCATCATTTCTCTGAGCAGGTGGCTTCTCTTGGTTTGTCTATTCAACCTTGCAAGTGTTCAGTGGGTCTCCAACAGGTCTTCCCTCGGACTTTGTTCCTCCTTAATGTTTCCTTGCTCCTTCGGATGGCATTCGCATTCTGGGTGTTCCTTTTGGGTCTGCTTCCTTCAGCTCTGCTTTTCTTGGTGAGGCTCTCCAAGAGGATGTTGTTCATTCAAATCTGCTTTCCCGGTTGGGCGACACTCAGGTCGACCTTGGCATCTTGACATCTTGCTTTATCCAGCGTCCTTCTTATCTGTTGTAGATTTTCCCCCTACTCAAGAATTTTTGCATCTTCTCTCTTCCTTTGACAGCCCTATTATGGATGTTTTTGGCCACCTTTTGGGCCCGGGTTCTTTGAATAGTGTGGAGACCCTTTCAGCTCGGAACCAGGCTCGGTTACCCATTTCTTGTGGAGGTGTGAGTCTTCTCTCTATGATTTCTTCTACACTCGCAGCTTTTCTTGGGAGTTGGTGGGCTCTTGTTGCACCTGCTTTGTCTTTTCGGTTACTTTCTGGCTTTCGCCTTCTCTTGGCAGATTGCATTGCTTGTGTGGATAGCGGTTCTCTGCCTTTCCAGCATCTCCTCATCACTGCGCGAGAGCTGCTCCCCCTCTCTACCCAAGCTTGTCTTCCTCCTTTTGAGCAACTCCTCACTTTCAGCTCAGATTATCTGCAAGAGACCCTCTTGGAGCATGTGCACAAGCAAACCCTTTCCAGCATGCTATTTGAGGCTCTTTCGACGTTGCATCAAGCTCGGCTTCTTTCTTGTGCGGGTCCAGGTGTAGGGGCTTGGCTGTCAGCTCAACCTGTTATTCTTTCCTTTTAGTTTTCTTTAGCCATCTTCACCACTGCTCTTTGTCTTCGCTTGGGGCTACCTCATCCTTTGGTCTTGGGTCTCTCCAGGTGTGTTTGTGGTCACCCTATTGATGCTCTTGCTATCCACCTCCTCCGCTATCCTTCTGAGAGTGAGTGCACTGCTATGCATGATGTTGTCAGAGATGTAGCAGCTGCTATAGCTAGAGATGGAGGATTCCATGTCCTCAGAGAGCAGTCTCATGTCCTAATTTCTATTGTGTCTCACTCTTCTTGCAGGCGTGTTGACATTGTCTTCTCTCGGGATGGGCATCGTACTTTGGTAGATGTTGTTGTCGCTGATCCCATGCGTGGTGACCTACTGCCTCGCTCTGCCTTCACATCAGGAGAAGCGACAGACATGGTAGCACAAGAAAAGAAAAAAAACTACTCTGACATGCACCCTACTGATGATTTCATTCCCATGGCAATTGAGACTTATGTCACCTTGCAACGACACTTTGAGGATTTTCTTTGCATGTGTTCTCATCAGGCGGCAGAGCGTCAAGGTATTCCTGGTTCTATTCTCGTGGCTTCTTTCAAACAATGTATTTCCATTGCCCTGCAATAGGAGATGGTGGTTGGGTGTGCTACATCTCATCTCCCTTCATTAGCCGACTCACCACCTCTTCACGTTTCTGATCTGCTGTAGTCAGTTGGCAGACTCCCACTAACATCATCATATGTTTTGCACTTTTATTTTTAATGCCATGATCTGGATTAATCTTTACTTTACTGCAAGCTTTGCTCTGGTTTGAGCTTACTTTTGCTAAAAATTCCACTTCGGAGTGTATATATTGTGAAAGATTTCAGATCCTTAAGATCCAATCTACTTGAATGATCTTTGGTTAGAAAGAGAAATACACTACCAATTTCACCAATGTAGAAAAATCAGCATCTACACACAATTTGAGATGCAAACACTAATAGAACTTGATCAAACTTGAATGAAATGATTATGTACTGTTACCATCCATAAAAAACCAGAAAGCTACTGTATTTCACACGTGTGGATCCAAAAATAGCAAATATAGATCATTCTACACATAGAATTGCAAGCAATCACCAAGATATTGCACCAATGGATAGTAGAACCCAAGAGAACCATGTATAAGCATGAAATGAGATAGAGAAGAGAGAAGATGACTCTCTCCACGAGTTACATCCTTTTATAGCAGGTCCAAACCCTATTTGGCCACTTGGCTTTCCCACCAAAATGCTAACCCTACCAATTCTGGGTCTAGATTCAATGTACCCAACTTATTCAAATTGAATCTACTCAAACTCGCATTCTATCTTTCCCACACTTTCAAAAAGTGTTTATTCAAATGAAATTTAGACTAATGAACTTTGTAAAGTCAACCTCTAAGTCTAAAACAAGTTTTGGCCTCAATATGCCAAATATGGAAATATTGCAAAATGTGATGAAACTAGTTGAATCTTTCACACTCCCCCTTCAACTAGTTTTAGCATAGACTTTCATAATACTCCAGAGTGAAGTCCTATGCTTCATGAACAAGTCTTTTCCCAATGCTTTGGTGAAGATATCAGCTACACATTCCCTTGAAGACACATGTTGAAGCTCCACCTCCTTTGCAATGACTTGCTCCCTCACAAAATGATATTGTATCTCAATATGCTTGCTCCTAGCATGAAAGATAGGATTGGATGCCATTCTTTGGGCTGATTGATTGTCACAAAAGATGATTGGGCTATCTGAAAAATCCAGCAAGTGAAGATCCTTGATCATCCTCTTGATCCATACCATCTCCTTTGTGCAATGTGTAAGAGCTTTGTACTCGGCCTCACTAGATGACAATGAGATAGTGGCTTGTTTCTTTGACATCCATGATATAGCTCCATCACCTATGAAAATACAATAAGAACTAATGGATTTACTATCCATTACATCTCCAGCATAGTCCGAATCTGAAAATCCAAAAAGATTAGGTGATGATCCCTCATACAATATGCCAAAATCTCGAGTTCCAATGATGTACCTCAAAACTCGCTTTCCTAGCTTCCAATGCTCCTAGCATAGTTTTTGCCAATAGAACTTTGATCCATCATAAGAATGATCTTCTTCCTAAGAATAGATCTCCTTTCAATGATCATGTAATGCTCAAAATAGAAACAACCATAATTGATATAGAGAATAGTGTCCACTTGGGATGCTTCACTATTTCTTACATCAATTTTACATGTAAAAATGTGACTAGAACATGAAGAATCAAATAGAATGTAAATGAAATGATTCCACCATGCTTCCAACTCTGAACTCTCTGGAAAAATACAGCAAACAGACAATAAATGTGAGTGATCAACTTTTGCTTGCATGTCTCCTCCTTCTTTGTCCTTTGTTGCCTTGTATCCACCATGATACTCGATGAATGAGCCTCCATCTTCATCTTGCCACAAGAAACCATCAAACCTTGGAAATCCATGAGTAGGTGAGTACATTAATGATGCAAATCCAGAACCACATGACTCCATAAACCAAGTAGTTTGCACTAGTCCATCTTCAAGATCTACTTGACACAAGAAAATGACCATGAATTCACCAAAAATTGACAATCTCCAAGTATTGGCACCAAGTAGCTCAACACTTGAGAACTTAGCCATGGATGAGTGACATAATGAACCTCCAATAGCTTCATTTCCATCAGCAAAATCAGCCAAGAATGCTAGTACAAATCCAACATCAAAACAATGCTCACCAATGTAGCTAGTTTTACCATATCTTGACAATTTGCACACATCCACATGAAATTGCTCAAACATGAGATAGAAAAAGTAAAGTAAACTTGAACAACACTTCCTTGCTGATCCTTTGACCTTACTTGAGTCTTCAATATGCTTCAAAAACAGATCCATAACACCTTTGCCAATTACCTCTCCTTTGATGCTCTTGACTAGATCCAAATTGCCAACTTCCCTTTTGACTAGTTGAAGCGCTTTGAGATCAACCTCTTGATCTTCAACTTGACCATCAAAGTCATTGAACAAAATTTGTTTTCCAGATCCATTACTTGATTTTACAGCAAGATAACATCCATCCACTTGCATAGCTCCATGTACACAAGAAGATCCTCCAAAAGATGTTCCACTCTTCATAAGAGATCGATACTCAAGATCCATTGCTTGGATCCACTCCTCTTCTTTCCTTGCTTGATCTACACTTGTAGGCTCATCCAAAAAGGTTAGGAAAGCAACATAATTTCCAGAAACTACTTGCTTACCCTTTTGATCATATGTGAGCCTTGAAGGTACTTGTCTTTCTCTTGATGTTCTCCTTGGCTTTTGACTTGATGAAGGTCCATCATCACCACCATCCAAAGTAGGATCCTTCTCATCAACATCAAGAATGTTAGATCCATCTACTCTACCATCAATCATGCTTGAAAACACCTATGAAATGTTTCCCTCATCAAAAATGACATCTCTACCAACAATCACTTTGTTAGTAGAAGGAATGTAAACCTTGTAGGCTTTACTCATCTCACTATATCCAACAAAAATACCTCTTCTTGAAGATGGATCCTCCTTGGTCCTATCATCAAGAGTAATGTTGACATAGCATGTGCATCCAAAGGTTCTTAGAAAGTTGACACTCGGCCTCCTCTTGAATAGCATCTCAAAAGGTGTCCACACAACAAAGCTTGATCCCAAAATGGTTTGTCAAGATTAGCACTTAACCTCATAGCTTTAGCACTTTCACATAATGTCCTATTCTTCCTTTCAGCCACTCCATTTTGTTGTGGAGTCCTTGATGTTGTATACTCCCTCTTGATCCCATGCTCATCACAAAAGGCCTTGAACTTGTTAGATATGTACTCACCACCATTGTCACCTCTCAAGCACTTGATCTTTGTGGAGAATTGGTTCTCCCTTGCATTCTTGAACTTGACAAAGACATCATACACTTCATCCTTGCTCTTTAGTAGATAGATCCAACAAAATCTACTAAAATCATCAATGAATGTTACATACATCTTAGCTCCACTATTGCTAATTGTAGTAAATCCATGAATATCCGAATGTACAAGTTGAAAAGGCTTTGTAGATCTAGAAATAGATCTAGTATAAGGTAGTCTATGTGACTTAGACAAAGCACAATACTCACAAACATGCTTGTCATTACTTAAGGAACTTGGAAGACCAATCACAACCTTCTTACTTGCCATTACCTCCAATGACTTGAAGTTGAGGTGTCCTATCATTTTGTGCCAAACCTCTTGATTAGAAATTTGCTCCCTTGCAACACATCCAACCTGGTTAGCAATAACACAAGCATCAAGTTTGAACAACTTCCCTTGCCTTTTACCTTTTCCAATCAAGACATCCATCCTTTTGATCAAACAAGCATCTCCATCAAACTCCACCTTGAGGCCCTTACTTAGCATTTGACTCACACTAAGCAAATTCTTGGTAATAGATGGAATAGACAAGACATCCTCCAAATGAACATTCCTATTTGTAGAGAGAGAAATAGGAATTGTGCCAATCCCTTTGATTGCACACTCACCATCATTGGCCGTGTAGATCACCCCCTTGTCATCTCCATATGCCAACAAAGAAGTGAAGTACTCTTTGTGAAAGGTCATGTGTGAACTTGCTCCACTATCAATCCACCAAGGATCTAGATCTCCATCATTAGCAAGCATACATGAAGACATCACAAAAGCATCATCATTTGCATCTTGCACATCCAAACCATCCTCATCAAGAGTAAGATTACCTTGCTTGTCTCCTTGATCTCTCTTCTTCTTGTAGCACTCACTTGCAAAGTGTCCTTTGATGCCACAATAGAAGCACTTCAGCTTTGATCTATCCTTCTTTTTGCCACTTGAAGAAGCATCCACTTGATCTTGCCCTTTAGACCACTTGCTTTTGGTTTTGCCCTTGAATTTGCCCTTTGTGAACATAGCATCATCTTGAAGTGTCGATGTAGATCCACCTCTTGCTTGAAGCCTATATTCCTCATTGATCAAGATCTCTTGAAGATCCATCAAACTTGGCAAAGTCTTTTGAATAGCAATACTTTGAACAATGTTAGCATGAGCATCCAACAAGCCATTAAGAATCACTTGAATAAGCTCTCCTTCCTTAATGCTTTCATCTATGCAAGCTAACTCATCATTCAATGCTTTCATTCTCAAAACAAAAGTACTTGGACTTTCTTCATTCTTTTGCAAACAAGAAAAGATTTGCCTTCTTAGAGTCAACACTCTAGAAGTAGACTTGGATTCATAAAGCTTCTTCAATGAATTTCAAGCTTCCAAAGATGATGTGCACTTACCAACTTCCTTGAGAAGTTCATTGGTAACATTCATCTTTATCATGTGTAGAGCCTTCTTGGCCCTCTTGTCATACCTCAATTGATCTTGTTGTGTTGCTGGTCTCTCCTCCAAACCTACAACAATATCCAAAACATCATTCATCTCAAGAAGTGACTCCATCCTCACTTTCCATAATGAATAGTTACTTGAGGTAAGCCTATCATTGGCTTCCAACATGACTCCAATTGAGGTTGCCATGTAGAAATGACCTGATCTTCTCTTTCAACCTGTTTCAATGCACAAAGCACTCCTTTGAACAACAACAAATGCTTTCAAAAGAAATCACCAAGATTTGAAACTATCTCACAAATTCTCTTCTAGCACTTATCCAAGCAAATCGACACATAGAATCATGGAATCTTGATCAATTTATGATCTATCCTCAATCTAATGACTTTTGCCACTTTCTAAGATTGAAACACACTCAAATGAAGTCCAGCAACCTCACTATCTAGAGATCCAATCAAAATTAGGGTTTTAACAAAATCACAAAAAATTGACTATTCCAAATCTACATGCAAAGGCTGAAAATTGATATGCAATCTATAAGCCACCACTTAGGCTGAACCAATGATCCAAAAATCAGCCAAATCCAGCATGTGAATTCAAAAAATGGAATTGAACAAGTATATTGACCTATTTAGTGTTTTGATCTACAAAAGATCCAATCTACAAAAGCAAAAAATCCGATTTTGGTGTAGAATCCTCTCTAGCATGCTCTAGACTTGATATCTTCACCAAATCATTGATAGATCTGATTTCCTCCTTCATAACCTGAAACACAAGCTCTGATACCATGTGAAAGATTTCAGATCCTTAAGATCCAATCTACTTGAATGATCTTTGGTTAGAAAGAGAAATACACTACCAATTTCACCAATGTGTGTTGTCTGTACAAAACCAACAAGCTATTGTATTTTATTTCACACGTGTGGATCCAAAAATAGCAAATATAGATCATTCTACACATAAAATTGCAAGCAATCACCAAGATAGTGCACCAATGGATAGTAGAACCCAAGAGAACCATGTATAAGCATGAAATGAGATAGAGAAGAGAGAAGATGACTCTCTCCATGAGTTACATCCTTTTATAACAGGTCCAAACCCTATTTGGCCACTTGGCTTTCCCACCAAAATGCTAACTCTACCAATTTTGGGTCTAGATTCAATGTACCCAACTTATTCAAATTGAATCTACTCAAACTCGCATTCTATCTTTCCCACACTTTCAAAAAGTGTTTATTCAAATGAAATTTAGACTAATGAACTTTGAAAAGTCAACCTCTAAGTCTAAAACAAGTTTTGGCCTCAATATGCCAAATATGGAAATATTGCAAAATGTGATGAAACTAGTTGAATCTTTCACATATATCTTTTTCATCGATGTACCTACTAGTTTTTTCAATGAATTAATGCACCAGGGTATGTTTTGTTCAAGCATCGATCTACTCATATGTCAGATTTAGATTTGATGTTCAAATTTCTTACAGATGTTGACAATTAATATTAGTCACGAACTCTTATTGTCATTGATTTACTTATTGCAATTTCTTTAGTATCACTTGAACATGTTTAATATACAGATTTTGATTATGAGATGGAAGATCCCTCTCCTCCCCTCACCCTTGGCTGTTCTGTTGTCCTCTTTTCACTGTACCCTATCGCGTGAACAAACCTTGACCTTTTGTGTCTCTTAATTTGCCATGTCCGAACCCTTCTTTCCCTTTGGATCTCCCTACCCCCATATCAAGGATATTCCATCTCTCTCTCTCTCTCTCTCTCTCTCTCTCTCTCTCTCTCTCTCTCTCTCTCTCTCTCTCTCTCTCTCTCTCTCTCTCTCTCTCTCTCTCTCTCTCTCTCTCTCTCTCTCTCTCTCTCTGCCCACGTCTGCATCCCCGTCCTCTTGAAAAAGCCACAAAACAAATTTATTTTAAGATTTTAAAATATTCTCTTTATAATTCAGTTTTTTTCATGTGCACATGAATGATTTGCCAAAGTAATTGACAAGAAAAGTATCCCATCAAATTTCAATTGTTAAATTCATGATCCAATATTGCATGGAATCCAAATTCTATAAAAAAAAATTATTAATTTTTTTTTTGACAACCCCTTTCATTTTTAGATTTATGTAATTAGCTTTGAAATGTTCACATCTTTTTTATTTTACTTTAGAATTCATTGTGGTTTAAATAAAAAATGATCAATATGATGAGTTTGACATTAAGCAATCATTTGTAGACTAGTAATCAATATCCAATATAAAAAACAAAAAATTCAACTCTTTCAAAGTTGCTATATTTATATTTTCTAGTCTATTATTTAAAAATTTTATATTTTTTTCATTTAATTTGGATCTCAATGCAATACAAAGCAAAATTCATCAACTCAATAAGCTTGATGTTGCAGAGGTCTCACCTATACCCAAATTTGATCTCTTTAAAAGTTCTTTATATTTGCTCTTATTGAAAATCCACTCACATTGTCATATTTGATTTTCATATGATTACAAAATTCATCTTAGCCCTGATTTATTAAGCCTAATTTATTTCTTAGATAGTTCATCGGCAGTGAGTTGTTCTGCCACAACCAATTTCTCATCCTTTCTTGGATCGACTAGATCTAAGGGTTGCAGGATCTTCATATGAACAAGGTTTATCGTAAAGATCGTTCAAATTGGGTTCCCACTGCGCTTGGGGTAAAGCTATGATCACATCATCTAAAGTGTAATCACAAAAATATGTTGGCATATGATGCTTGATCTTTCCTATGCTCTTTGGGTGGTTCTACAGTTGTTTTTTTTTGGACGGTGGGTTGAATTGCATCAAGGCTACCTTTGGTACTATAGACGAAGACGGTGGTTGGATCTCTGTGTTCATAAGTTGCAGATGATCACATCTCATCTTAGCCTTTCCTTTTAGATTGTCTAGTACCTTATTTGCTTGCTTCTTTGCTATTGCCATATCGATAGAGCAAGAGCAAGCCAGTGGTGTTGTAAGAATTTTTGGTGTAGAAATTGTTGTCAGTTCAGTGGGATCGACCCACATAGTGATATCTACATAGGTCATAGCTTCATCTGGGGGATTGTCCCAATGGTTTGTTTTGATCTTCAATTGATAGTATTTGTGGGACATGGCTCTTAAGTTTGAAGAACTTGGCCAATGGTGGAGTTTTGGGAAAATCCTTCAATGTTACCCTCTCTCCATACCGATATGGATCAAAATACCATAATGCCTATTCGTCAATGTATTCCACATCGTCTACTAGAGTGACTACAGAGCACCATGGGAGGAGCACTTTTTCACAAGATTTTGGTGCTAGTTCTAAAGGTAGCTAGGAGAGCTTGATCATATTAATCCCAATTTCAAACTTTTCATCAAGAGTTATAGGTTTTCATCTTGCAGGATTCATTTTCGTTTCTCGAAGTAATGAAATGTATCCGTTTACAGAACTCATGCAATCAATTGTAGCTGAAACTTCAATCCAATTGATGATAATCTTGTCGGAGTCTGGTGGACTCCTAGCAGTTTGCGATGATTCTTTTGATCATGATCAATTTTGTGGTTGATGGTGGAAGAAGCTTATTTTTCTAGTGGGCTAGCAGAAGTCAAAAAAGAGAATGCAAAGGCCAAAAGAAACTTACTTGAATGCATAAATCCTCCTTTTTCGATAGCCTCCTGTTGATGACAAATTATGAATATTTGTGTAGATCACTTGCTTTCGTTTTTTTTGTTTTTACCTTTTTACCTATCAAGTCAACATCTTTCAATAGTTGTATGGAGAACGGCCATTATTCAATTCGATTTTCATTTGATCAATGTCTTTTGTTGTACTCACTATGATTTCTTGTAACAATTCACTATTATTTCGAAGATTTTCATTTTCATTTTGGAGAACCTCATTCTCTAGCAATTTTATTTGCAAAATATGTCTTTTTGAGCACAATCTAAAGATATACGTCTAATTACATCCTCTAAACAATGAATTCTTTCCATTGAAAATGCATTACCATATTCTTCTAATCTTTTACAATAACCTAGCAAACCATTATTTCTATAATAGACAAAATATATCAATTGAGTAACTGAAGAGAATTTGGGATCTTGCATGGTATATGGATCTTTAGGATGTAATGTCCAGTCTGCCTAGAGGTCCAAATTTGTTTTCCTGTCAGCCTTATAGCGCAAACAACCATCAACTAATAAGCAAGATGCTTTGACACCTCTTTTAATCGAAGGAGCATATTCTTTAGGAAGATCTATATGGAGATGAACTTTTTTCATTGTAAGAAAAAAAAAAAGTAGATTACAATCAATATCAGTTCAACGAAAAATAAATAAATGAAACATACTCAGTGCCTTTATACATTTCACATACCAGTTTATCATTTCACGTAGCACTTGAAGAACGAGATTGATCTTTATTCAAATTTTGCCATGCCGCTCATTTTTTTTATTTTTGAGTTTGTTTAGTCTGTGTATTTTGGTTGCCAGTCTTCTTTTTTCGAATCTTGCCATCTCTCTTTTCTCTCAAGAGATGTAGGCATCTTATGTAGCATTCAAAGATGGTGATTGCTAATTGATGCAAATGTTATAATGACATCCATCTATTTTTCCTCTAGTTTGTTCAATCTATAGTATAATGTAGTTGGCACTCTTCTTTTCAATTTTTGCCCTCACTCTCTCTTCTTCCAAGAGTTCATTCTCCTAAGGGATGATTTTTCGCAAGAAAAACCTTAGTTAACCATGATTGTGGCGACTTTGTATTTGAACTATTGTGGGCATGCACTTGTATTATAATTTTTAATTTTGACTAATTCCTCCATCCTATGTGGCATTTTTTATAGGGCCCTTTTGAACGTAGGAAATGATAGTTGGTTGCATGTCCTTGACGACATCCCTATACTCAAATATTCTTTTACTTGAGGAGCAACTTAAATCACATACCACCTTTTGGGATTTGATCGGTCGGGTTGAAAGACCACCTGTAATTTTAAGCATAAACATTATTGATTGTTCAAATTGCTTGAGCTCTATACAAGATCAATTAATTGACACAAAATGGCACATTGATCATGACTACTTGCATTGAACGCATTTATGAACTTGCTCACCTTGTTGAGAGACAATAAATGTATTACTTTGATCTCTCCAAAATTTGGTGGAGTCACTAGCAAAGTCACATTAGGATCATTACAAATAACCTTGAACCATTTTACATCAAACTCAAAAAAGCTGAATTGCCTAAGTTGAACTTCCAAGATATTATGGATTGTCCCACAGTAATCAAGTTGAGTAGAGATTAGACTGCTCTCAACTGTGGTTGTGAGACTCCTTTTTTGTAGCATTTGCTATGATTCATAGTCATATGTGTTTATATTCTTATCCATAGTCATATGTGTTTATATTCTTATTACACAAAAATGTTGTCCATGTGTCCACGATGTATTTTTTTTTTCGTACTAAACAAAAAAGAACAACATGTGTTAGTGAAATCAAATAAACTGTGGTTGATGGCATGTGCAGTTAACAACTGTGTTGAAAAGATTACTAGTTAGACATGTGAGATGTCTATTAGATACATAGCTTATCTAGAAATCGCATTCCCTTTCAAATTTTTTATCTCTCTCTCTCTCTCTCTCTCTCTCTCTCTCTCTCTCTCTCTCTCTCTCTCTCTCTCTCTCTCTCTCTCTCTCTCTCTCTCTCTCTCTCTCTCTCTCTCTCTCTCTCTCTCTCTCTCTCTCTCTCTCTCTCTCTCTCTCTCCCCCTCCCTCCCTCCCTCTGTCTCTCTCTCTCTCTAAGTTTTTTTTTTTCTATACATATATTACTTTCCTCATTATTTGTTGTGCCTTGTCTAAGGGTATCCAATAACCAATCAAGGGCATGTCCTTGAGAAAAACAGCAGGGTCAACGGGTATGGTTGTCTTCTATGCCCTCTTCTAGAAGTGGCTTAAATAGCTGTTCTATGAGCTTTAGCTTCTTTGTATTTTGAAGTCCGTTTTTTTATTTCTTGACTATTAAGAATGCAAAACATATTCACCTTTTTCTTGAAGGTCTTAATCATCCTCCTTATTACTCCATTTTCTTGAAAAACCTACCCAACAAGACGTGGATCATTCTTATTATTCTAAAGACATAGAATAGCATTTTGAATGTTAAAATGATCCTATAAGGAATGCCATCTAGGATAGTAAAGAAAAGCCAAAATAAAAAAAAACCAAAATTGTTTATTCGCTTGCCCACACCAGTCTCAAAGCTTCCCCAACTCCCAATGATCTAATCATAGTATCTAATGTCATGCTTAAGAAATTTCAAGTGTTCACAGTTTAGCTTACGTAAATTTAAATATGCATTCCCTCCAATGGTTAAGATGAGCAAAGTTCTACTTGGAATGGAAATATGAGCACCATCTCCAAATTTGAATAAGAAAGAAAGCAAAATTATTGAATTGATGTTATAGAATTGGTGATATTATACTAGATAAATACATACTTGTGTATATTTTTTTTTGTTTTAGACATTTGTTTTGAGTACCTTGATGCTTGTGATTGCTTTTCTACTTTTCTTGATGACAACATTGTATTTCCTCCATTTGGATATCTCTAATGATTTGGATCCTTTACAACGAAGAGAGGTTGAATGAATTTCAATATCTTGTAAGGGTTGTTCTTGTTATAGGGCTGAAAGAAAGAGAAACCTAGATCTATGGATAGACGAGACTTTGTATTCTCATGATCCTAGCACTCTAACACATCCCACATTTTCTCCAATATTTCAGTTAGTTACATGGATATGTAATGGGCATAATGGACTACTAGGATATTGTGAGAGATTGCACAATTATGGAAAAAAAATTTCTATGCAAAGGATTCAATTTTTAGAATGTGAGTTTAGACACATATCTTCATATTATCGTGAGAGAGATTTTGTTATCCAAAAGACCTTAGAGAAAAAATTCAAAACTTAGAAGAAATCATGAATAATTAGAAAAGACAATTTCCAATATAAAAAATAGAATTAATCAAAGAAAATACAAGCTATCTTACATTCTATTTGTTTTGAAATCTTACAATTGTTGAGAGATGTGGAATTGTCAAAGAAGAAGGCTAAGAGCAACAAGTGAAAGTGACAGGGTTGGAAGGATATTCAAGCTATTTCAAAGGGGGCTATCAAAATAGGAGGATTCATGCATTCAAGTAAGCATATTCTGATTTTTGTTACTTGATCAATTAGATAATGATATTTTTTCAACTGTTATGTTTTTCATCTAGTTATTTTATTTTACTTGTAGATGTTTCTCATCAAAACATTGAGAAAAATGCCTCAATTAGAAAACCATTAGGTTCAATATTGACTAGTAAATCCATTCAATACATTTTGATGAACAATAGGAGTTTTCATATAAAGTACAAAATTGCAGGTCCCTGATGTTGGACATTCAATTTTTTTAGATAAAACTACAGTCCAGGGTGTTTATGATTTTGCTAGTATTAGCAACATATATGCTACAATATTTCAACTTATCAGAGCAGTTCTTAAGAAAGTTTAAATAAAAAAAAGTCCCTATCCCATGATCATATAGTTAGAATTAAAGTAGAATCATTGTGCTACTGTACTGTGGGTCCTATCAGTTGATAAGGATCAGTTGGCCTCACCACGAGGCAAGTCGTTGGGACACGCGTCCTGCTCTGGGTCATGCATGGGTTGCCTGAGTGAACAACTATATGTACAGTGTAATTTCATTTTGAGAAATACAGTTGCTACGTGAGCTTGTTGTGGAGAGCATTTTCTATGAGCTAGCAGAATTCAAAAAAGAGACTGCAAAGGCCAAAAGTCAAAAACTTACTTGAATGCATAAATCCTCCTTTTTCGATTGCCTCCTGTTGATGACAAATTATGAATATTTGTGTTGATCACTTGCTTTCGTTTTTTTTATTTTTACCTTTTTGCCTATCAAGTCAACTTCTTTCAATAGTTGTGAGTATGTAGGACGGCCATTATTTCATTTGATCAATGTCTTTTGTTGTACTCACTATGACTTCTTGTAACAACTCACTATTATTTCAAAGATTTTTATTTTCATTTTGGAGAACCTCATTCTCTAGCAATTTTATTTGCAAAATATTGTCTTTTTGAGTACAATCTGAAGAGATGTGTCTAATTACCATATTCTTCTAATCTTTACAATAACCAAGCAAACCATTCTTTCCATGGCAGACAAAATATATCAATTAAGTAACTGAAGAGAATTTGGGATGTTGCATGGTATATGGATCTTTAGAATATAATGTCCAGTCTGCCCAGAGGTCCAGATTTGTTTTCCCGTCAACCTTATAGCGCAAACAATCATCAACTGATAAGCAAGATGCTTTGACACCTCTTTTAATCGAAGGAGCATATTCTTTAGGATGATCTATATGGAGATGAACTTTTTTCATTGTAAGAAAAAAAAAGTAGATTACAGTCAATATCAGTTCAACAAAAAATAAATAGCTGAAACTTACTCAGCGCCTTTATACATTTCACATACTAGTTTACCATTTCATGTGAAAAATACAGATCCTAAGTGGATCTAAACTCCAAGATCATTGGCTTGAATGCTTGCACTCCAAACTACATAAGCTAGGAATTGGCAACACATTCTATGCTACCTAGAATGCAAAGAACTTGATCAAAAAGCATTTATCACAAATGGAAACTTCCATAAACATCAAGTGCGGCCCAAAATAGCATTATACAGTCCATAATACATCAGCCTACCACTTTTGAAAAGCACCTAAGATCATACACAATAGCTTGAAGACAATACACACAACAATGCTCTCAATGGAGGAAGAAACAATGACAATGATCTATTGATCTCAATGAAGCATACAAAAGGTTTCTCCAACCTGTTCTCCACGACTTCCCTACTATTTATGGATGAGGAAGATGACTCTCTCTCCTCTCTCTAGAAGGTACTTGACCCTAGATATTCCCTATATAGGAAAAATAGCTAAAAATGGCTTATATGACCAAAATACATCAAAATGGTCTCATTTTGAAGGGTATGAAGTTTGACACTTCATCATACTGAAAAAATACAGTAAATAAAACATTGTGGCCTGGTTCACACGTGTGAAACTCCAGAACCAAAACTATTTACAATTTTAGCCAATTTAGGCCTCAAACTAGCTAGGAAATGTTGACAATTTTCACACTCCCTCTTCAACATTGGATGCTAGTTTCAACATAGTCTTTGAGCACATTCCAAGATTAGATCTATGCATTAAATATAGGTCCTTTCCCAATGGTTTGGTGAAGATATCAGCCACACACTCCTTTGAAGAGACATGTTGAAGCTCCACCTCTTTGGCAATGACTTGATCTCTCACAAAATGGTGAGCAATCTCAATGTGCTTGCTCCTTGCATGAAAAACAGGATTGCTTGCCAAGCTTTGGGCTGAAAGGTTATCACAAAGTATGATTGGAGTCTTCTCTGGTTCCAGCAAGTGAAGATCCAATAACATCCTCTTGATCCAAAGAATCTCCTTGGTGCATGTTGTTAATGCCTTGTACTCGGCTTCGGTGGAAGATAGAGAGATAGTTGGTTGCTTCTTTGATAGCCATGAGACCACTCCATCTCCAAGATAGATTGCAAAGGCACTTGTTGACTTCCTATCCATTTGATCACCTGCAAAATCTGAATCTGAAAATCCACAAAGGTTAGGTGTAGTACCTCCATACAAGATGCCAAAATCTCTAGATCCCGAGATGTATCTAAGTACTCTCTTTCCTAGCTTCCAATGAGCCTCACTAGGATCTTGCATAAATTGACTTAGTTTACCAACCACAAGGCTTAGATCAGGTCTTGTGATGGTTAACCATATAAGAGATCCTATTAGCTTTCTATAGAGAGTAATGTCCTTGAAGGATCTTTCATTACTTCTTGTAGTTAGCTTTACATTTGATTCCATAGGAGTAGAAACAACTTTACAATCTTCCATATGAAACCTTTTTAGAATAGAGTTAACATACTTTTCTTGACATATGAATGTAGATTTAGAAGTTCTAATAATCTCTATTCCTAAGATATAATGAAGTTTACCAAGATCTTGAATTTCAAACTCTCTTTTGAGTGCCATCTTGATTTCATCTATATCTAGATTGTTACCACCACTTAAGATAATGTCATCAACATAGATCAAAAGTAAAGTGATATCATTTTCATTCAATCTAAAGTAGAGAGAATGATCATACTCACTCATAACAAAGTTTTGAGAAAGTAAGAAGGAATTGAGCTTAGCATACCAACTCCTTGGTGCTTGCTTTAGCCCATACAAACTCTTTTGGAGATAGCACACATGATTAGGCTCATCATGTGAAACATAGCCCTCGGGTTGCTCCATGTAAATATCTTCTTCAAGATCACCATTCAAGAAGGCATTAGTAACATCCATTTGCCACATATCCCAATCATAAAGAGTTGCAAGAGAGATTAGGATTCGAATAGTTACCATCTTTGCCACGGGTGCAAAGGTCTCATCATAGTCAATACCATATTCTTGAGCATACCCCTTTGCCACCAACCTTGCCTTGTACTTGTTGATTGATCCATCTTGATTTGTCTTGATCTTGAAGATCCACTTACAACCAATTGCCTTCTTGTCCTTTGGAAGCTTTACCAACCTCCATGTGTTGCTTTTGATGAGTGCTTGATGCTCATGATCCATGGCTTGGATCCATTCCTTCTTTTGAATTGCTTCACCTACACAAGTTGGTTCATCAAAAGAGGTAAGAAAAGCAAAGTTAGAGTTGTCCACCACTTGCTTTCCTTTTTCATCATAGGTTAGCCTTGATGGCTTAGCCCTTTGCCTTTGAGTCTTCCTTGAAGTTTGCTTTGGAGTGGCATCTCCATCTTCATCCAAGACATCTTGCACATCATGATGATTAGTAGGCACATCAACATCAACATCAACAACATTGGAAACATTCTCTTCATGAAAGATGACATCCCTACTTATGACAACTTTCTTTGTAGAAGGAATGTACACTTTGTAAGCCTTGCTTACTTCACTATAGCCAACAAACACACCCTTCTTTGATGAAGGATCTTCTTTAGTTCTATCATCAAGTGTGATATTGACAAAACATGTACATCCAAAGATCCTACAATGCTTGACACTCGGCCTTCTACCATAAAGAACCTCATGAGGAGTTTTACCATCCAAGGAAGCACTTGTCCATCTATTACATAGATAGTTAGCACATGCTAAAGCTTCCCCCCAAAAAGACTTAGCAAGATTAGCATGTAGTCTCATTGCCTTGGCACATTCACAAAGGGTTCTATTCTTCCTCTCGGCCACTCCATTCTGTTGTGGAGTCCTAGGACTAGACATCTCCCTCTTAATCCCATGTGCTATACAAAAGTCTTTGAACCTATTTGAGGTGTATTCCCCTCCATTATCAGATCTTAAGCATTTGTTCTTTGTATTGAATTGGTTTTCCATTTCATTCTTGAACTTGACAAATGCAGCAAACACTTCATCCTTACTTTTAAGAAGATAGATCCAAGTATACCTACTAAAGTCATCAATGAAAGTTGCATACATCTTTGCCCCACCATTGCTAGTTGTACTAGAAGAATGAATATCAGAATGCACAAGTTGAAAAGCTTCTTTAGATCTAGAAGTAGATCTAGAATAAGCAAGTCTATGAGATTTGGACAAGGCACAATGTTCACAAACACTATTGTTTGCAACAAGACTTTTAGGGAGACCAAGAACAAGCTCTTTCTTTGCCATTACCTCCAAAGATTTGAAGTTGGGATGGCCCAACCTCTTGTGCCAAACTTCTTGGTTTGTCAATTGCTCCCTAGCCATACATCCTTCATGATTAGAGATCACACATGCATCAAGCTTGAAAAGTTTACCATGCCTCCTACCTTGAGCAATCAAGGATCCACATTTACTTATCAAACATGCATCTCCAATGAACTCCACATCAAGTCCTTTGTCAATCATTTGACTTACACTAAGCAAATTCTTAGTGATTGAAGGAATGTACAAAACATTTTCAAGATTTGCTTTCCTATTTGTTGAAAGGGAAATAGGAATAGTGCCTATGCCTTTGATGTCACATTGACCATCATTTGCAGTGTAGATGATGTTACCTTCTCCCTCATAAGACAATAAGGATGTAAAGTATTCCTTATGTCTTGTCATGTGAGATGAGGCTCCACTATCAATCCACCAAGGATCATTATCATCTATGTTGGCTAACAAACTTGAAGTCATAACAAGTGATTCACATGTGTTATGTTCTTCCTCATCTATTGTAAGATTTCCTTGCCTCTCTCCTTGCTCTCTTTTCTTCTTATAACATTCATTTGCAAAATGACCTTTTATCCCACAATAAAAGCACTTGAACTTTGACTTATTGTTCTTAGTAGAAGAGGAAGAGGAAGAGTGATCATCATGATCAAAGTTACCACCTTTGGACCATTTCCCTTTGCCTTTACCTTTGCCCTTGAATTTGCCTTTTGTGAAGAAAGCCTCTTCACCTCCACCTTGCAAGGATGCACCATCAAGCTTTGATTGCAACCTATGTTCTTCAGCCAATAAGATTTCTTGCAAGTCAACCACACTTGGCAAGACTCTTTGAATGGCAAAACTTTGCACAAGGTTAGCATGTTCATTTAGCAAACCATTCAACATAACTTGGACTATTTCACCATCTTTTATGTTCTCATCAATGCATGCTAAATCATCACTTAGGGACTTAACTCTCAAGATAAATGCATGAGCACTTTCACCCTCTCTTTGCCTACTAGAAAATATTTGTCTCCTTAGGGTCAATACCCTAGATGTGGACTTTGATTCAAAGAGCTTCTTTAAGGCATTCCATGCCTCACTTGCACTTTGACACTTTCCAACTTCCTTGAGAAGTTCATTTGTAACATTCATTTTAATGATATGAAGAGCCCTTTTGGCCTTCTTATCAAACCTTTGTTGCTCTTGAAGTGTGAGAGGTCTCTCTTCAATTTCTGCAACTATGTCCATGAGTTCATTCAACTCAAGTAAGGACTCCATCCTCACTTTCCAAGTAGAGTAGTTTGATGAACTCAACCTTTCACTAGACTCTAGCATGATCCCACCATTGGAAGCCATGATTCTAATGTTTCTTCAACTTTTAAGTTTTGTCCTAAAGCACTTAGCACTCACTTTTCTCTCAACAAATGATAGATAAAGAGATCTATGAAGATTTAGGACCCTAAAACACTTCTATCTTGAACCTAGATGGTTTCCAAGCATAGAAAGGAAGATTGAAACACATGCAACACTTTGCACACACTAAGAATGGATTACAAAATCAAACCAACCTGAACACACTCTTGCTTAAGCTCTCAAACTTTCCAGCAAGTGACCAAATCAAGTTATGGTGTGAAGAGTTACTTGCATTCTTAGAAAATACCCAAAACTAGGATGCCAAGATTACCTAGTAATGAACAAACTTGATCAACATATGATCAACACACTAAGATATTGATTCAACCTGTAAAACCACATGTAAACCACACTTCTAAAAGTTTATAAACTCCAGCAAGTGATAAATACAAGATTTAGAGGTGAATGAATGAGCACACTTAGTGAATCACAAGACTAGCTTCACTATCTTGTCAAATCTTGGTGTTTAGATGTAGATCTAAGATCACTTCACATGAGAATGTTCCTCAACCTGTTAAGAACCTGAAAACACACTTGCATAATGGTTAACACCTTCCAGCAAATGCTCCAATCAAATTACATAAGGAGAGTTACTTACATGCTCAACAAAGTACACCAAAATTTATGCCAAAATTGATGACAATCTTTACAATATGCTCTTCACAATGGAGCTTACAATATGTTCACCCAAAAAAGAGGATCTTTCATCCAAATGGGAGCTTTGCTCAGCCTTTAGGAGAATTAAAACTCACTCAAAAGAGCATTTGTCATCCACTTAAGGAGAAGTTTCATCCACTTAAGGAGAGTGTTCATCCAAGAATGGAGATTGTCAACAATAGGATTGAAAAGAACATTGTTAGTATTGAATATGCACAAGCCTCACAATCACAAATGATTAGGTGTTATGATCTGATCCAAAATAGTTTCTTTTCAGCCTCTGATCTTCAATAGACCTGAAATATGCTTTTGATCCACAAGTTCAACTCACAAAACAAAGGTTAGTAAGATTTGATCAACAAAGCAATGCAAAATCATGCTAGAACTTGATCAAACATCCAAATATCACCAAAAATGGAATACTTACTGTAAATAGAAGCCAACCAGCTCTGATACCATGTGAAAAATACAGATCCTAAGTGGATCTAAACTCCAAGATCATTGGCTTGAATGCTTGCACTCCAAACTACATAAGCTAGGAATTGGCAACACATTCTATGCTACCTAGAATGCAAAGAACTTGATCAAAAAGCATTTATCACAAATGGAAACTTCCATAAACATCAAGTGCGGCCCAAAATAGCATTATACAGTCCATAATACATCAGCCTACCACTTTTGAAAAGCACCTAAGATCATACACAATAGCTTGAAGACAATACACACAACAATGCTCTCAATGGAGGAAGAAACAATGACAATGATCTATTGATCTCAATGAAGCATACAAAAGGTTTCTCCAACCTGTTCTCCACGACTTCCCTACTATTTATGGATGAGGAAGATGACTCTCTCTCCTCTCTCTAGAAGGTACTTGACCCTAGATATTCCCTATATAGGAAAAATAGCTAAAAATGGCTTATATGACCAAAATACATCAAAATGGTCTCATTTTGAAGGGTATGAAGTTTGACACTTCATCATACTGAAAAAATACAGTAAATAAAAACATTGTGGCCTGGTTCACACGCGTGAAACTCCAGAACCAAAACTATTTACAATTTTAGCCAATTTAGGCCTCAACCTAGCTAGGAAATGTTGACAATTTTCACATTTCACGTAGCACTTGAAAAATAAGATTGATCTTTGATTCAAATGTTGCCATGCCACTCATTTTTTTTATTTTTGAGTTTGTTCAATCCGTGTATTTTGGTTGCCACTCTTCCTTTTTCAAATCTTGCCATCTCTCTTTTCTCTCAAGAGATGTAGGCATTTTATGTAGCATTCAAAGATGGTGATTGCTAATTGATGCAAATGTTATAATGACGTCCATCTATATTTCCTCTAGTTTGTTCAATTTATAGTGTAATGTAATTGGCACTCTTCTTTTCAATTCTTGCCCTCAGTCTCTCTTCTCCCAAGAGTTCATTTCTCCCGAGGGATGATTTTTCCCAAGAGAAACCTTAGTTAACCATGATTGTGACCATGACTGTAACCAGAGCGACTTTGTATTTGAACTATTGTGGGCATGCACTTGTATTATAATTTTTAATTTTGACTAAGGTTTAAATTAAAAAAAGTTCCTATCCCATGATCATATCACATGAAGCGAGAGAGATTCAACAAGTTGGACATAACAGTGCATAAGATTATTGAGAGTCCATTTTACATTGAGGAGACATGTCAAACTGAATAAAAGTCAATATCTTATTATTCATCAAACAGTTTATTTGCTGATATGAATCAATTATTGAGATGCATGATTACATTCTAAAGGTGAGTCATCAAATATTCATAGTGCTTATGTTAGATGAGTCAAAAATTGTTAAAAGGTAGGAGATGGAGAGGGTATAACCCTCATGAATACTGCACTTTCACGAATAAGAGTTCAAAGAGATTTCAATTTCAATGTCCAATTCAAAAATGACATATGGTGGTTGTCAGTTTTTCAGATACTTTTTATTATTAGATTAAATTAAATAACTAATATTATTTATTATTGATTAAATATTATTTGAGCTCAATCTAGCTTATTTTTTCAATAGGTTTTGAAGGAGGATCATGATATATTATCATGGATATTCTGTAGAACATCTTACCCTAGTAGCATCAAGGACAATGTTCTTGAAATCAAAGACGTCAATGTAAAATGACATTTAGCTGGAGATTTGAAAATATCTAAATGCATGTATCTCATCGAGCTACATCAAATATCCTTGTTTATACTATATAGAAATAGAAAAAGATGGTACTAGAAGTACAATCATTATTTGAGAAAATGTAGATCCAAATTGAAACTTGTATCACCAATCCCTTTATAAAATGTGCACATTTATACTCTTTATGTATAGGTTAGAATAAGAGAAAAGCTTGTTTATATTCACATAGTTTTTGTTTGGAATACCAAGCCAGTATCATCATCAAAAGAAGCTATCTCTTGATTAAAAGATGTTCTATTGAAAGTAAGACCTCACAAGGAACATGTCAAAATACAGAAAGATGAAAAGATTTCAAGAAAGTCAGGCGCAATATGCCTACTAATGATGATCAACCAACAACTTCAGTGCCATATCCCAATGTGAGAGAAGAGAGTACCAGAAAATACGACACTGGGTATAGAGAGCACAAGCGGAGGAAAAAGAGCAAGAAAGGGACAGTCCTATGGAACCTCCAGTTGACGGCGAACAGGAACTGCAAACGGACTCACCATTGCGCACTGATCTGAACGATCGATTGCATCATCATGAACCACATTTTCACATGGTGGAGCCCGAGGAACCATGCACTGAAAGGGTCACAATCTTATTGGTGAGCCGTGTTAGTTTACCTCTCGGGAAATTACTGTGGATTGCGCCACAAGCTAAAAGCCTTTTGGCTGAATGGGTCAAAACGGACAAGGAACCATTAGTGCTTGAGCCCATATATTACAGTTTGCAAGATCCCACAATCAGGATGTTGGTGTCCAACAACTCATAAGGATACGGAGGAATACCTGAGGAATGTGATGTGTTCTAGGAGACCACCGAGATTGAATTACAACCTACTACACCCGGTCTTAGCCCAAGCACCATTCAAAAAGCGGGGATTGGATTACATCGGTCTGATTCACCCTGCAGCAAGAAGTACCTAGGCTCGGTACATAATTGTAGCCACGGACTATCTAACCAAGTGGGTCGAAGCCAAGGCAGTAAGAGTAGCTGATGCTAAGACAACTGCCAAGTCCCTCTATGAGAATATCATTGTGCCCTTGGGATGCCCGGTGGAGATAGTCAGCGATCGCAGTAGTCATTTCATCAATGAGACCATCAAGGTCCTCTTGGAGGAATTCTTCGTGATCCATAGAACCAGTACGCCTTATTATCCTCACGATAATGGGCAAGCAGAATCATCCAATAAGATCCTGTGTAGTGTGCTCATGAAAACAGTTGAAGCTAGCAAATCAAATTGGAAACACAAGTTGCATGCTGTTCTGTGGGCATTCCGGACAACATATAAAGGAAGCACTGATCAAACACCCTTCCAATTGGTATATGCTCAGGATGCGGTAATGTCAGTAGAGTTTTTAGTCCCTTTGTTAAGGATTGCCACAACGCAACATCTTAATGAATACAAATCTCTACAATTACGCTACGAAGCTTTGCATAAGCTCTGTGAAACACGATTACTAGTTGTGCATGCACTGGCAGCTGAAAAGGAAAGATGAAAATCATGGCATGATAGCAGGTTACAAGAGAAGGATCTTCATTCTGGAGATCTAGTCCTGATGTATAAAACCAAGGCGATCAAGGGAAAATTAAAGTTCACAGACGAAAGTCCTTATTGGATCAAAGAAATGCTTAATCATGGAGCCGCGAATTTGGAGAAGGTAGATGGGACACCGTTTGATACACCCATCAATGGTAGCCGATTGCACAAGTACTGGCCACCACAGTAAGATAGATCCAGGTTGGTGGTGGCAAATCACAGAAAGCTTATCTGCTTGGCCATCACAACTAGATCTAGGAAGATCAAGCCACATCAAGCTAGATCCATCAAGATTCAGTCAGATCTGGCAAGATCGGGGAAAATCCATCAAGATCCATAAGAGATCCAGATCCAGGTAGGATCGAAAGGAAGGAGATCATCAGATTACACCAATAAGCCCCCAATTTGTAGATCAGAGACCTTGATCTCAATAACTATGACAAAATAAGGGCAAATTTCACCCAAAATTGATGGATGTAGCTACTACCAAATATCTGTTAGAACTTTCAGAGAGCTACCAACAGTCATATCTAACATGGATGAAGCAGATAACCAGTTTGAAAAAGTTAAAAATCAGAGAATCTCAAGATCTCGTCAAAAACTACTCTAAAAGAGCACTTTTTTCATGATTTTGGGAGATCCCCTAAGAGATAGCTCTTGAAACTTGAATAGTCACTAGATCTAACCCAGATGCATCTATGAAAATCTCTGCGAGAGTTCTTGATAGAGAAATCATCATTTTTGAGTGTATGGGAGGGTTCTCATAAGCAGAATCTTCAGAACCTTCGCAAAGCATCAAGATCATCCTACCAACCTTTGCAAGGGGCATAAATGGAATCAGGGGTGAAATTAGCCTGCCTACATGGTCTGATCTTGAAAATTTATCCACAAAAACATGTTTTGCGAGCATTCACTTCTTGCAAGGATTGAACCCTCGCAGACTATCCGAACCCTCGCAGAACCTTCGCAAGGTAGTCAAATCACCTTCTGAACTCTCGCAAACTTCTCTGAGGTCTTAGAATTTTGTGAAGAAGGTCCTCGCCAAACTTTGGATAGAACTGAACAAGGAAAAGTGGAGGTCACCTAAAACACACTCTAATTTCCACTATATAAGGGCTGAATTCGAGTCATTTGTCACCTTTGTTGGCGAAGCTCTACTTAAATTTCCACTTAAATTTTCAAGTTCTCTGAATGCGACCAAACTTCACACAAGCCATCAACTGCATATTCTGAACCCAGACCTTAGTTCTGAACTATAGTTCTTACTATCCAACACTTGTTATTCACAGTTTTTCTTGTTTCCACCTCTTTTTATCTTTTCCAATGTTTTTTCTACTTTTTCGCACTTTAACCATCACTGCTAACATGGCCTCCTCATCTTCTGACGACTCTGGCACCAAACAGGTGATCCAGCGTGAAATACCATCGACCACCCAGATTTGGCCCTTGCCTTTTGAAGTCCTGATTAAACCATGGCTCCAGATTACAGGCCCACTTCTTGAAGCAATGGGCCTATACCCAGCGCTTTTCAATTCTGACATTAACATGGGCCTCACCCTTCACGCTCATGCCACCTGGGATGCAAAAAAGTCGCGTTTCCACTTTCTATACTAGGGTACCACGTCCAAGATACGGATTAACGCGGACTTGATGTGTGAAAAATGCAAAAATAAGCTTGGTAGAGGCCAAAAATCTTGTATATAGATAAACACACATGTGTGGAGCCTGTTCCCACGTGTGAAAATAGTGTACTTGTCATGTACCATAATCATATAGGTTTTACATATGATTAAATTCAAGTTCTAGTGGCTAAAAAGGCCAAAACTAGTTTTCTAGACATATGACACATGACATCAGTCTATTGCTTGCATGAGCCACATCCTTTGGTTAGGTGTCACATCCCATGTGTAGAGGACAACTCACATGTGTGGATAAGCTGAAGTAGACTAATTTTGACTTCTAGAAAATTTTCAAGTAGATCTCCATATAGAAGGAAAATGGACCAAAAGTGCTTTGTCCAAGTGTCAGTTTTGCATGATGAATCATCATATGACAAAGCACCTTCACACATGTGGGATTAGAGGGATGATCAGTACCACGAGCTCCCACTTATTGTATATATAGAGCCACATTTGTCCATAATCATTGTGAGACACCAATCTTGGTTTTGGAAGCAATTTTGAGTGATTCTCTCCATTTGTCTACATTTGTTTTGATTGTTTTGAGGTGCTATCAATGTGTACTTGATTTTCAGGTTGGAGTCCGTACTCAGACAGGTTTTCACACATGGGAAACCATAAAGTACACTTACCTTCAATTAATGATTGTTCTTGTTAGGATTTTGTGTCTAGAATTGATCTAGATTGATCTTACTCTGAAGTAGATTGATAGATCAAGTAATCTGACAACCAATCCCTCTTGAGGATCAGATTAGGATCCACTCTTGGTCCTTTTTGTACTTTTTGCACATGGTATCAGAGCCTAGTACAAGAGGTTTTGTTGAAATTGATAGGGTTAATCCAGATCAAAGCCAAAATTAGCAGTTTTTTGGAAACTAGTCAAATTTTTTGTAGCGAGTTGGATTTGATAGCTATCCTCAAAAATTTTGGTCCAGATCTTGTTGTGGGCTGTAGGAACCCTTTTCACACGTGTGAGGCTGTACAGTTCCATTTTTTACTAAGAAATTTCAAAAATTTGAAGAATGTGACTCACATACCCAATTTGAGTGATTTTTGGTGCAAAATCAAGCATTTTCTATAGTAAATCTAATCCCTTGATTAGTTCTTGGATTAGATCAGCCAAGAAATTAAATTTAAAGCTTGAAATAGGTGCATTAATAGATCATCTCTGATTTTTTGAGTGCATGTTGAAGTTGAGAGAGATTTTGCTAAAAATCATAGATTAAGGAGTGATATGCAAGGTGAGAGGTTGAAATCCATTGTACCATCACTCTAGATTTGTTCAAGAGTGATAGGGTCAAGTTTAGAAGCATCAATTTTCTAGAAAACATATTTGGATCTATCCTCCAAGTGAAACCTTTGAGAGTTTCTAGTGCATATAGAGCATCTATGCAAATCTTTTGTAGAATTTGACATAGATTGGCTTAAATTGAGAGTTCTAGAAAAGAGATTGAGATCCAAGTCACATTGTTCAACCCTACTCAATTTGTTTGAGTTATTGTAAGGTTTGAAAAGAGTCATTAAGGTGTCTATGACAAATGTGTAGAGAGAGATCCGATCTCTAAGAGCTCCTTCCTTTGTAGAAGGCAAGATCTAGAAGCTCATTTTGTGTTGTTATAGGTGAAGAATTTGTCTTCTCCTAGGTGATCAAATCTTTCTAAGTGGTATTAGCTCTTTGAAGCACAATATCTTAGTGAGAAAAATCACAACTTTTGATTTTGAATTTCATTCCAAGTCTTAAAAAGTAGAGTAATTGGTGGAATCCAATAGGAGTGATTGAATTCAATTTGTTGAGCAAAAATTGACATAGAATGTATGAAACTCAAATTAGTTCTATTCAACTTTCTTTGTGAGAGTGTGAGGGTCAATTTGTGATCCCATTGGATGTCTAGAATGAGGAGTCCATATTTGAGTATTCATGCATGGTTGAGATCTTTGTGAATCTCTAGTTGTCTAATTTTTTAGCTTTGTGAAAAATTGGTGGTATAGTTTGTTTTCAAATCAAATTAAATTCATCCTAAATTTCAAGAGTGAGTCCAAAATAAGTGATTAAGTTTGATTTTCATGTGTTTGAAACAAAATCCATCTTTTGTTCAAGAATCTCAAGTGTTGAGAGAACTAGTCAAGTGAAAAGGAAAATCTAGGTGTCAAATCTTTTTCATCTCCATTTCAACTTTCAAAAGAAAGAGTCATTGGTATTTAATGAGTCCAATAGGAGATTGGATCTGATTTATTTTGTGATTTGATTCAAAGATTGTGTGCTTTTGTCTTAGTGATCAAAGCAAAGTTTCCAAGTGACTAGTCATTAGTGTGAAGATTGATTCTTAGGTCTGTGAGCTAGATCTTTTGTAGATCATTCTAGATTGTTGAAGATGTTCAAATCTAGTCTCTTGAAAGTCACAAATTACATTTGTAGAATCATATCACAGTTTTTTATTCACATGGCATCAATAGGTGGCATCCTATTGAAGGAAAGAAAGGATCCTGAGTGCAACCTTTGTGGCAAGGGAGGATATTTTTTCTCAAGATGCTACAAAAAGAAGACCAATCCATCCAAGGAGAACCAAAGCAAGGGGGCCGAGGTGAAGGATGGAGCTTCAAGTTCAAAATGCAAATAAGGACAAGTCCAACAAAAGGTGTTTCCTTTGTGGAAAGGTGAATGAGGCTTGGAGTCTCACAAGGACTTGCAAGATTTGTCTTCAAGAGTCCATCACAACACATGTCAAATATTTTGGAATTTTTCATTTGGAAGTGCATTGTTTGGTTCAAGATGCAAAGATAGATGTCACTTTCATGAAAGTAACTTGGATTTATTTTATGTCCTTGGAAAGTATTTTGCTTGGAACTTTGGACAAGTTCAAACTTATTGTTATTATCCAAGAGAAATCAATCAAGAATAAGGAGCAATCACAAAATGAAAATAGTTTCATTTATGCTCTAATGTCAACTTATGAAGAACCATTTTGCTTTGAAGAGATTTTTGTATCTCAAAGGTGGATTAAGGCAATACTAGTTGAGTGTGATGCCTTAAAAGATAGCAAATTATGTTTTCCTTGTAAGCTTACATTAGTTATGAAGTCAAGGAAATGGAAATATCTTCATAATGTAGGATCTTTTGGTTTCAATAAGATCATGAATGATGTGTTCATTCATAAAGATGAAAATTGTAAGTTTTCAATCTTAAAGGCAAGTTGTAAACTTCTTATGAGAATAAGTGAAGCATCCAAAGTGGACACTTATATCCATAAGCAAGTAGTTAGCCTTATTGAGATGGAAATACCTTTTGATTTCAATATTGGAAAAATCATGCCAAGTTGTGGTGATTTTTGGACTTATGTTTCTAGCATAAGTAATCTTGATAATCATAGGAAGTACATATTGAATGGTCATACTTGTTGTGATCATTATGAGACATGGAGGTCTCAGATTTCCATCAAAAAGGAGCACCATGAGGAGGATCTTAAGGAGTCATCTCAAGGTTCAAATGTGCCAAGGATTGAGGAGGAGAGACCTTCTCAAATTGTGATTCCAAAAAGAAACTCAAGAAATATGGTTGAGTCCATGTGGCTCACATTTCAAGGGAAAGAGGAGCATATCTCATGTGGTATACATCACATACTTATTTCTCTTATGTCATTTGATAAATCAATTTGCTTTAGTGAGATCATTGCATCTCAAAATTGGAGTAAAACCATACTACTTGAGTATGAAGTCTCTCTTGAGAACATAGATGATGTTCGTAAAAGGTTGAAATTGATTCTAAATCAATTAGAAAGCAAACGGTTATTTCATCAAATGTATGCTCTTGAGTCATGCAAGAGCAAAAGTGATTTGTTCACTCATAGTTTGAAAATATGTATTGAGGCAAATTGTAAACTCTTTATGAGAGTAAGTGAATCATCTTCTAAAGACACTTATCTCCATAATGAAGTATTTAGCCTCATTGGATCAAAGATTAGCATGGTAAACAAGCATGAAGATATGATGAAAACACTTTGTTATTATAGCATGCATAGTCTTGCCAAATTGGATGAGTCTAATTCTCTAGATCATGGTAACATGATGTTAGATCTTTGCGATCCTAATAAATCAAGAAGAAATATTTATTTTCTCATGAAGGAGCATGCACATGAAGAAGGAGCAAGCCTCAAAGTCAAGCATCTACATGAAATTTGGAAGGAATCAATTTTGGAGGTGCTAGGATGGTGGAAAGCTCTCAAGCTCATCAAAGATGTCAACATCAAAGAAGCACTATCATGGATATGGTGATTTCAGATCAACATCAAGCTCATTGGCTGATCTTCACACCTTTTGAACCAGCAAAGACCAATTCAGCCCATGGAGTCAAGTTCAAGATCATCACGTTTTCCATCAAGCTAGATTTACCAAGCTAGATTTTTTAGGAGGAGTGTGAAAAATGCAAAAATAAGCTTGGTAGAGGCCAAAAATCTTGTATATAGATAAACACACATGTGTGGAGCCTGTTCCCACGTGTGAAAATAGCGTACTTGTCATGTACCATAATCATATAGGTTGTACATACGGTTTAATTCAAGTTCTAGTGGCTAAAAAGGCCAAAAACTAGTTTTCTAGACATATGACACATGGCATCAATCTATTGATTGCATGAGCCACATCCTTTGGTTAGGTGTCATATCACATGTGTAGAGGACAGCTCACATGTGTGGAATAAGCTGAAGTAGGCGAATTTTGACTTCTAGAAGA
Organism: Diphasiastrum complanatum; assembly: GCA_029204225.1. Lineage (NCBI taxonomy): Eukaryota > Viridiplantae > Streptophyta > Lycopodiopsida > Lycopodiales > Lycopodiaceae > Diphasiastrum > Diphasiastrum complanatum. The sequence continues at coordinate 20,518,621 of CM055093.1, read as the reverse complement.
TTTCCAAGTAGATCTCCATATAGAAGAAAAATGGACCAAAAGTGCTCAAAATAGAAGGTTTTGTCCAAGTGTCAGTTTTGCATGATGAATCATCATATGACAAAGCACCTTCACACATGTGGGATCAGAGGGATGATCAGTACCACGAGCTCCCACTTATTGTATATATAGAGCCACATTTGGCCATAATTATTGAGAGACACCAATCTTGGTTTTGGAAGCAATTTTGAGTGACTCTCTCCATTTGTCTACATTTGTTTTGATTGTTTTGAGGTGCTATCAATGTGTACTTGATTTTCAGGTTGGAGTCCGTACTCAGACAGGTTTTCACACGTGGTAAACCATAAAGTACACTTACCTTCAATTAATGATTGTTCTTGTTAGGATTTTGTGTCTAGAATTGATCTAGATTGATCTTACTCTGAAGTAGATTGATAGATCAAGTAATCTGACAACCAATCCCTCTTGAGGATCAGATTAGAATCCACTCTTGGTCCTTTTTGTACTTTTTGCACATGATGGTCACTGTCGGCATTATGTCCAATGATCATCAGTCGATTTTCCATCATCAAAAACCCTGATCAAACCTTTTGTCAGCCAGACTGCAACCAAAATTCCAATCCAAACTAACAACAGTTACCTAATAGAGACTATCACGAAACCAATCATATAGACGGTTGCACATCTGTTGAACAACTTTCTGGTTGTTTCAACATTTTGCATGGACAGAATCCAGTCCACGCTGCTGAGTCAGATAGTAGAGTCCTTCCTGGGATTCTCCGGACCCGTGGTTGTGCCATACAACTGGCATGCCTTCCTCATCTATGAACTAACCATCTCCATCAAACCCAACACCCGTGACCGTATTGCAACAGGCCCCCTACTGTGTAATTTTTCTTGCGCACTTTTCGAGACAAAAATACATGGTTTTTGTCGTTCCGACATTCTATCTTCCATTGTGTCGCACACTAACCTCTATCCGCCATCTGCCGCATCCACATCCTCCCAACCTGCAATTACTGACACGATAACCAGCAAAAGAATGCGTGGCACTGTCCCTTCCTCCTCATCTCCACCTATCACTAGAAGATGTACCACCACCATAGCAATAACCACTCCATCAACCACCGCCACTTCTTCTGTACAATCTCCTCCTCCTATCTCTATTGTCACTCCTCTTCATTCTGTTCCATCCATGACTACTTCTGTTTCCACTCCCGTCTCCTCTGTCGATACCACTTCTACTTTTGTTCCATTATCTACTACTCCTTTCACTACTATCGCATCCTCCATTGCTCCTGTCTCCACCGGTGCTCCTCTCCAGTTTAACCCCTCTAAATTATAGTTATCTCTGGACACTCTGGTGGTGGATGCAAGTCATCAACTTCTCACCCCCACATCAGACCATTTTCGCTCGATCTTCGCCTTCCATGCTCCACACCACACTTCAGTTCCCCTCTATTCCACCCATTCTCTAGTTTGGACGAATAGTGTCCACCCCCGTATCCACTTATGTTTCTCTCACACCACCTGTTTCACCATCAAAGGTTGCCGAGGGCAACCAACCATTGTTTGATGACGCATTTGTTCAGACAATTTTCATACCATCACCAGATCAGATAGATCCCACGACCCCAGATGACAATAGAAGTCCCCTGAGAACCTGATTGAAGACAACGACGACGGTGTTCTACCAGTCATCAGGGCCACTACCACACAAGCCCCTCTCAGTGCCAGCGTACCGACTATTCCAGCAGATTTAACGATGGCGTACCAAACTGCCTTGGGGACATATATCCAGGAGGCGGTAGTAGCCAGGGCCACTTTATATAGCCGGGTACTCCACTTGACGACAAGCAACACCCAGCTACGAGCGGAACTCACGAAGCTGTAGCAAGAGCTTCTTATAGCTCAACATCATGAACAAGATGGGCACCAGAAGATCGCCATATTGCCGTAGAAGGAGGATTGCCTGAACCAATATATTCTAAGCCTCTCCAAGGCACTTACAGACTCCTCCATGAAGGTGCGGGAGCTTCAGTGCGAAGCGTCCCAACGGCAAACACAACATTTCCAAGGTGAGTGCCACAGAAGTCTTCAATTCCCCATGTTCTGGTGCTAGCTATTACGCGAGCCCAGAAACAAAAGGAAGCAGTTGTTCCGTCTATGTCCAGTGTGTGGGATTTGTGAAGAATTGCCAAAAATTGGCAAATCTAGCTTGATAAAAAACCATGAAGAATAGTGTAAATTTTGTACATAATTGGGTTCCACATATGTATGGCCAAAATGCCACATGGCAAAGGTCAAGTCAAGAGAGTTGGTCATGTCTATTTGGTGGTCATCCCTACTTTATAGGACCATACCTAAGCTTAAGGTGAAAATTTGACCAACTAGCTACCTACCAAGCATAACTCTAGGATCTAGGCTAGGGTTTCATTTTAGGGCTAGAAGAGTGAGTTAACTTCCTTATTACATGCTGGAAATCCACCTAACTTCAAGAAGAAAGTTGAATTTTCTAAGTATTCCAAGCTCCCATAGTGAAAAGATAGAATATTTATGGAGCTCATTGGCAATGTCAAGCTAGTTCACTATGTACATTGAGTTTTTGTCATCAAAATGCAACCAAATCAATTTCTACTTGTTTCTTAGCTTGAAAGCTACTACAGCCTGTAGTACACACATGTGGGCTCGGATCTCAATGTTGATCAATCCTTTTGATTGTTAATGCTTGTTGTTAAACTTTGTCAAATTGCCAATCTAGATCAACTTTTTGATAATTAGTTTTTTGATAGATTGTTAAGAAAGCATCCAATCACTCTTGTGAATCTTTTGTAGATCCATTTATGGTCCTAAAGTATAGTACTTTCACATAGTATCAGATCCAAGTACAATAGCATAAGCCATTGATCCAATGCAAATCCATTTTTAGCAAGTTTTGGTGCTAAAAACTAGTATTAAGAGGGCAAGCTGGAATCTTGAATTTGGTAAGGATATTTGATCCCAAACTTGGTAGGGGTCCAAATCTGCACTGTCCACATGTGTGGACCTCTCTGAACCTGCATTTAATTCATGGTATTGATTTGACCCAAAGAAATTCAATTTGTGAGCTTTTGATGTAATTTTTGGTGGAAATCTTAGGATAAGCTACCAAGATTGAGTGCCATTGATTAGATTTGACATAGGGTCATGAAATCTAATTAATCTAGGCTGAAATCAGGTCCTCTAAACTTGTTTTACAGGTCTTGAAAGTACATCAAAAAGTGTGAGGGAGATTTATAACTTTGTGAGGGAGTGCTAGAACTGAGATTATAAGTCCACTTGTTGGATTAGAAATCTAATTTGAGTGAAACACTACAAGAACTGTCAAATCCATTTCTTGGCAAGATTTGTTTGAAAGTAGTTTTCACTTCATCTTATCTTCATTCCAGCTTTGTGAGGAAGTCATAGAACTATGATTATAAGTCCATTGGTTTTGAGTGAAACATTGCAAGTGTGAGACCTTTGTGAGTTTCAAGTCAATCAAAACTATTTCTTACCTGTAGAAATCACTAGTAAGATGGGACCTGCTGGAGCATACCTTCTAGAAGCTAGTGAGAGATTGAATTCTACAAATTATGCTATTTGGAAGGTTAGGATAGAGTCACTCTTGGTGCTCCAAGACCTTTATGAGTTCTTGATTGAAGATGAAGACGAACCTCTAGGTGCACATGAGTTAGCTAGATACAAGAAGAGATCTAGGCTTGCACTTCATTGTGTGAAGATGAATGTGAGCAATGATTTGTTGAGAGAAGTATCAGCATGTACTAGTGCTAAAGAGACTTGGGAGTCTTTAAAATCAATCTATGAATTTAGTAACACTTCAAGAGTACTCATGCTTAGAAATCAGATTTTGCAAAGCACGAGGAGAAGTGAGAGAGTGCACATGATTATGTAATCAGAATCAAGTCTCTAAATAGGGAGTTGCTTCCATTGGAGAGAAGATTCATGATGGAGAGCTTGCACAAATTGTCCTTAATGGTCTAGAAGATGAATTTGCAACTTTGGTCCAAAGTTTTGCCATCCAAGACACTTTGCCAACTATAGAAAAACTTCATAGTGTATTAGTGGCTAAAGAGTGTAGGATGCTCCATACCAAGGCAAGAATGAGTTCATTGTCTTTGCAGGATGGAGATGAGAAAGACAATTTCTCATTCAAGGGAAAAAAGAATACCAATGGAAAGAAGAAGCATCCCAAGGAGGCCAAAGAAGAGGATGATGCATCAAGCTCAAAGGACAAGTCAAAGCAAAAATGCTTCTTTTGTGGAAAGAAGGGGCATTATGCATCCGAATGCTACAAGAGGCTAAGAGCAAAAGAGGAAGAGGACAAACAAGGGAACCTTGCATATGAAGAGGATGGAGATGAGGAGATCTCATCTTCGATGACATCTACATCCACTCCAACAAGCAAAGGCAATCAAAGGACACTTGGTGGATTGATAGTGGGGCTAGCTCCCACATGGCTTTCCAAAAGGACACATTCTCAACCTTACACTCATTCAATGATGCTAAAAAGTTTTTTTGTACTGCAAGTGATGGAGAGTGTACGATAGATGGTGTTGGTACCATCTCTTTATATCTAGAATCCTCAATAAGTATGGATCTAGAGAATGTCCTTTATGTACCATCAATCACCAAGAATATGCTTAGTGTTGGTCAACTCTTAGAAAATGGTTTGGATGTCCAGTTTAAGCTTGGTGTTTGTTTCATCTTGAATAATGATGTTTGCATTGCAAAGGGATTTAAACATGGAAGATTGTTTAAGTTGGAAGCTAGTGTTGCTTGTGAAAGAATGAGCTTGGCAAAGGAGGAGGTCACTCAAGAGGAGATCTTGGCAGAGTGTGATCTTGCTTGCATTGGAGAGGAGCATCAAAAGAAGGAAGATCTTGAGGATCAGCCTCAAAGCATGAGAGTTCCAAGGGAGTCCTCAATGACAATGGCCGAGTCATCAAATTGCATGCAAATTGTCCATTCAAGTGTGCATCTTGCAAGGATGGTGAGCATTGGAGAGTCTACTATATTTGAATACTTTTGGATAGTATTAGTAAACAATGAGTGACTTGTTGCTTATCTTTAAGATCTTTGATGTTTAGTACTTTGTATGACAAGACAATGAAAATTGATGCTTTCAAATCTCCATTTGTTGTTGATAAAGAAATTTCATTTGATAACTATTTTTGTAATAGTTTGAATAGTGTCATAAAAGATGAAACATCATTTGTATTGGAAATCTTTGGCTCCACATGCTTTGAGCATGATCATTCCAATGTAAGGACCAAAGATTATCCTATTTCAATGATAAGCAATAATGGTAGTGTTTTGCTCTTCAAGTAGAGATTGTAGAATCAACTTGTTGTCCACCAAAGAATTTGTCAATGGTGGAAATGTGATATTTCAAGAGTGGAAGATTTGTAAACTTGAAGAAGCACGTTTGGATCAACACCTTATTCAGTTCATTGATGGTTTGGAGTCAAGTCAAGTGGAGGAGCAAGCTCAAGACCCAAGGACTCCAAGAACAACCATGAGTATCAAGATGGAGCCATCCATGCTCAATCATGTGGATCAAGCAAGGCAAGTTGTCTTTGGCAACATTGTGTATGCACTTATTTTTTTAATTGATGTATCTTCAAGTGCGCAAAATGCCTTGGAATCCATGGCTTGGCATGATGTTTAGTTTTGAAGTGTGCTACATGTATATAGACACATTTATGGAACATCTTGTAAGGGATCCTTTAAGAGGTGCTGAAAGATCCTTCATGGCATCAGTGCATACCACAATTAGCATAAGAACAACTTCAGATTACTTTAAGAATAGGTGTATCCATCTACTACTTCATGTCAGACAGAACAATGATTGAATGATATTTAGTTCTTTTAGATCTAGAAACTCATACAACAGTAAGAACCAAGTATAGAACCATACAATAACATTCATCTGATACGTACAGTACAAGGCAACCATTTGAGAATCAAATAGACTGGCCCCATCAACGACAATGAAAGGAACATACTGCACAATGTTCTTGACATAATCATTCATAAGGAAACATAGTTAAGAGTACATGTATCTTGGATTTGCCACAAAGTTCAAATAAACTAGTCCTCTATTTCCTACAAACAGAGCAAAAGTCTGCATAGTTAATGAATGAATAGAATTTGAAGTACTCAGGTAAAAGATCTTTGTATATTAGGACAAGCTCTATTCTACCATAATTTAGGCTCCAATGTTCTTCCACTTTAATCATAGTTAGAACCTCTTTATTGTATATAATGTGCACCTCTTTTCTATTTGTGTGACTGTCCAATTCAAGATCTTGATCTATTGGTGTCCAAGTCCCACTTATTTTTTTCCATCTATGGTAACCAAATATAAGACTACGCATTTGTCTCTCAATATGATAATGAAAAGTCATAGAGAATTTTCTAATTCTATAGTCAATGATTGTCTTGTTGTCCCAATCTTTATCCATTATACCTGAAAGAATATCACTTGATAATTCTTTACAAACAGATAAAGTAGGTGTCTTATGAACGCTTGCACTTGAAAAAAATCAACATATTCAATAAAAGGAACCAACTTAATCAAATGACTTTTGCCCAATACTTACTTTCATTCAATTTCTCACATCTAATATTAATTTGCATCTAAAGGATTTTGACACAATATTATCAAGAGAAAGCCATTCATCACCACCAAAAGTTCACAATGGAATCTCTTCAAGCTTTCCTAAACTGCCATGCATATTCAGAATGTATTTGAATTAATAGAAAAATATATATTGTAAAACATCAATAATGTCTTTTGCATTCATGGTGGGTGCCTTCACTTAAATAAGCTTTATGAGATTTTAGAAGATGATTATGAGAGCATTTCCATTATGTAACATAGCTCATTTGAAATAAAAAATAGAAATAAATTTTCAAATTGCCAGTTTACAACATGAAAGCATTACATCAGCTGGATTTGCCTATGTTGAACATGCCAATCTGTAGATGGTATTATCTCAAGTTAAAATAATCAACCATACTAGTTAAAATAATGCAAAACTAATAACTATACTGGTTCAGGTCACAGTTTGACAATAAGAAAAGTAACTGTATGTTGTTATTGTGATCCTATCACCTAGTTACATTTGATAAGACTGATGGAACTTTGAATCTAGAACTACACAAATTTGAGAATTTGGTGCTCAACTTATGGCAATCACTATTGCAAGAAGACCAAAGTCCAAAATTGAATTTGTGATTTTTCAAAATGAGGAAAATGAAGCTGGCATTTGGATATTTTATTCTTAGATATTTATATCCATCAAGCATAAGTGAATGGGAGGCAGTACAACCGCTTGCATTCATTCAGATATTAGAAAATTGCAATATAGAGGAAGAACTTCGAAAGAGCTTGTAGATCATCGCATTTGAATCCTAGCAAAAAAAAAAAACAAAGACTGTATTTCTAACGATTAATAATTGGAGAAATAAACCAACTCATTCTAATGCTCAAACTCACCCCAAAATTAGTGATATGTCATTTTTTAACGAATCATCACAATAGCTTATTGTATCACAACAAATTAAAAAAAAAATTAGATTGACTTGAGCCTAACTAAAGCCTAGAGTTTCACAAACTTACATAAAAGGGAAAATGTTATAAGAAGCTTCTCAAAAAATTTCTCATGAATTGTTATAATGCTTAAAACAAGTGCCATTAAGACAAAAGTGGTGAAGTGGTGAAGTGCATTGATGTCGGTCACCAAGTAAAAGAGACAGAGATAAAAATCACACGAATTTTATGTTTCCTTTAGAGTACTTGTCGAGGGGAAGACCAAAAAGCCTTCAATGCTAGGCTTTACAATGTACATATATTTCAATCTAGTGGAAGAAACCTAAGGGATTGTGTTGGCATTTCACTTCATATGTTTGAAGTGATTTTAATCAAGCAAAGGACTTCATTCCTTCGGAAATCATGGTTTCCACTTTGTGCAAGGATTATTTTATGGAAATAAATACCATGAGCATCATCAATACAATATAATATACTTATAAACCAACTAAAGTATTCTGAGAAGGGATATTGAGCATATCTGTCTGTCACAAGGTTTCTGACTAGAAAAGTTCAAGCAGACTCAAGGATAGTGAGAATTGTAGTAATATATTAAACCCTATTTAAACTTGCAAATAAATTACTCATAGATTTCCAAGGCCCTTTCCTTTCTTGCTTCTATACATATCCAATTGATATATTACTAGTTTATCTTGTTCTACAACCCCATGTTCGTACCTCTCCACAATAGTCATCCACTTGGCATCAACATCCACATTGAAAATCGTAAACACATGCCTAAACCCTAAACTCAAAACCATTCCGAATGTAGCAGAATGCATAGCAGCAATGCGTAATGCATCATCTTCCATCTAGCAAGACAAAAACCGTAGAACAATTATACTTGAGAGGAATCAAAAGTAGTGCATGACCTCACTCAATCGGTCATTCGATCCATCAATTTATACACAAAGCAATCAAAGGCTCCTACTATCAATATCGCATCAATTCAATAGCTAAATAATCATATTACCACTCACAAATCTAAAAGCAGCATAAAAAAGCAATTGAATAGATCAAATAACAATTCATTGATAATTGTAGGAAATCATAATATGCCTAGAGAGGAGCATATGCATCATAGAAATTGGAAATTGGAAAAGAGAACTATGTCTACATTTGCTAAAGCGATTGTCTAAAATAAGTCTTGTCCACATCACAATGTGTGGGTGGAGCTGTTGACCATACTCGAAACCTAGCCACTACGTAGCGACATCTTGGGAGCTTGCTTCTCGCTTGATGTTGCCCAGATGGCGTTGCTAGACTATATATGTCGTGTATAGCCTACTAATTGTGTAACTCAATATAAAAAAAAAAGGTCTCTAAATTAAGCTGATATTAAATAGCTATTAATTACTCGTAATCTGAAAATGTAGTTGTGTAGCATATAATAAATTGTCTTTGATAAATTTTGTATATAAAAAAATATTCTTTGCAAAACGGTATCGTATATATGTTTTGTTCATTTGAAGAAATTTTTTTTTCCAATGTTCATGACATATGATGATGGAAGTTATTACTAGTTGAATAATGGGCTTTCAATTGGAGGCCTTGATAAAATCATGTGTCTAATCATGGCTATGACACCAATTATTGATCTTGATGGACCTCGTTTGTCAAGATCTATGAACCAAAGCAATCTCATGAATATGTCCACATGCAAACTGTTACAAACTCAAATACACGTAAAAATCATATGTTGAAACATGGGATTTTGACGAACAACGTTCGTCAAGATCCATGAATGAGAGCTCTTTCTATCTCTCTCTCAGTTTTAATATAAATTAAAATGATTATCATATTAAAGAATGTTGCAAAAATCCAAAGTATGTCTTATAAGATGGTTTTAATAGATAAGAATTAAATTTTGTTATAATTTATATAGCTAGTTAAAATTTTATAAATCATGAAAAGGGGTTTTGCAAAAGTGGGTGTATTTTTAGGAGTTTTCACAAAAAATCTTAAATACCTTAGGAGAACCTCGCAAACTTTCTCACTCAACTCGCAACAGTGTTTTGTGGAGAAACTAATATCTAGCACACATCAAGGACCATTTGTCCAAAAAGCAACAACTTTGAGACTCTAAGAGTCCTGGTTACAATTGTTAGTAACCATTATTATAATTATCGGACTTGTAATCATGTACTTAATACATACTTTTGTAATATTTTGTAGATATTACAATGACCATCATGATCAATCATGATGCTTTTGATCTCAAAAGCGATCTTTATCAATGTACAAATGCACGTTCAATTTGTTGGAATATCAATCCACACTCTAGAGAGAACTATCAAATAGGGAGGATAGCTCAGTGGTAGAGAAAACCATCCGGTATGAGGTGTTGAATTTCACACGTGTGGACTGTCCACTACATGTGCTTGTGATCTCCTAAGGTGTGTAGATGCACCAAGATCAAGACTAGATTGAGATTCAAGATCAATCTTGAATCCTATGGCAAAAACACACTACTACATGCATTCAATCACTTCCAACTCTCACTCACATGTGTGGGAAGTATTCAAAAAATAATCTAAGTAAAAACAAGCTGCTCTCCTCGGGTAGAGAGAGAAATGCATCATGAGCTCTCGGGTAGAGAGAGAAAGCTAGAAATCCAATAACTCACAAAATCCATGAAATCACCAAATCAATTAGCCTCAAAATGAGGAGTACAATGATACTAGTAGGTCCATGATGTGAAGAATTGAAAAAGATTATCTATGTTAGATATAGGGGTCTTATGTTTTTTACAGCAAGTATCTAGGTGTAGGATGTTGATAGGAATAAATTTGGCATAGATGACAAATTATGCATTTCCACTTGTAATGCCACTATTGAGCCAAAATAGAGTAAGAGGCTAAACACTTGCCAATTAGAGTGTAGACAAGTGTAAAGTTTTTGTTTGATAAATTCCAAGAGTTCCAATAGGATTTAGAGGTGGAACCTTGTGAGGTCCAATAGGAAATTGAGGTGTGGTTGAATATAGTCCAATAGAATTAAGAGGTGCATGGATCAATGATCCAATAGGATCAAGAGGTGACAAAATATGGTCCAATCATAGTTAAGCATAGTGATAGCTCGTGGACCTACTAGTATCATTGTACTCCTCATTTTGAAGCTAATTGATTTGGTGATTTCATGGATTTTGTGAGTTATTGGATTTCTAGCTTTCTCTCTCTACCCGAGAGCTCATGATGTATTTTCTCTCTCTACCCAAGGAGAGCAGCTTGTTTTTACTTAGATTATTTTTTGAATACTTCCCACATGTGTGAGTGAGAGTTGGAAGTGATTGAATGCATGTAGTAGTGTGTTTTTGCCATAGGATTCAAGATTGATCTTGAATCTCAATCTAGTCTTGATCTTGGTGCATCTACACACCTTAGGAGATCACAAGTACATGTAGTGGACAGTCCACACGTGTGAAATTCAACATGGTATCAGAGCCTACCTAAGGTTACCATGCATTTTGATCCATCTAAGTGAAAAAAATTTCATCAATCTTGAGCTAGAAGTTGTCAAGGCCTTTTTTCCTAGCTATCTTGTTCAATCTTGGATCAAAAGAGATCAAAAGGACATTGATTGGGTCTGACCTGGTATTGTACGGAATCAGGTGCTAAGACACGTGTGAGGAACATCCAATTTCAGTTTGGAAGTTCTCTCTCATGTTTGATCCATTTATCTTGCTTGATAGCTTGTTTTGAAGCTATTTTTGTCTAGTTTCTGTTGCAATCAGTTTCATTCCATTTGGTTGAGCCAATCAAAAGTTATAAGCTTTTGAAGAGGGTTAGGTAGGGCACCTAGACCTGGGTGGACACATTTGGTTTGGTCAAGAGATTGCTTGGTTGATCCAAAATCACAGTTGTATGCTTGCCAATCTCATCTATATGTGATCTAGGCACTGTTTTGAGATCTTAGCCATTTTGTTTCATGCAATATCATTGTATTTGAGTCAAATTTGGTTTCTTAGTGTATTTCACACGTGCTAAGAGTGTTAGATCCTAACTTTGCCCATAATCCATCATTTGATTTGAAGTAGATCTAGTTTTGGAGAGATTGAGATAGCTAGTGAGAATCAATTCACAAATTGTTGCAAGATCTTTCATAGGAGGAGATAGTACTCAATTATTGGATCCTATTGAAAGTGTGTAACACTTCAAATGTCTTCAATGGGTTCATCCTTGTTGGAACCAAGTGAAAGATTGACCACTTCAAATTATTCAATTTGGAAAATGAGGATGGAGTCCATCTTGATCCTTCAAGACATGATGGACATAGTTCTTAGCCTTGAAGAAGAACCACAAGTTCTTCAAGAGGTTCAAAAATACAAAAAGAGAGCTAGGATGGCTCTCCACTACATTAAGATGAATGTCTCTAATGAGATATTGAGGGAGATAGGTACTTGTACAACAGCCAAAGAAGCTTGGGATTGTCTCAAGACTATCTATGAGGCTAAGAATACCTCTAGGCTTCTCACTCTTAGGAATCAAATCTTTCAAAGTAGCCAAAAGAGTGATGAGAGTACATCTAGTTATGTTTTGAGAGTAAAAGATATTCATAGAGAGCTTGCTTGCATTGGTGATTCCATCAATCAAAATGAGCTAGTTCAAGTCATTCTCAATGGCTTGAGAAGTGAATTTGATAACCTTGTCCAATCCTATGCCATTAAGGAGGAGCTACCAAGTTTGGAGGCTCTCCAAAGTGTGCTAATTTCAGAAGAATCAAGACAAGAGTACAAGCTCTTGAGGATGGACAAGCTTTCTCTGACTCATAATGATGGCAAAGCTCTCTTTGCCAAGGATAAGCACAAAGAGAGGAGCAAGAACCAACATCAACAATCCTCAAGCAAGGACAAAGTCAAATCCAAAGACAAACATGAGGAGGGAGATGATTCCTCTAATGCTTCATCATCCAAGCTCAAGAAGAAGAAGAAGATTAAGTGCTTTTATTGTGGCAAGAAAGGTCATTATGCCACCAATTGCTTCAAAAAGAAGAATCAACTCAAGCAAGCCAATATTACCAATGAGAAGGAAGACACTATTGCAAGTGATGGAGAGGGATCTCTTATGGTCTCTAGTTTCTCATCTACTCCTTTCAAGAAGGACGGCCTATGGTATATTGATAGTGGAGCCTCTTCACATATGTGTAGCTCCAAGGACTCTTTCTCTTCTATTTCACCTTATGATGGAGTCAAGAAATCAATATACACTGCAAGTGATTTTGAATGTCCTATTGAAGGCATAGGGAACATTCCCTTGAAGCTTGCATCCTCTAAAGTTCTTTCTCTCTCTAGAGTTCTATATGTACCTAAGCTTACCAAGAATCTTGTTAGTGTTGGCCAATTGCTTGATAATGGCCTTGATGTAAAATTCAATGTTGATACTTGCACTATCAAGAAGAATGATGAGATACTTGCATTAGGATCTAGATTTGGTGGCATCTATAAACTAGATCCAAATGAGTATGTGAATGCTTGTAATGTTGCTCTTGTGAACAAGCTCTCTATGGAGGAATTATGGCATAGGAGGTTGGGACATCCCAACTACAAATCCATGCACTCTATGATCAAAGAGTCCAAAGCTATTGGCTTGCCAAAGTCATTCTCCAAGAAGATCAAGCCTTGTGAGGCTTGTGCTATTGCTAAATCTCACAAAAAGCCATTTACAAGATCTTCTATCAAAAGCAAGCATCCTTTGGAGTTAATCCACTCGGATGTGCATTTCTCATCAACTACAAGCAAGGGAGGAGCCACTTGTTTTGTTACTTTCATTGATGATTACACAAGATTCACTTGGATATATCTTCTTGCTTCAAAATCTATGGTGTTTGATCATTTCCTTATTTTCAAAGCCTATGTAGAGAAGCAATTCTCATTCAAGATTAAAGCTCTTAGAAGTGATGGAGGTGGTGAATATATCTCCAATAAATTTCAAGATTTTTGTGAGCTTGAAGGCATTAAAAGAGAGTTTTCTTGTGCCTATTCTCCATCTCAAAATGGAGTGGTTGAGAGAAAGAATAGATCTCTATGTGAATGTGCAAAATCTATGAGAATTGAGGCATCTTTGCCCAAAGATTTTTGGGGAGAAGCCATTAATTGTGCAAATTATCTTTGCAATAGGCTCCCACATATAGCTCTTGGAGGAAAGTCACCATATGAAATCTTATTTTTGAAGAAGCCTAAGGTTGATCACCTTAGAGTTTTTGGATGCTTATGCTTTGTCCATATTCCCTTGGAAACAAGGAAGAAGGAAGATCCTAGTGCATGCAAAGGGATCATGGTTGGATACTCATCCACCAAGAAGGCCTATAGAGTCTTTATACTCTCTACTTCTCAAGTTATTGAAAGTAGAGATGTTGTCTTTCATGAAGATCAACACTCATCATTTGAAGAGGCCGAGATCAAAAAATCTATGGATGCATCATCAATTATTGATTTTGAAGACAATCATGATGTGATGAAGTCGAGATTTGAAGAAGACTCTCCTCGGATTTTTTCACCAAGAAGATCCATGAGAGATAGATCCGAGCCTAAGAGGCTCTCATATGTTGACAAAGGCAAACAAGTGGATCTTGATTCCACTAATTATGTTTTTTATGTCTCTCATGAAGAGCCAAAGAATGTACAAGAGGCACTCAATACCAAGGAGTAGTATGATGCCATGAAGCAAGAGTATGATGCATTGATCACCAACAATACTTGGGAGCTTGTGGATCCTCCATCCAACAAGCATGTGATTGGTTGCAAGTGGGTATTTCGGATCAAGTTCAATCATGATGGCACCATCAACAAGCATAAAGCAAGATTATGTGCCAAAGGATTTGCTCAAATCCATGGTCTTGATTATGAGGAGACCTTTGCACCCGTTGCAAAGATGGTGACAATAAGAATTCTTATTTCTCTTGCTTGTTTTTTCAAGTGGAAGGTGTTCCAATTAGATGTATCCAATGCTTTTCTAAATGGTTATCTTGAGGAGGAGATCTATATTGAACAACCTCAAGGATTCATCAAGGATGAGTCCAAAGTGTGCTTGCTCTTCAAAAGTCTTTATGGACTCAAGCATGCACCAAGATCATGGTATTCAAGACTTAACTCTTTTCTTATCTCACTAGGATTTACTCTTAGTGACTATGATCCTTCCATGTATCTAAAGTTTGTTGATAGCAATATTGTCATTCTTCTAATTTATGTTGAAGACATTATTCTTTGTGGAAGTTGTATCAAGCTAGTTGATGAAACCAAGCTAGCACTTGGATGTGAGTTTAAAATGCAAGATCTACGAGAGATACATTACATCCTAGGCCTAGAAATTGTTTTTTATGAAAATCATGTCTTTATATGCCAATCTAGATATGCTCAATCTATGTTGAAAAAATTCCATATGGAAAATTCTAAGAGCATAGATACTCCAATGGAGCAAATTGTAAAAGATCCTAATAAAGGTGATGAAAGATCCTTTGAGGACATCACACTTTTTAGGAGTCTTGTAGGCTCCTTTATTTTGGCTTACCATTACTAAGCCCGATCTTAGTTTTTGTGTGCACAAATTGATTCAATTTATGCAAGATCATAAGATCCATCATTGGAAGATGGCCAAGAGGATTCGAAGATATGTATCTTCATCTTGTGATTATGGTCTACTCTATAAAAGTGAAGATCTATCCATTATTGGCTAGTCGGAATCGGACTTTGCAAGTGACAAGATGGATCGAAAGTCTATTAGTGCATACACTATCTTTCTTGGAGGCAATCTAATATCTTGGGTTTCCAAAAAGCAAGATACTATATCTCTCTCTTCATGTGAGGCCCAGTACAAAGCACTCACTACAACTACCAAAGAAGTGCTTTGGATCAAGAGGTTATTAATGGAACTAAAGTGCATCAAGGAGGATGATCTACCAATGATCAAGTGTGATAACATCTCGGCCCAAGATCTTGCCAATAATCCCATATTTCATGCCAGAAGCAAGCACATAGAAGTGGCACACCATTTTTTGAGAGAAAAGCTTATTGGAGGAGAAATCTATTTGGAGCATGTCAACTCGTCCTTTTGTATTGCCGATCTACTCACCAAGCCTTTGAGCAAAAGTGCTTTCATCAAGCATAGATCTAATCTTGGAGTTATATCAAGATCAATGCTCAAATCTTCATAGATAATTTTTTAGGAGGAGTGTGAAGAATTGAAAAAGATTATCTATGTTAGATATAGGGGTCTTATGTTTTTTACATCAAGCATCTAGGTGTAGGATGTTGATAGGAATAAATTTGGCATAGATGGCAAATTCTGCATTTCCACTTCTAATGCCACTATTGAGCCAAAATAGAGTAAGAGGCTAAACACTTGCTAATTAGAGTGTAGACAAGTGTAAAGTTTTTGTTTGATGAATTCCAAGAGGTCCAATAGGATTTAGAGGTGGAACCTTGTGAGGTCCAATAGGAAATTGAGGTGTGGTTGAATATAGTCCAATAGAATTAAGAGGTGCATAGATCAATGATTTAATAGGATCAAGAGGTGACAAAATATGGTCCAATCATAGTTAAGCATAGTGGTAGCTCGTGGACCTACTAGTATCATTGTACTCCTCATTTTGAAGTCAATTGATTTGGTGATTTCATGGATTTTGTGAGTTATTGGATTTCTAGCTTTCTCTCTCTACCCCAGAGCTCATGATGAATTTTCTCTCTCTACTCGAGGAGAGCAGCTTGTTTTTACTTAGATTATTTTTTGAATACTTCCCACACGTGTGAGTGAGAGTTGGAAGTGATTGAATGCATGTAGTAGTGTGTTTTTGCCATAGGATTCAAGATTGATCTTGAATCTCAATCTAGTCTTGATCTTGGTGCATCTACACACCTTAGGAGATCACAAGTACATGTAGTGGACAGTCCACACATGTGAAATTCAACACACGAGCTATCACTATGCTTAACTATGATTGGACCATATTTTGTCACCTCTTGATCCTATTGGATCATTGATCCATGCACCTCTTAATTCTATTGGACTATATTCAAGCACACCTCAATTTCCTATTGGACCTCTTGGAATTCATCAAACAAAAACTTTACACTTGTCTACACTCTAATTGGCAAGTGTTTAGCCTCTTACTCTATTTTGGCTCAATAGTGGCATTACAAGTGGAAATGCATAATTTGCCATCTATGCCAAATTTATTCCTATCAACATCCTACACCTAGATGCTTGATGTAAAAAACATAAGACCCCTATATCTAACATAGATAATCTTTTTCAATTCTTCACACTCCTCCTAAAAAATTATCTATGAAGATTTGAGCATTGATCTTGATATAACTCCAAGATTAGATCTATGCTTGATGAAAGCACTTTTGCTCAAAGGCTTGGTGAGTAGATCGGCAATACAAGAGGATGAGTTGACATGCTCCAAATAGATTTCTCCTCCAATAAGCTTTTCTCTCACAAAATGGTGTGCCACTTCTATGTGCTTGCTTCTTGCATGAAATATGGGATTATTGGCAAGAGTTTGGGCCGAGATGTTATCACACTTGATCATTGGTAGATCATCCTCCTTGATGCACTTTAGTTCCATTAATAACCTCTTGATCCAAAGCACTTCTTTGGTAGTTGTAGTGAGTGCTTTGTACTCGGCCTCACATGAAGAGGGAGATATAGTATCTTGCTTTTTGGAAACCCAAGATATTAGATTGCCTCCAAGAAAGATAGTGTATGCACTAATAGACTTTCGATCCATCTTGTCACTTGCAAAGTCCGAATCCGAGTAGCCAATAATGGATAGATCTTCACTTTTATAGAGTAGACCATAATCACAAGATGAAGATACATATCTTAGACTCCTCTTGGCTATCTTCCAATGATGGATCTTAGGATCTTGCATAAATTGACTCAATTTGTGCACACACAAACTAAGATCGGGCCTAGTAATGGTAAGCCAAATCAAGGAGCCTACAAGACTCCTAAAAAGTGTGATGTCCTCAAAGGATCTCTCATCACCTTTATTAGGATCTTTTACAATTTGCTCCATTGGAGTATCTATGCTCTTAGAATTTTCCATATGGAATTTTTTCAACATAGAGTGAGCATATCTAGATTGGCATATAAAGACATGATTTTCATAAAAATTAATTTCTAGGCCTAGGATGTAATGTATCTCTCGTAGATCTTGCATTTTAAACTCACATCCAAGTGCTAGCTTGGTTTCATCAACTAGCTTGATACAACTTCCACAAAGAATAATGTCATCAACATAAATTAGAAGAATGACAATATTGCTATCAACAAGCTTTAGATACATGGAAGGATCATAGTCACTAAGAGTAAATCCTAGTGAGATAAGAAAAGAGTTACGTCCTGAATACCATGATCTTGGTGCTTGCTTGAGTCCATAAAGACTTTTGAAGAGCAAGCACACTTTGGACTCATCCTTGATGAATCCTTGAGGTTGTTCCATATAGATCTCCTCCTCAAGATAACCATTTAGAAAAGCATTGGATACATCTAATTGGAACATCTTCCACTTGAAAAAACAAGCAAGAGAAATAAGAATTCTTATTGTCACCATCTTTGCAAGGGGTGCAAAGGTCTCCTCATAATCAAGACCATGGATTTGAGCAAATCCTTTGGCACATAATCTTGCTTTATGCTTGTTGATGGTGCCATCATGATTGAACTTGATCCGAAATACCCACTTGCAACCAATCACATGCTTGTTGGATGGAGGATCCACAAGCTCCCAAGTGTTGTTGGTGATCAATGCATCATACTCTTGCTTCATGACATCATACTACTCCTTGGTATTGAGTGCCTCTTGTACATTCTTTGGCTCTTCATGAGAGACATAAAAAACATAATTAGTGGAATCAAGATCCACTTGTTTGCCTTTGTCAACATATGAGAGCCTCTTAGGCTCGGATCTATCTCTCATGGATCTTCTTGGTGAAAAAATCCGAGGAGAGTCTTCTTCAAATCTCGACCCCATCACATCATGATTGTCTTCAAAATCAATAATTGATGATGCATCCATAGATTTCTTGATCTCGGCCTCTTCAAATGATGAGTGTTGATCTTGATGACAGACAACATCTCTACTTTCAATAACTTGAGAAGTAGAGAGTATAAAGACTCTATAGGACTTCTTGGTGGATGAGTATCCAACCATGATCCCTTTGCATGCACTAGGATCTTCCTTCTTCCTTGTTTCCAAGGGAATATGGACAAAGCATAAGCATCCAAAAACTCTAAGGTGATCAACCTTAGGCTGCTTCAAAAATAAGATTTCATATGGTGACCTTCCTCCAAGAGCTATATGTGGGAGCCTATTGCAAAGATAATTTGCACAATTAATGGCTTCTCCCCAAAAATCTTTGGGCAAAGATGCCTCAATTCTCATAGATTTTGCACATTCACATAGAGATCTATTCTTTCTCTCGGCCGCTCCATTTTGAGATGGAGAGTAGGCACAAGAAAACTCTCTTTTAATGCCTTCAAGCTCACAAAAATCTTGAAATTTATTGGAGATATATTCACCACCTCCATCACTTCTAAGAGCTTTAATCTTGAATGAGAATTGCTTCTCTACATAGGCTTTGAAAATAAGGAAATGATCAAACACCATAGATTTTGAAGCAAGAAGATATATCCAAGTGAATCTTGTGTAATCATCAATGAAAGTAACAAAACAAGTGGCTCCTCCCTTGCTTGTAGTTGATGAGAAATGCACATCCGAGTGGATTAACTCCAAAGGATGCTTGCTTTTGATAGAAGATCTTGTAAATGGCTTTTTGTGAGATTTAGCAATAGCACAAGCCTCACAAGGCTTGATCTTCTTGGAGAATGACTTTGGCAAGCCAATAGCTTTGGACTCTTTGATCATAGAGTGCATGGATTTGTAGTTGGGATGTCCCAACCTCCTATGCCATAATTCCTCCATAGAGAGCTTGTTCACAAGAGCAACATTACAAGCATTCACATACTCATTTGGATCTAGTTTATAGATGCCACCAAATCTAGATCCTAATGCAAGTATCTCATCATTCTTCTTGATAGTGCAAGTATCAACATTGAATTTTACATCAAGGCCATTATCAAGCAATTGGCCAACACTAACAAGATTCTTGGTAAGCTTAGGTACATATAGAACTCTAGAGAGAGAAAGAACTTTAGAGGATGCAAGCTTCAAGGGAATGTTCCCTATGCCTTCAATAGGACATTCAAAATCACTTGCAGTGTATATTGATTTCTTGACTCCATCATAAGGTGAAATAGAAGAGAAAGAGTCCTTGGAGCTACACATATGTGAAGAGGCTCCACTATCAATATACCATAGGTCGTCCTTCTTGAAAGGAGTAGATGAGAAACTAGAGACCATAAGAGATCCCTCTCCATCACTTGCAATAGTGTCTTCCTTCTCATTGGTAATATTGGCTTGCTTGAGTTGATTCTTCTTTTTGAAGCAATTGGTGGCATAATGACCTTTCTTGCCACAATAAAAGCACTTGATCTTCTTCTTCTTGAGCTTGGATGATGAAGCATTAGAGGAATCATCTTCCTCCTCATCTTTGTCTTTGGATTTGACTTTGTCCTTGCTTGAGAATTGTTGATGTTGGTTCTTGCTCCTCTCTTTGTGCTTATCCTTGGCAAAGAGAGCTTTGCCATCATTGTGAGTGAGAGAAAGCTTGTCCATCCTCAAGAGCTTGTACTCTTGTCTTGATTCTTCTGAAATTAGCACACTTTGGAGAGCCTCCAAACTTGGTAGCTCCTGCTTAATGGCATAGGATTGGACAAGGTTATCAAATTCACTTCTCAAGCCATTGAGAATGACTTGAACTAGCTCATTTTGATTGATGGAATCACCAATGCAAGCAAGCTCTCTATGAATATCTTTTACTCTCAAAACATAACTAGATGCACTCTCATCACTCTTTTGGCTACTTTGAAAGATTTGATTCCTAAGAGTGAGAAGCCTAGAGGTATTCTTAGCCTCATAGATAGTCTTGAGACAATCCCAAGCTTCTTTGGCTATTGTACAAGTACCTATCTCCCTCAATATCTCATTAGAGACATTCATCTTAATGTAGTGGAGAGCCATCCTAGCTCTCTTTTTGTATTTTTGAACCTCTTGAAGAACTTGTGGTTCTTCTTCAAGGCCAAGAACTATGTCCATCATGTCTTGAAGGATCAAGATGGACTCCATCCTCATTTTCCAAATTGAATAATTTGAAGTGGTCAATCTTTCACTTGGTTCCAACAAGGATGAACCCATTGAAGACATTTGAAGTGAAGAAAACTCAAATGATAAACAATAAATGTTGTTACACACTTCCAATTGTAGATCTCCTCCTATGAAAGATCTTGCAACAATTTGTGAATTGATTCTCACTAGTTATCTCAATCTCTCCAAAACTAGATCTACTTCACATCAAATGATGGAGTATGGGCAAAGTTAGGATCAAACACTCTTTGCACGTGTGAAATACACTAAGAAACCAAATTTGACTCAAATACATCTCAAAACAGTGTTGATACATCTCAAATTTGGCTTAGATCTCAAAACAGTGCCTAGATCACATATAGATGAGATTGGCAAGCATACAACTGTGATTTTGGATCAACCAAGCAATCTCTTGACCAGACCAAATGTGTCCACCCAGGTCTAGGTGCCCTACCTAACCCTCTTCAAAAGATTATAACTTTTGATTGGCTCAACCAAATGGAATGAAACTGATTGCAACAGAAACTAGACAAAAATAGCTTCAAAACAAGCTATCAAGCAAGATAAATGGATCAAACATGAGAGAGAATTTCCAAACTGAAATTGGATGTTCCTCACACGTGTCTGAGCACCTGATTCCGTACAGTACCAGGTCAGACCCAATCAATGTCCTTTTGATCTCTTTTGATCCAAGATTGAACAAGATAGCTAGGAAAATGGGCTTTGACAACTTCTAGCTCAAGATTGATGAAAATTTTTCACTTAGATGGATCAAAATGCATGGTAACCTTAGGTAGGCTCTGATACCATGTTGAATTTCACATGTGTGGATTGTCCACTACATGTACTTGTGATCTCCTAAGGTGTGTAGATGCACCAAGATCAAGACTAGATTGAGATTCAAGATCTATCTTTGATTCTATGGCAAAAACACACTACTACATGCATTCAATCACTTCCAACTCTCACTCACACGTGTGGGAAGTGTTCCAAAAGTATTCTAAGTAAAAACAAGCTTCTCTCTTTGGGTAGAGAGAGAAAAACCATCATGAGCTCTCGGGTAAAGAGAGAAAGCTAGAAATTCAATGACACTCAAAATCCACTCAATCTCAAAATCAATTAGATCCAAAAGGAGGAGTACAATGATACTAATAGATTCATGAGCTACCACTATGCTTAACTATGATTGGATCACACTTTGCCACCTCTTAATCCTATTGGACCATTGATCCATGCACCTCTAAATTCTATTGGACTATATTCAAGCACACCTCAATTTTCTATTGGACCTCACAAGGTTCCACCTCTAAATCCTATTGGACCTCTTAAGCTTCATCAAACAAAAGCATGACACTTTTCTACACTCTAATTGGCACAAGTTTGGCTCTATTTTGGCTCAATATTGGCATTACAAGTGGAAATGGATAATTTGCCATCTATGCCAAATTTGACCCTATCAACATCCTACACCTAAATGCTTGACTATGAAATTCTATGAGACCCCTAAATCAAACATTTTGATTTACTTTACAATTCTCCACACATGGGAACATCCTCCACAATGTGAGATTCACTTACAAACTTCTATCATAAAAAATACCAAGCTAGATTTTTGCCAATTTCTCACACTCCTCAAAAAATAGCTTGGAAAGGTACTAGATCACTTGAGAAGTTTGTAAATCTTTTTGAGTGGATCCTTTGGTATGCATAAGAAGTGAAGATCAGCCAAGGGATCCATCATAGCAGCACCCTCACCATATCCATGATAAGATCTCTTTGGTAGAGATCTCTTGCCAATGCCTTTGAAGAGTGCTCCACCAATATGCCACTATTATCATGGGCTTCCTCCATGCTTGATGATGATCTTTGCCTTGAAAGTTCCACTTGCATGATGGATGCACCATAAATAGAGAAATCTGAGGCTTCCAAGCCTCATAAGGATCATGGAGATCAAGATCATAAGATGTGAAACAATGATGATTATCAAGATTATGATTTCTAGCTTGACTAGTCCACATACAATGAACTATATTTATGATGGATCTAATCTTGATATCAAAGACTATCTTGATCTTTTTTAGGCTAGTTACTCTCTCAAGGATGTAAGTGTCCACTTTGGATGCTTCACTTAATCTCAAGAGGAGTTTACAATTTGCCTCAAAACATGTGAAAACATGATTTTCAAAATGTTAAAAATTCACAATTCTAGCTTGACTAGTTTTGGTCATATGACTTGTAAATAGTTAGATGGTCATGATGTGGCTTGTCACACGTGCCAAATAGCATAGGATTCCATTCATAAGGATGTTCTCAAGTAGACCTAAGTGTTAGAACCTTTGGAATGAGTCCAAATTATGCTTAGATACAAGGGAGAAAAAATAGGAGCTTTTTTTGGTAGTTTTTGCATTGTTGAGGAATCTCCAAGATTCCAACCCTAACTTGGTAGGGATGAAAGATCCACCAAAATTAGCATTAGGGATAGGTTTAGGGCTACTCATACCTTCCCAAAACCGTGATGGATCATGTATATATAGGTGATGATATCTCACCAAAATCAATCAAGCAATTTCATGTTTTTTCTCTCATAATGGTGCAATTGCTCTCTATGTTCATAATTGTTTGAGTACTTGTGATTACTAATGATTATAGGATTGAATTTAGGTCTGGTGTACAGTACTCAGACTGTGGGAGGCCGTACTTTCACACGTGTGAAGCCTTCTTCAAGGATTTGGGCCATTTAGTGAGGTTCAAGCATAGGTTTTTGATGGATTTTGATGGTTCAACTTGTGCTAATCTTATGAAATCATAATCTATTGTTTTCCTCATCATTTCAAGTGTTTTAGGATCCTTATTTGCTGTAATTTTTACATGGTATCAGAGCCTAAAGGCTGAAATGAGCTAAATCCTTGGTTTGCATTCAATTTTATCACAATTTTTGATCTAAATCTTGTGTAGATTGGATCTTAGCATCTAGTATTGATTCTAGAACTCAAAGTGAGTCAAATACATTGGAGATTGGTGTTGTGTGACTTCATTTGCAGGTGTTTAGGTGTCTAAAACCAGTGGCAAAGTTGAATTCAATTCACATTACCAAGATAGCAAGTTTTGCTTGCTCCAAGCATTGATTTCTAAGCGAGTTTTGGAGGTGATTTCATAGAGAAGGCTTTCTAGCATTCAAGGAGAGGGAAGGTCAGAGTTTTGGGGACTCTTCAAGGCTGTTCTAAGGTGTAGTAGGCACCTCCTAAAGTGATTTAGGTTCAGTCCAACCATTGCTTGACTTATGCACCAAATTAGACCAATTTTTCATCAATTTTGATCATTTTTTGCTTGTGATTGGATAGTAGATTGTGTTGCATCCTCATTAAGTTCCATTTAGATCTTTTACAAGTGATTTTGGAAGTATATTAGGTTGCTGAAATTCACTCTTTATCAGATCATTTGGAAGCTTTAATGTTCTTTATAGAAAGAGGGGCAATTCTACTAGTATTGTCTACTTCAATCAAGCAAGTGCATTGTTTCTAGTATTCTATGATTTGATTTTGTTAGAGATCATTCTTAGATCTTTATAGGAAGTCTATTACTGATCTTTTCAGGTCCCTAAGAAGTGGGATAAGGTAGACCTTCAATCAAATCAATAGAAGTAACCTCTCCAATGAGTTCAAGGCCTTTTGTGAGGAGGAAGGGATCAAGAAAGAGACTTCTTGTCCTTACACTCCTCAACAAAATGGAGTTGCTGAAAGAAGGAATAGAACATTATGTGAATGTTCTAAGGCTTTAAGATTAGATGCTTGTTTGCCCAAATCCTTTTGGGGTGAGTCTCTTGTATGTGCAAACTACTTGATGAATAGGGTGTCTTGCAAAGCCATTGAAGGCAAAACTCCTTATGAGATCTTGTATGGAAAGAAACCCAATCTTTATCACTTGAAAGTTTTTGGGTGTATATGTTATGTGCATGTGCCATTGGAAACAAGAACCAAGGAGGATCCATCTTCCACAAGAGGGATCATGCTTGGATATGCAAGCTCAAGCAAGGGCTACAAAGTCTATCTTCCATCCTTGAACAAATTTGTTGTTTCAAGGGATGTCATCTTTGATGAACATCATATGCATATGCTTGAAGAAGGCTCAAGTGCTCCAACAATCAAGAAGAAGATGGCCGAGGAGCAAGATCTTGGTTTTGAGGAGGAGCTCATGGAGGAGCAAGCACCAAACCCACCTATCACACCAAGGAGATCTTCAAGGGCAAAAGTGGAGCCATCAAGGCTCACATATCAAGGCAAAGGACAGCAAGTTGAGGGTATCTCATCCACTTCTTATGCTTTATCTAGTTTTGAAGAACCGTCTAATGTTGAAGATGCATTGAACTCCAAAGAATGGTATAAAGCTATGTTGGATGAGTATGATGCCTTGATTGAGAATGAAACTTGGTTGCTTGTTGAGAGACCTCAAAGGAATGTAATAGGATGCAAGTGGGTCTTCAAGCTTAAGTTGAATGCAAATGGGAGTGTTAACAAACATAAAGCAAGATTAGTTGCAAAAGGTTATGCTCAAGAGAGAGGGATAGACTATGAGGAAACTTTTGCACCCGTGGCCAAGATGGTCACAATAAGACTAATCATTGCACTTGCATCACATTTTGGATGGATTCTATGTCAAATGGATGTCTCTAATGATTTCTTGAATGGTTTTTTGGAAGAGGATATCTATATGGAGCAGCCACAAGGGTTCATCAAGCATGGAATGGAGAACAAAGTATGCCATCTCCAAAGAAGCATCTATGGCTTGAAGCAAGCCTCAAGATCTTGGAATTCAAGACTACATTGCTATCTTATTTCACTTTCTTTTGTTCAAAGTGAATATGATCCCACTCTTTACATTAAGTTTGATGATGTTGGTATTGTACTTTTACTCATTTATGTAGATGACATCATCATTAGTGGAAATAGTGTTGATGGTATTGAAAAAATCAAGATAGATCTATCCTTAGAGTTCAAGATGGTAGATCTAGGGTGTCTTCACTTCATCTTAGGCATAGAAGTACTTAGAGGGTCTGATTTTATCTTTATAAGTCAAGTAAACTATGCTCAAAGTCTTTTGAAGAAGTTTAAGATGGAAGTATGCAAAAGTGTTGACACACCAATGGAGCAAGATGTAAAAGTGCCAAATGAAGATGATGAAAGATCCTTCATGGACATCACTTTGTTTAGGCAACTTATAGGTTCCTTAATGTGGATCACTATAACTAGACCAGATCTTAGCTTTAGTGTATGTAGGTTGAGCCAATCCATGCAAAAGCCATTGAATATCCATTGGAAAAAGGCTAAGAGGATTCTAAGATACATCTCGGGTACATTGGATTTTGGGATTCTATATAGAGGAGATGTGATTAACCTTCATGCATTTAGTGATTCAGATTTTGCAGGGGACAAGAGGGATAGGAAATCAACAAGTGCCTATTCAACTTTCATAGGAGAAGGTGTGGTTTCATGGCTTTCAAAAAAGCAAGAAACTATATCTCTATCTTCAACTGAGGCCGAGTACAAAGCTTTGACAACCACTACAAAGGAGGTACTTTGGATCAAGAGATTATTGGTGGAACTAAAGATCATGGATTCAGAGGAGGCACCAATCATATACAATGACAATATATCAGCCCAACACCTTGCATCTAACCCAATCTTCCATGCAAGATCTAAGCACATTGAGATATGCCATCACTTTGTGAGAGAAATGGTGCAAGCCAAGGAGATTGCTTTGGAGCATGTTCCAAGCAATGAATGTGTAGCTGATCTACTTACTAAACCACTTCAAAAGACACCTTTTATGAAGTTCAGATCATCACTTGGAGTGATTAGTAAAGCAATGATTGAACCAAGCTAGATAGTGAGGAGGAGTGTTAAAAATTCACAATTCTAGCTTGACTAGTTTTGGTCATATGACTTGTAAATAGTTAGATGGTCATGATGTGGCTTGTCACACGTGCCAAATAGCATAGGATTCCATTCATAAGGATGTTCTCAAGTAGACCTAAGTGTTAGAACCTTTGGAATGAGTCCAAATTATGCTTAGATACAAGGGAGAAAAAATAGGAGCTATTTTTGGTAGTTTTTGCATTGTTGAGGAATCTCCAAGATTCCAACCCTAACTTGGTAGGGATGAAAGATCCACCAAAATTAGCATTAGGGATAGGTTTAGGGCTACTCATACCTGCCCAAAACCGTGATGGATCATGTATATATAGGTGATGATATCTCACCAAAATCAATCAAGCAATTTCATGTTTTTTCTCTCATAATGGTGCAATTGCTCTCTATGTTCATAATTGTTTGAGTACTTGTGATTACTAATGATTATAGGATTGAATTTAGGTCTGGTGTACAGTACTCAGACTGTGGGAGGCCGTACTTTCACACGTGTGAAGCCTTCTTCAAGGATTTGGGCCATTTAGTGAGGTTCAAGCACAGGTTTTTGATGGATTTTGATGGTTCAACTTGTGCTAATCTTATGAAATCATAATCTATTGTTTTCCTCATCATTTCAAGTGTTTTAGGATCCTTATTTGCTGTAATTTTTACACAAAAAAGTGAGTACCAAGCTCAATCTTGTTCTTACTAGAACCAAGAGCATACTTTTGACAATACAATATCTTGCTTTCAAAAAGTATTGGAAACACATCTAAGTCAATAATGACAAGAAACATGTCCATACCATAAGCATCATACAAAACTAGTATAGCTTTTCTTGAACTTTGAGATCCAAAAAATTCAATGAAGCAAGATAGCATTTCAAGCAAAGGAAGAGAAGCATATTTGAATGTGTTCTAGTAGATACAACATGAAAGATGCCCCTCTTTGCCATGTAAGGTGAGCCATAAAGACTCGGCCATGCATCTTGAAGATCTTCTTGAAATCATATGAAGAAGAAACTCCTCCTCACACATTGGCCCCATCATAACTTGAATACCTTCAAAAAGGATAACTTGTGATGCTTCTTGAGAAGCCTTGATCTCGGCCACTTCCAAGATTGAATCTTCATGCAATATGACATCTCTATTCACGATCATATTTGAAATAGAGAGTGTAAAGACACTAAAGGCCTCTTTGATGGATGAGTATCCAATCATGATCCATGAGCTTGGATCATCCTTCCTTCTTGTTTCCAAGGGAATATGTGCAAAGCAAGCACTACCAAGTTCACTAAGGTGATCAACCTTAGGCTTCATCTTGAATAAAACTTCATATGGTGCTATTCTTTCAAGAGCTCCAATACTCCTCAAAGCTTTGATCTTCAATGAGAATTTCTTCTCAACATATGCTTTGAATTAAGGAATAATCATACACCATAATACTTGAAGAGAGAAGATATGTGCATCTTTTGTAATCCTCCTCCTTTGAAATATTGGAAATATAAGAAACATCAAGAGAGTTTGCACTCTCACTTGGATCCAATTTGTAGATGCCTTCACTATCCTAAACCCTAAACCATTTTCAAAATGCTTCTCTGTCTCTTTTGACCAACTTTGAAATTTTATTTAAAAGCTCACTAGTGAAGTGTGCTTCCCAATGGTGGGCTGCCAATGGTGTGTGTGTGCCACGCGGCGCACAGTTAGAGAGAGAGAGAGAGAGAGAGAGAGAGAGAGAGAGAGAGAGAGAGAGAGAGAGAGAGAGAGAGAGAGAGAGAGAGAGAGAGAGAGAGAGAGAGAGAGAGAGAGAGAGAGAGAGAGAGAGAGAGAGAGAGAGAGAGAGAGAGAGAGAGAGAGAGAGAGAGAGAGAGAGAGAGAGAGAGATCTCCTTCCTTGCACGCCTCCCTATGCCCCTACCCTTGCATCCTCCCTATGCACTCCCTTTGCAATATTAGTAGAGTAGGAGTGCCATATGGGGAGAGTAGGAGTGTCATATGGGGGGAGTAGGGGTGACATAAGGAAAGAAAGAGAGGAGAGTGGTGAACAGGTCTGGATTTTGAAGCCGTCCCAACCCTTTACACTTGATTTTCCAAGCCCCTCGGTATAAACCACGGTATATCACAGAATGTAAATGGATTTCACTTTTGGAATTTGTTACCTATCAATACATTGAATCCCATTTTTTATCAATATTGGTTGCCATATGCACAAGGGAATAAAGAAATTTATGTATCACAAAAAAATGATGATCACAAATTGTGTACTCACATGCATTGACTTCTTGTTCGATGTCAAGTAGTCAATTAATAAAGTGTAATTGCATCTGTGAGCAATATGATTAATAATACAATGAGTTGAAATACATCGTTTGGTCTCACTTATTCATTTGGTGGTTCATCGTAATCATTTGCCGCATCATCATCGTCCTAGTAAGCAAGCATATTCCTTTCAAAATATAAAGAGGACTTGATGCCCCATGCTTATACATTTAGGACAACATCTTTAAGTTATGTGTGGCTTCTGAGTGTATTGTATCAGGACGCTAGATTTACTAATGACTTCTGAAGAGCTATGTTTGATATTTTAGGCACGACTTTGAAATAGGCTTCCTCTTTCCACCTTCAAACAAAGTGAATTGGCCAATCAAAGCAAGGGATTGAAAATAAACTTCTATGGGAAGAATTCCTTCCTATTGCAAAATTTTCTTGTGACAAAATTGTGAATGCTTTTTTTGGTAAACCCAAATTACCGTCTATGGTTATGTTTAAAGAATTTTTGTTTCTCCTATGGAATTCGTTCATGATAACAAATAATCTTATGGCATATTACGGTTGCAATATCTTGAGCACAAATAAAAACCAAAAGAAGCATGCAAGTTTGTGTCAGAGGGTGATAAACTACCAAGAAGGGGATTGTGTTCTCTTGAAACTTGGCAAGAAGCAGCTAAGAAAGAAAAAAAGGTTAGGCGAGCTTTGATTCCAAGCTGGCTATGACATTTTTTTGATGCTTTTCAAGTTAAAAAAATCTCACTCGTGAAGAGGTACTTGTAGAATAAAATATCCATGACAAGTTCCATATGATCTTGTTGAAGAAGTATGTTGGACTAGTACAACACAAGTTCCTCAAGATCGGTGACATGTCTATTGTATACATCTCTTAGCTTATATTGCCCAATCTCAAGATCGGTGATATGTATATAGTAGAGCAATTGCATGCTCATGTTTTGAATTTTCAACTTTAGCTCACAATTGATGTACTCAACTTCAATCTACGCAATAGATTGGTTGTTTGCTCCTTATATTGGACTGTTTTAGGTCTGAGGAATTACTTTTGAAACTTCCACCTCAAATGGAAAGTTGACCATGCTATCATGGCCATTCACCTCCAATCCACCTCTCTTAAAAACTACAATTTAAATAGTCCCAATAATTCAAATATATCTTGGCAATCTAATCAGTAAGCTTGGAAATATTCAACTTGGCCATAGTCCATTGAGTGTAAAAATAATAATGATCAAGATTAATAATGGTACTATGTGATTGTGTGTGGATTATTGACCTCGCAATAAGCTCACAAGAAAAAAAGAATCCATTACCACATATGGATGATGTTTCAGATATATCTTGGCAATCTAATCAGTAAGCTTGGAAATATTCAGCTTGGCCATAGTCCATTGAGTGTAAAAATAATAATGATCAATAATAATGGTACTATGTGATTGTGTGTGGATTATTGACCTCGCAATAAGCTCACAAGGAAAAAAGAATCCATTATTACATATGGATGATGTTTCAGATCAATTAGACGAGAAAGTAAAAATGACTTGATCATAAATTCTAATCCTAATCTCTAAACCATGAACCCTAAACCCTAAACAATGTGCTACCTTTTTTGGACTGCTACCCTAAACCCTAAACTCACTAAACATGGAAAT
Organism: Diphasiastrum complanatum; assembly: GCA_029204225.1. NCBI lineage: Eukaryota > Viridiplantae > Streptophyta > Lycopodiopsida > Lycopodiales > Lycopodiaceae > Diphasiastrum > Diphasiastrum complanatum. The sequence continues at coordinate 20,487,946 of CM055093.1, read as the reverse complement.
AAATTATTCATAGATTTTCAAGGCCCTTTCTGTTCTTGCTTCTATACTTATCCAATTGATATATTACTAGTTTATTTTGTTCTACAACCCCATGTTTGTACCTCTCCACAATAGTCATCCACTTGGCATCAACATCCACATTGAAAAAATCATAAACACATGCCTAAAACCTAAACTCAAAACCATTCCGAATGTAGCAGAATGCAGTAGCAGCAATGCGTAATGCATCATCTTCCATCTAGCAAGACAAAAACCATAGAACAATTATACTTGAGAGGAATCAAAAGTAGTGCATGACCTCACTCAATCGGTCATTCGATCCATCAATTTATACACAAAGCAATCAAAGGCTCCTACTATCACTATCACATCAATTCAATAGCTAAATAATCATATTACCACTCACAAATCTAAAAGCAGCATAAAAAAGCAATTGAATAGATCAAATAACAATTCATTGATAATTGTAGGAAATCATAATATGCTTAGAGAGGAGCATATGCATCATAGAAATTGGTAAAGAGAACTATGTCTACATTTGCTAAAGCAATTGTCTAAAATAAGTCTTGTCCATTGTGTGGTCGGAGTTGTTGACCATACTCGAAACCTAGCCACTACGTAGCGACATCTTGGGAGCTTGCTCCTCGCTTGACGTTGCCCAGATGGCATTGCTAGAGTGTATATGTCGTGTATAGCCTACTAATTGTGTAACTCAATATAAAAAAAAAGGTCTCTAAATTAAGTTAATATTAAATAGCCATTAATTACTCATATTATGAAAATGTAGTTGTGTAGCATATAATAAATTGTCTTTGATAAATTTTGTATATATTAAAATTTTCTTTGCAAAACGGTATCGTATATATGTTTTGTTCATTGAAGAAATATTTTTTTCCAATGTTCATGACATATGATGATGGAAGTTATTACTAGTTGAATAATGGGCTTTCAATTGGAGGCCTTGATAAAATCATTTGTCTAATCATGGCTATGACACCAATTATTGATCTTGATGGACCTCGTTTGTCAAGATCTATGAACCAAAGCAATCTCATAAATATGTCCACATGCACACTGTTACAAACTCAAATACACATAAAAATCATATGTTGAAACATGGATTTTGACGAACAACGTTCGTCAAGGTTCATGAATGAGAGCTTTTTCTATCTCTCTCTCAATTTTAATATAAATTAAAATGATTATGATATTAAAGAATGTTGCAAAAATCCAAAGTATGTCTAATAAGATGGTTTTAATAGATAACAATTAAATTTTGTTACAATTTATAAAGCTCCTTAAAATTTTATAAATCTTGAACTTCATAAAATGATTTATTAATCCATAGAATTACACAACTTAAGAAATAAGTATATTGATATATAATTTTTAGTTTTTAAAAAAATAAAAAAATAGGTGGTTCTTAAAATGACATGCACAAGAAAAGGGATTTTTTAAAAGTGGGTGCATTTTTAGGAGTTTTCACAAAAAATCTTAAATACCTTAGAGAACCTCACAAACTTTCTCACTCAACTCGCAACAGTGTTTTGTGGAGAAACTAATATCTAGCACACATCAAGGACCATTTGTCCAAAGCAACCAAAGAAAGTGTAGCTGATATTGATTCAGAATAGGAATTAGCTACAACTTTGAGACTCTAAGAGTCCTGGTTACAATTGTTAATAACCATTATAATTATAGGACTTGTAATCATGTACTTGATACATACTTTTGTAATATTTTGTAGATATTACAATGACCATCATGATCAATCATGATGCTTTTGATCCCAAAAGCGATCTTCATCAATGTACAAATGCACGTTCAATTTGTTGGAATATCAATCCACACTCTAGAGAGAACTATCAAATAGGGCGGATAGCTCAGTGGTAGAGCATCTCATCCAGTATGAGAGAGGTCCTGGGTTCGAATCCTAGTCTGTCCATCCATATTATGATTTATGGATTTCTAACATGGTATCAGAGCCACGTTAGATCTAACAGTTAATGGTGTCAAAGCCATGGTTAGGTGGCCCAAGTTGTGGTGCATGTGACAGTTAGGACTCCAACCAAGTGTGGCTTGAGGGGGGGTGTTGGAATATCAATCCACACTCTAGAGAGAACTATCAAACAGGGCAGATAGCTCAGTGATAGAGCATCCCATCCGGTATGAGGGAGGTCCTGGGTTCGAATCCTAGTCTGTCCATCCATGTTATGGTTTATGGATTTCTAACACAATTTAATAAAGTATGTTCTACAACAATGTTCCAGTCTCATTCAAAGTTTGGTTGTGATCTGAATAAGTACTGTAGTTGTTGAGGCATATCTTATCGCAATGTGAAATTTATATATTTTCGCAGTATCAATTGGATTTATTATATTGATTGTATGTTATCTCAACAAATCACTATCCTAAACCCTATACCATTTTCAAAAAGCTTCTTAGTCTCTTTTGACCAACTTTGAAGTTTTATTTAAAAGCTCACTAGTGAAGTGTGCTTCCCAATGGTGGGCTGCCAATGGTGTGTGTGTGCCACGCGGCGCACAGTGAGAGAGAGAGAGAGAGAGAGAGAGAGAGAGAGAGAGAGAGAGAGAGAGAGAGAGAGAGAGAGAGAGAGAGAGAGAGAGAGAGAGAGAGAGAGAGAGAGAGAGAGATCCCCTCCCTACACCCCTACCCTTGCGTCCTCCCTATGCACTCCCTTTGTGATAGTAGCAGAGTAGGAGTGCCATATGGGGAGAGTAGGAGTGTCATATGGGGGGAGTAGGAGTGACATAAGGAAAGAAAGAGAGGAGAGTGGTGAACAGGTCTGGATTTTGAAGCCTTCCCGACCCTTTACACTTAATTTTCCATTCATAAAAATGCATTTGTATTTTAACCTTTCCAGTAGAAAGTATGTTAATCTAAAAGATCTTCAGAGTGCCCTTAAAATTTAGTGAGATATTTGATAATGAAAGTCCGTTTTGTTTAATACCTTTCACCATGAAAGTATATACTTACACTTTTTTTAACACCTTTCACCATGAAAGTTTTGGGGTAATTGTATATCAGCTCAATTGTATATTAGTTGTTGTACAAAAAGAAGTCATTAATCGATTTCAAAATGATCGTAGTTATTTTGAAACATCTATTTGTTTAACGATTAATATCAGCTTGCACTATAACCGAAGAAAAACATTGACTTTTAGTTATTCTTTGAAAAGGCTTTGGCTGGCATTTTCAAAAAATAGTCCAAAAAAAATGGAAAAGTCCAAAATTACTTGATCCAATGTTACTTTAGATCAACAACAAAATGATAATCAAGATTAATGTCAAAATCTAAGGCAAAAACACAAATCTACATGCATATATTCATCACCAAAGTATTTTCACACATGTGGAAAGTACTCATGAAAAAAACTAAGTATGAAAATCAGTTGCTCTCGAGTAGAGAGAGAAAGTACCCATCAAGCCTCGGGTAGAGAGAGAAAGTAAGATAGTCACAATTTGCCAAATCTCCATTAACTCTCAAAAACTCAATACAAGAGTCCATCTATATGTAGTATCTCGAGGTGGTCCAAGCTCAATTCCTATTGGACCCCTTTTCTAGCACCCCTCTAATCGTATTGGATGAGTGATTCATCATCTCTTGATCTTGATTGGACCCATCTAACAAATCTTTCACTTATGATTGGAACCCTTGACTCTTTGCCAACAGATTGACTTTGATCACTCATCAAATCTAACTCTGACACTTGTAAACAACCTAACTAGCTCGAGGTACATCATAATTGACTTTTGGCCTAATGATGATAATACATGTGTACTTGACTATTTGACCTCTAAAGCCAAAATTGGTGCTATCAACTAGCTACATCAAGATGCTTGACTACAAAACTTTGTGACACCCCTAAATTCAACATGATTAAATCTAATTTGACTATTTTTCACATGTGGGAACATGCTCCACACGTGTGAGATTTACTCACAAATAAGGATTGCAAAATAATAAAGTTATATTTTGCCATATTTTTCACAATATTTACCATAGATGAGAAAAATTAAGTGGGACTTGGATTCCACTACATCAAGATCTTGAAATGGAAAGTCGCACAAATAAAAAAGAGGTGCACATTATATACAATAAAGAGGTTATAACTATGATTGAAGTGGAAGAACATTGAAGCCTAAATTATAGCAGAACAAAGCTTGTCCTAATATACAAAGATCTTTTACATGAGTACTTAAAATTCATCATAAATAAAAAAATTTAATAATAACTCATTGCTTATTAGTTTCTACTAATTTTGAGTCATAAAAAATATAGACCTATGCAATGAATATTTAGACTAACACACTGGTTTTCATACATGTACAAAAAAGACATGATCTAATAACAAACTGCAACAATCTTCTTGCAACAATCAATGTAGTAGAAGAATAATGAAATTGCTTGCAATTAATTGTACAAACTCATATATTTAATTAATAAAAGATCACCCAAACTTGGGATTTAGTATAACTATATGAATAACTTTTTTATATTTTGTATGTATCTATATTTCTCTATATTTGTGTATCTATCTATCTATTCAGCTTAGGTATTTTCAAATTATCCATCTTTGTTTGAATATGTACATAATCTAGTTTAGAAGGCCTTAGAGAGAGTATGCGAAAAAATTTAGATCCAAATGACCTAATTATGCCCTTTGATCTTTAGCTAATTTGGAGATCACATCTAGCTTCACTACCAATGTAAAAATCATGCATCAACTACACATAGAAGATGAAAAGTCAACAAGAACCTGTCATTAAACACTTAGCTATCATATGATATTGTACCTGTCTGTACGAATCTCACTATATAACCACCAAAATTGCAAGAGATTGATGTAGAAAAAAATTATTTTAAACTTGCCATACTTCAAAAGCAGCATCATAATTTATCCTCACTCGTTGTCTCTCCAATAACTCAAGTAATGCTTTCATATTGTGGCTGTACACGTACATGTACGCCACCTCAGTGGGAGCCTCGATGAGAGACTCTCGATGAGTCTCTCTTGTTGCAAGGAAGACAACTGATCCATGTAATTGAGTAATTCATGGAAGAAAAATGGCATGACCGCTGACTATGGCACAATCTCTTACTAGGGGATGTGTTACGAGACATAATGGATAGAAGGAGTGAAAAATTACTACAAGCAACCAAGGAAAGTGATAGAAATTCAAAAACAGATCAAATGAAAACAAGTATATCATTTCTAAGCCATTGACTCAAAAATTCAACATGTGGTGAGCGTGCAAAAATGTACTCTCTCTCTCTCTTTCTCATGATAAACAAAATGTGGAGATGAACATATTAATTTAGGGGAATTTTTGAAAGAACAGTGCCAAAGCATTATATGTTTTAAATATTAAGGATCTTAAGCTTTCAGAAAAACTATCTTCATGAAACATTTTATATGTGTTTTGCTTTTTCCTAGTGAGACTATAAGAATGTCATGAGCACATCTTGTAGCATCAAGATTATACCATCAGATACAAATAGCAAATGGTCAATCATTTCTCATGTAGGAAAATGTGATTCTCTTCATCCTAATAACTCTCATATAAAAAAGAGTTATCAGGGGAGTTTTAGAATGGAAAGAATCATTGTGGCCTACAAGAGTACAGACCATCTGCTAGTTTTATTTGGCCATATAAACTTGATGATACAAGATGCGCTCCTAACATTGTTATAACTCTAATCAATTAGTGAAAAGATTGCTCTTAGGTCACTCCAAAGTTGCTCCAAAGGTCAACAGGTTTGAATCCCCAAGGCCCCCAGAGACCTAAGAACTCAAAGCTATGGACTTTAAATGCAATAGATGTACAAAAGTGAATTAGCTTATCAACATGAAACTTTAAATCTTCTAGATTAATTTTAGTGTAAAGTGTCTTGAAGTCATAGGTTCAGGGAAGCATAGGTTGGTTTTTTTTTTCTAAAGTACAAGATGAACTGAAAAACTTTACTACTTCTATAATACCTACTAGATTGTTTAAAATGCAACTACAACTAAGAAGAACAATTGCATCCTTAAGTAAAAGGGAATCAACACTTCGAAACAATTTCTTAGCCACTTAGAAAGGTCAAACAATTACTTAGAACGCTCTCGGGCCCTATATGAGTATCAGACATGTTTTTGGGCCCTAAATGAGCTTGTTGGAAAGCTAGAAGAGTCTAGATTGTGTAGCAATTGGTTTCAAATCAATTGGATCTTCCAACCAAAAGTTATAGCCAATTGAATTGAGGTGGTTAGGCACATCTATCTTTGTCTTTATCTTGTTTATTTGTTTCAAAAATTCAAGAAAAGGCTTGCCAAATCCATCCATTTCAGATATAGTCATCTTTTTTAGGTCATAGCCACAATGTTTCCTACAATTGCATTGTATTTGAGTGATTTGTGGATTATTTGAGTGTTTCACACGTGCCAAAGGTACCCAAAATTTGCCTATACTCCATCAATAGATGAGAGGTTGATCTAGTTTGAGAGAGATTGGTAGAGTTAGTGGGATCCTTCTCACATTTTGTTGCAAGATCTTGCATAGGAGTTGGTAGTACACCTTTATTTGATCCTATAGTGAGAGAGAAGCAACATTTTATTGTCTCATTACAAGGCGTCTTCACTATTTCATGGCTTCTATGGGTTCCTTCCTATTGGAATCTAGTGAAAGGCTATCTGCCTCCAATTATTCTATTTGGAAGGTTAGAATGGAGTCAATCTTGATACTCCAAGATGTGATGGACATTGTTCTTGGACTTGAGGAGGAGCCTCAAGTGCTCCAAGAAGTTCAATGATATAAGAAGAGAGCTAGAATGGCTCTACATTATATCCAGATGAATGTGTTTAATGAGATTTGGAGAGAGATTGGTGATTGCAACTCGGCCAAAGAAGCTTGGGATTCACTCAAAGCTATCTACAAGGCCAAGAATACCTCTAGGCTCCTCACTCTAAGAGGAGGAGGCCACCTCTCATGCTTCTACTTCAAGGTTGAAGAAAAAGAATGTTAAGTGCTTCTTTTATGGCAAGAAAGGCCATTATCCCACAAATTTTCAAGAAGAAGAACCAATTCAAGCAAGCCAACATCTCTAATGAGAAAGAACATTATATTGCAAGTGATGGAAAAGGCTCTCTTATGGCATCAAGTTTCTCCTCTTCCCCCTTCAAGAAGGATGACTCATGGTATATTGATAGTGGAGCCTCATCTCATATGTGTGCTCCAAGCACTCTTTCTCATCTATTATGCCTTATGAAGGAGTCAAGAAGTCCATATACATTTCAAGTTATCGTGAGTGCAAGATTGAAGGAGTAGGGAGTATTCCCTTGAAGCTTGCACCTTCTAAAGTTCTCTCTCTCAACAAGGTTATTTTTGTTCCAAAGCTTACAAAGGACCTTATAAGTGGTGGCCAACTTCTTGATAGTGGCCTTGATGTGGAATTCCATATTGATACTTGTGTGATCAAGAATGCATAATCTTGATAATCATCTCATTTGCTCATCTTATGATCTTGATCTTTATCTCTTTGTGATCTTTATGAGGCATGGAAGCCTCAGAATTCTCTATGTATAATGTGTGAAAGATTTCAGATCCTTAAGATCCAATCTACTTGAATGATCTTTGGTTAGAAAGAGAAATACACTACCAGTTTCACCAATGTAGAAAAATCAGCATCTACACACAATTTGAGATGCAAACACTAATAGAACTTGATCAAACTTGAATGAAATGATTATGTACTGTTACCGTCCATAAAAAACCAGCAAGCTACTGTATTTCACACGTGTGGATCCAAAAATAGCAAATATAGATCATTCTACACATAGAATTGCAAGCAATCACCAAGATATTGCACCAATGGATAGTAGAACCCAAGAGAACCATGTATAAGCATGAAATGAGATAGAGAAGAGAGAAGATGACTCTCTCCACGAGTTACATCCTTTTATAGCAGGTCCAAACCCTATTTGGCCACTTGGCTTTCCCACCAAAATGCTAACCCTACCAATTCTGGGTCTAGATTCAATGTACCCAACTTATTCAAATTGAATCTACTCAAACTCGCATTCTATCTTTCCCACACTTTCAAAAAGTGTTTATTCAAATGAAATTTAGACTAATAAACTTTGAAAAGTCAACCTCTAAGTCTAAAACAAGTTTTGGCCTCAATATGCCAAATATGGAAATATTGCAAAATGTGATGAAACTAGTTGAATCTTTCACATAATGCAACCATCTTCATGCAAGTGGATCTTTCAGATCAAAGATCATCATCAAGCATGGATGAAGCACATGGATATAGTGACAAATTGGTGGAATGATCTTCAAAGGTATTGGCAAATGATTTATATCAAAGAAATCTTATCATGGATATGGTGAGGTTTCTACTATGATCTATCCCTTGACTGATCTTCACTTCATATGCATACCAAAGGAACCACTCAACAAGTTTCACAAACTCCTTGATTGATCTAGTACCTTATCAAGCTAGTTTTTGGGGAGTGTAAAAAATATTGCAAAATCTAACTTTATTATTTTGCAATCCTAGTTTGTGAGTAAATCTCACACGTTGTGAAAAATAGTCAAACACTACAAGAGGACGGGCGACTACCAAGGCTTTTTTTTAGCATTTCTTTGAAAGATAGTTTTTAAAATGAGTCGCGGGGGGGAGTGGAATCTCGAGCTTGGGGTCCGGTGTTTGGCCTCGGAATAAGCCTACCAAATTTGGACTTGGTTTTGAAACATTTATAGAGAGAGATATAGAGAGGGTTATAAATTCACTAGAGGGTCTTGGAACATACATCAAAATACTGAAGCTAATTTGAGGAGTATACCGAGGCTGACGTTGGTATAAGCCTACCAATTGTTTTTGAGACATTTATAGAGAGGGTTATAAAGAGGGTCCAGGTGGCCAGAGGCATTCAGGACACTCTGCTAACTGAGGGTAATACCGAGACTAATGAAAAAAAAGGCCCCTTGGTATAAAACCATAGTATAAAACAAAATGTAAATGGATCTCACTTTTAGAATCTGTTACCTATCAATACATTGAATTCCATTTTTTTATCAACATTGGTTGCCATATGCACAAGTGAATAAAGAAATTTATGTATCACAAAAAAATGATGATCACAAATTCTGTACTCACATGCATCAACTTCTTGTTCGATGTCAAGTAGTCAATTATTAAAGTGTAATTGCATCTGTGAGCAATATGATTAATATTACAATGAGTTGAAATACATTGTTTGGTCTCACTTATTCATTTGGTGGTTCATCATTATCATTTGCCGCATCATCATGCGACAAATCCACCAAACCAAATGAGTCTATCTCTAATTCTACCCAAATATCTCCTATAGCTTCATCATTAATAAGATGATCTTCAAAAGCTAATGGTGACGGTGACAACGAGTGAGATTGAGAAGGCGTGTCATGTGTCATCGAACCATCTGATGATGATGCATCATGCTCAACGTCATCATTAGAGATTAGAGCAATTTGTCTATAACACACATGAAGCTAGCAAGCTTACCCAAACAAATCTGTGACGCTCTCATCTGACCACCCATACTTAGTTTGCAAGTTCAAAAGTAGCAAACAAGCTCGCAACTTTGACATTTGTCCACCCTCGTACAAAGGAGTGGATGCCAAGCCACACATCATCTCTTCTTCTCTTGTTAATGTGGCCTCGGGTGCGTTTGTGAAGAATGCATCCATCATGTCATCCATGTCCCCCTCGCGATCATGTGATGTGAATGGCACCTTCAAAGCAAAATGGTTCTTCATAAGTTGACATGAGAGCATAAATGAAACTATTTTCATTTTGTGATTGCTCCTTATTCTTGAATGATTTCTCTTGGATAATAACAATAAGCTTGAACTTGTCCAAAGTTCCAAGCAAAATACTTTCCAAGGACATAAAATAAATCCAAGTTACTTTCATGAAAGTGACATCTATCTTTGCATCTTGAACCAAACAATGCACTTCCAAATGAAAAATTTCAAAATATTTGACATGTGATGTAATGGATTCTTGAAGACAAATCTTGCAAGTCCTTGTGAGACTCCAAGCCTCATTCACCTTTCCACAAAGAAAACACCTTTCCTTGGACTTGTCCTTCTTGTATTTGCATTTTGAACTTGAAGTTCCATCCTTCACCTCGGCCCCCTCGCTTTGGTTCTCCTTGGATGAACTGGTCTTCTTTTTGTAGCATCTTGAGAAAAAATATCCTCCCTTGCCACAAAGGTTGCACTCAATATCCTTTCTTTCCTTCAATAGGATGCCACCTATTGATGCCATGTGAATAAAAACCTGTGATATGATTCTACAAATGTAATTTGTGACTTTCAAGAGACTAGATTTGAACATCTTCAACAATCTAGAAGGATCTACAAAAGATCTAGCTCACAAACCTAAGAATCAATCTTCACAGTAATGACTAGTCACTTGGAAACTTTGCTTTGATCACTAAGAAAAAAGCACACAATCTTTGAATCGAATCACTAAAGAAATCAGATCCAATCTCCTATTGGACTCATCAAATACCAATGACTCTTTCTTTTGAAAGTTGAAATGGATATGAAAAAGATTTGACACCTAGATTTTCCTTTTCACTTGACTAGTTCTCTCAACACTTGAGATTCTTGAACAAAAGATGGGTTTTGTTTCAAATACATGAAAATAAAACTTAATCACTTCTTTTGGACTCACTCTTGACCCAAATAATCTCACACTTGAGATTTAGAATGAATTTGATTTGATTTGACAACAAACTATACCACCAATTTTTCACAAAGCTTAAAAATTTAGACAACTAGAGATTCACAAAGATCTCAACCATGCATGAATACTCAAATATGGACTCCTCCTCATTCTAGACATCCAATGGGATCACAAATTGACCCTCACACTTTCACAAAGAAAGTTGAATAGAACTAATTTGAGTTTCATACATACTATGTCAATTTTTGCTCAACAAATTGAATTCAATCACTCCTATTGGATCCCACCAATTACTCTACCTTTTAAGACTTGGAATGAAATTCAAAATCAAAAGTTGTGATTTTTCTCACTAAGATTGTGCTTCAAAGAGCTAATGCCACTTAGAAAGATTTGTTCACCTAGGAGAATACAAATTCTCCACCAATAACAACACAAAATGAGCTTCTAGATCTTGCCTTCTACAAAGGAAGGAACTCTTAGAAAATTGGATCTCTCTCTACACATTTGCCATAAACACCTTAATGACTCTTTTCAAACCTCACAAACACTCAAACAAATTGAGTAGGATTGAATAATGTGACTTGGATCTCAATCTCTTTTCTAGAACTTTCAATTGAAGCCAATCTATGTCAAATTCTACAAAAGATCTGCATAGATGCTCTATATGCACTAGAAACTCTCAAAGGTTTCACTTGGAGGACAGATCCAAGGATGTTTTCTAGCAAATTGATGCTTCTAAACTTTACCCTATCACTCTTGAACAAATATAGAGTGATGGTACAATGGATTTCAACCTCTCACCTTGCATATCACTCCTTCATCTATGATTTTCAGCAAAATTTCTCTTAACTTCAACATACACTCAAAAAATCAGAGAAGATCAATTAATGCACCTATTTCAAGCTTCAATTTTAATTTTTTGGCTGATCTAATCCAAGAACTAATCAAGGGATTAGATTCTCTATAGAAAATGCTTGATTTTGCACCAAAAATCACTCAAATTGGGTATATGAGTCAAATTCTACAAATTTTTGAAATTTATTAGTCAAAACAGGGGATGTACGGCCTCACACGTGTGAAAAAGGTTCCTACAGCCCACAACAAGATTTGGACCAAAAATTTTGAGGATAGCTATCAAATCCAACTCGCTACACAAAATTTGACTAGTTTCCAAAAAATTGCTAATTTTGGCTTTGATTTGGATTAACCCTATCAATTTCAACAAAACCTCTTGTACTAGGCTCTGATACCATGTGGAAAAAGTACAAAAAGGACCAAGAGTGGATCCTAATCTGATCCTCAAGAGGGATTGGTTGTCAGATTACTTGATCTATCAATCTACCTCCGATTAAGATAATTTAGATCAATTCTAGACACAAAATCCTAACAAGAACAATCATTAATTGAAGGTAGGTGTACTTTCTGGTTTCACACATGTGAAACACTGTCTGAGTACAAAATCCAACCTGAAAATCAAGTACACATTGATAGAACCTCAAAACAATCAAAACAAATGTAGACAAATGGAGAGAGTCACTTAAAATTGCTTCCAAAACCAAGATTGGTGTCTCTCAATAATTATGGCCAAATGTGGCTCTATATATACAATAAGTGGGAGCTCGTGGTACTGATCATCCCTCTGATCCCACATGTGTGAAGGTGCTTTGTCATATGATGATTCATCATGCAAAACTGACACTTGGACAAAACCTTCTATTTTGAGCACTTTTGGTCTATTTTCCTTCTATATGGAGATCTACTTGGAAATCTTCTAGAACTCAAAATTAGCCTACTTCAGCTTATTCCACATGTGTGAGCTATCGTCTACACATGGGATATGACACCTAACCAAAGGATGTGGCTCATGCAATCAATAGATTGATGCCATGTGTCATATGTCTAGAAAACTAGTTTTTGGCCTTTTTAGCCACTAGAACTTGAATTAAATCATATGTACATCCTATATGATTATGGTACATGACAAGTACACTAGTTTCACATGTGGGAACAGGCTCCACACATGTGTGTTTATCTATACAAGATTTTTGGCCTCTACCAAGCTTATTTTTGCATTTTTCACAATGAGACAATAAAATGTTGTTTCTCTCTCACTATAGGATCAAATAAAGGTGTACTACCAACTCCTATGCAAGATCTTGCAACAAAATGTGAGATAGATCCCAATAACTCTACTAATCTCTCCCAAACTAGATCAACCTCTCATCTATTGATGGAGTATAGGCAAATTTTGGGTCAAACTACCTTTGGCACATGTGAAACACTCAAATAATCCACAAATCATTCAAATACAATGCAATTGTAGGAAACATTGTGGCTATGACCTCAAAAAGATGACTATGTATCAAATAGACGGGATTGGCAAGCCTTTTTTGATTTTTTGAATCAAATAAACAAGATAGAGACAAAGATAGATGTGCCCAACCTGGTTGGGTGCCCTACCCACCTTGATTCAATTGGCTATAACTTTTGATTGGAAGATCCAATTGATTTGAAACCAGTTGCTACACAATCTAGACTCTTCTGGATTTCAAACAAGCTCATTTAGGGCCCAAAAACAGGCCTGATACTCATATAGGGCCCGAGAGCGTTGCTTCCTTCTATTAAGGAGATTCGGATAAACTTACTTAAGAATGCAAATGTTCATGTTAGTTGTAGTTGAATTTTAAACGTTAATATAGGTACTATAGAAGTAGTAAAGTCTTTCAGCTCATCTTGTACTTTAGAAGGAAAAAGTGAAACTATGCTTCCCTAAATATATGACTTCACAACACGTTATTCTAAAATCAATTTGGAAGATTTAAAGTTTCGTGTGAATAAGCTAATTCGAGATGTTTTTAGCAATAAACTAAAAGATAGTCGATGCAAAACTTTAAAAGTTGTAATGTTTAGGGTGTATGGTTTATGTATATGCTATGTATAATATGCATAGTATATGCCTATCATTCATGACATGAAGTTATTTAAGGTTTAGGGTGTGTATATGTCAAATTATAACAGAGTTGAATGGTAATTAAGATTCCCAATCCTAGGAAGGTGTGTAGCTTATTTCTTCTTGTCTCCTTTGAAGCCATTCTTGATTAGTGTTTGATTTTCTAATGAGGAGGAAGTTCTTATTCATAAGTTTAATAGATGTTTTGTCATTTTGTATGTGGATAAATACTCAAACAATTTTGTATTTGTTTGCAAGAAAATCTATTTGGGATTGTTATTGGATGAAGTCCATTCTCTAGTGGGAACATATAACGCTTGTTTTCTTTCAACCATGAATGTAATAGAACATCATCAACATCTTTGTCAGTCTTATAACTTTGTCTATTACCCGAACCTTCCATTTCTAACTTGTGCTACATAAAAAATTTATAAAGTTCCTAAAATGCCTATGTTTATTGCAACAGCCTATAGAACCACAATGACTGACCTTTCTAAGTGGCTAAGTAATTGTTTCAAAGTGTTGCTTCCGTTTTACTTAAGGATGCAAATGTTCTTCTTAGTTGTAGTTGCATTTTAAATGATCTGGTAGGTATTATAGAAGTAGTAAAGTTTTTCAGTTCATCTTGTACTTCAGAAAAAAAAAACCAACCTATGCTTCCTTGAACCTATGACTTCAAGACACTTTACACTAAAATTAATCTTGAAGATTTAAAGTTTCATGTTGATAAGCTAATTCACTTTTGTACATCTATTGCATTTTAAAGTCCATAGCTTTGAGTTCTTAGGTCTCTAGGGGCCTTGGGGATTCAAACCCTGTTGATCTTTGGAGCAACTTTGGAGTGACTAAGGGCAATCTTTTCACTAATTGATTAGAGTTATAACAATGTTGGGAGCGCATCTTGTATCATCAAGATTATACGGCCAAATAAAACTAGCAGATGGTCTGTACTCTTGTAGGCCACAACGATTCTTTCCATCCTAAAATTCCCCTGATAACTCTTTTGTATATGAGAGTTATAAGGATGAAGAGAATCACATTTTCCTACATGAGGAATGATTGACCATTTGCTATTTGTATCTGATGGTATAATCTTGATGCTACAAGATGTGCTCATGACATTCTTATAGTCTCACTAGGAAAAAGCAAAACACATATAACATGTTTTTTGAAGATAGTTTTTTCTGGAAGCTTAAGATCCTTAATATTTAAAACATATAATGCTTTGGCACTGTTCTTTGAGAAATTCCCCTGAATTAATACGTTCATCTCCACATTTTAAGATACACTTGTTTTGTTGATCATGAGAGAGAGAGAGAGAGAGAGAGAGAGAGAGAGAGAGAGAGAGAGAGAGAGAGAGAGAGAGAGAGAGAGAGAGAGAGAGAGAGAGAGAGAGAGAGAGAGAGAGAGAGAGAGAGAGAGAGAGAGAGAGAGAGAGAGAGAGAGAGTACATTTTTGCACGCTCACCACCTGTTGAATTTTTTATCAATGGCTTAGAAATGATATACTTGTTTTCATTTCATCTTTTTTTTAATTTCAAGAACTTTCCTTGGTTGCTTGTAGTATTTGTCACTCCTTCTATCCATTATGTCTCATAGCACATCCCCTAGTAAGAGATTGTGCCATAGTCAGGGGTCATGCCATTTTTCTTCCATGAATTACTCAATTACATGGATCAGTTGTCTTCCTTGCAACAAGATAGACTCATCGAGAGTCTCCCACTGAGGTGGCGTACATGTACATGTACAGCCACAGTATGAAAGCATTACTTGAGTTATTGGAGAGACAACGAGTGAGGATAAATTGAGATGCTGCTTTTGAAGTATGGCAAGTTTAAAATAATTTTTTTCTACATCAATCTCTTGCAATTTTGGTGGTGATATAGTGAGATTTGTACGGACAGATACAATATCATATGATATCTAAGTGTTTAATGACAGTTCTTATTGACTTTTCATCTTCTCTGTGTAGTTGATGTATGATTTTTACATTGATAGTGAAGCTAGATGTGCTCTCCAAATTAGCTAAAGATCAAAGGACATAATTAGGTCATTTGGATCTGAATTTTTTCACATACTTTCTCTAAGGCCTTCTAAACTAGATTATGTACATATTCAAACAAAGATGGATAATTTTAAAATACCTAAGCTGAATAGATAGATAGATACACGAATATAAAGAAATATAGATACACACAAAATATAGAAAAGTCATTCATATAGTTATACTAAATCCCAACTTTGGGTGATGTTTTAATAATTAAATATATGAGTTTGTACAATTAATTGCAAGCAATTTTATTATTCTTCTACTATGTTGATTGTTGCAAGAAGATCCTTGCAGTTTGTTATTAGATCACATCTTTTTTGTAAATGTATGAAAACCAGTGTGTTAGTCTAAATATTCATTGCATAGGTCGATATTTTTTATGACTCAAAATTAGTAGAAACTAATAAGCAATGAATTATTATCAAATTTTTTATTTATGATGAATTTTAAGTACTCAGGTAAAAGATCTTTGTATATTAGGACAAGCTTTGTTCTGCTATAATTTAGGCTCCAATGTTCTTCCACTTCAATCATAGTTATAACCTCTTTATTGTATATGATGTGCACCTCTTTTTTATTTGTGCGACTCTCCATTTCAAGATCTTGATCTAGTGGAATCCAAGTCCCACTTAATTTTTCTCATCTATGGTAAATATTGTGAAAAATATGGCAAAATATAGCTTTATTATTTTGCAATCCTTATTTGTGAGTAAATCTCACACATGTGGAGCATGTTCCCACATGTGAAAAATAGTCAAATTAGATTAATCATGTTGAATTTAGGGGTGTCACAAAGTTTTGTAGTTAAGCATCTTGATGTAGCTAGTTGATAGCACCAATTTTGGCTTTAGAGGTCAAATAGTCAAGTACACATGTATTATCATCATTAGGCCAAAAGTCAATTATGATGTACCTCGAGCTAGTTAGGTTGTTTACAAGTGTCAAAGTTAGATTTGATGAGTGATCAAAGTCAATGTGTTGGCAAAGAGTCAAGGGTCCAATCATAAGTGAAAGATTTGTTAGATGGGTCCAATCAAGATCAAGAGATGATGAATCACTCATCCAATAGGATTAGAGGGGTGCTAGAAAAGGGGTCCAATAGGAATTGAGCTTGGACTACCTCGATATACTACATGTAGATGGATTCTTGTATTGAGTTTTTGAGAGTTAATGGAGATTTGGAAAATTGCGACTATTTTACTTTCTCTCTCTACTCGAGGCTTGATGGGCACTTTCTCTCTCTACCCGAGAGCAACTGATTTTCATACTTAGTTTTTTTCATGAGTACTTTCCACACGTGTGAAAATACTTAGGTGATGAATGTATGCATGTAGATTTGTGTTTTTGCCTTAGATCTTGACATTGATCTTGATTATCAATCTGTTGTTGATCTAAAGTAACACTGGATCAAGTGATTATGACTTTTCCATTTTTTTTGGACTTTTTTTTGAAAATGCCATCCAAAGGCCCCCCTTTTGAAGAATAACTAAAAGTCAAAGTTTTTCTTCGGTTATAGTGCAAGCTGATATCAATCATTAAACAAATAGATGTTTCAAAATAACTACAATCATTTTGAGATTGATTAATGACTTCTTTTTGTGCAACAACTAATAAACAATTGAGCTAATATACAATTACATTGAATCCAAACATTCCTGCACCGAGTTCATATACATTCACATAGTTCGCAATAAGATTTTCTAAAATAACGATTGTAATAATAATTGTTCAGGTCAAGACCAAACTCAGAATAATTTGATACCAACACACAAATCTATATAGTAAAAAACTATTTGTGTGACCTTGTGTGTGTGCTGACAAAAATGTCATGCTTTGCTGACATAAAACGTCACAGAGAGAGAGAGAAAAAAAGCTAAATAAAGCTAAAAACCAATCTATATGTTTGAGGATTATTTTGTCATGGTTTTATTTGTGTGTGACAATTATGCCTATGCATGGGATAGGAGGATGCATGCATGGTGGCATGGGTGCATCCTCCTACATGAACATCTTTTAGTTCAAAAATGTGGAATGGAATCTTTTATGCATGGAGTAGGGTGCATGACATAGTATGCATCAATTTGGTATAAGTATATATGACAAAGTGTAAGTATATACTTTCATGGTGAAAGGTATTAAACAAAACGGACTTTCATTATCAAATATCTCACTAAATTTTAAGGGCACTCTGAAGATCTTTTAAATTAACATACTTTCTACTGGAAAGGTTAAAATAAAAATGCATTTTTATGAATGGAAAATCAAGTGTAAAGGGTTGGGAAGGATTCAAAATCCAAACCTGTTCACCACTCTCCTCTCTTTCTTTCGTTATGTCACTCCTACTCCCCCCATATGACACTCCTACTCTCCCCATATGGTACTCCTACTCTGCTAATATCGCAAAGGGAGTGCACAGGGAGGACGCAAGGGTAGAGGCATAGGGAGGGGATCTCTCTCTCTCTCTCTCTCTCTCTCTCTCTCTCTCTCTCTCTCTCTCTCTCTCTCTCTCTCTCTCTCTCTCTCTCTCTCTCTCTCTCTCTCTCTCTCTCTCTCTCTCTCTCTCTCTCTCTCTCTCTCTCCTTCTCATTGTGCGTCGCGTGGCACACACACACACACACACACACACACACAATGAGATAACATACAATCAATATAATAAATCCAATTGATATTGCGAAAATACATAAATTTCACATTGCGATAAGATGTGCCTCAACAACTATAGTACTTATTCAGATCACAACCAAACTTTGAATGATACTGGGACATTATTGTAGAACATACTTTATTAAATTATGTTAGAAATCCATAAATCATAATATGGATGGACAGACTAGGATTCGAACCCAGGACCTCCCTCATATCGGATGGGATGCTCTACCACTGAGCTATCTGCCCTGTTTGATAGTTCTCTCTAGAGTGTGGATTGATATTCCAACACCCCCCCTCAAGCCACACTTAGTTGGGGTCCTAACTGTCACATGCCCCACAACTTGGGCCACCTAACCATGGCTTTGACACCATGAACTGTTAGGTCTAACTTGGCTCTGATACCATGTTAGAAATTCACAAATCATAATTTGGATGGACAGACTAGGATTCGAACCCAGGACCTCCCTCATACTGAATGAGATGCTCTACCACTGAGCTATCCACCCTATTTGATAGTTCTCTCTAGAGTGTGGATTGATATTCCAACAGACTGAACGTGCATTTGTACATTGATGAAGATCGCTTTTGAGATCAAAAGCATCATGATTGATCATGATGGTCATTGTAATATCTACAAAATATTACAAAAGTATGTATCAAGTACATGATTACAAGTCTGATAATTATAATAATGGTTACTAACAATTGTAACCAGGACTCTTAGAGTCTCAAAGTTGTTTCTTTTTGGACAAATGGTCCTTGATGTGTGCTAGATATTAGTTTCTCCACAAAATACTGTTGCGAGTTGAGTGAGAAAGTTTGCGAGGTTCTCCTAAGGTATTTAAGATTTTTTGTGAAAACTCCTAAAAATGCACCCACTTTTGAAAAACCCTTTTTTTTGTGCATGTCATTTTAAAAACCACCTATTTTTTAAGTTTTTTAAAAACTAAAAATATATATCAATACTCTTATTTCTATGGATTAATAAATCATTTTATGAAGTTCAAGATTTATAAAATTTTAAGTAGCTTTATAAATTGTAACAAAATTTAATTGTTATCTATTAAAACCATCTTATAAGACATACTTTGGATTTTTGCAACATTCTTTAATATGATAATCATTTTAATTTATATTAAAACTGAGAGAGAGATAGAAAGAGCTCTCATTCATGGATCTTGACGAACGTTGTTCGTCAAAATCCATGTTTCAACATATGATTTTTACGTGTATTTGAGTTTGTAACAGTGTGCATGTGGACATATTCATGAGATTGCTTTGGTTCATAGATCTTGACAAATGAGGTCCATCAAGATCAATAATTGGTGTCATAGCCATGATTAGACACATGATTTTATCAAGGTCTCCAATTGAAAGCCCATTATTCAACTAGTAATAACTTCCATTATCATATGTCATGAACATTGGAAAAAAAAATTTCTTCAAATGAACAAAACATATATACGATACCGTTTTAAAAAGAATATTTTTTTATATACAAAATTTATCAAAGACAATTTATTATATGCTACAAAACTACATTTTCATATTACGAGTAATTAATAGCTATTTAATATTAACTTAATTCAGAGTCCTTTTTTTTTCATATTGAGTTACACAATTAGTAGGCTATACACGACATATACAGTCTAGCAATGCCATCTGGGCAACATTAAGCGAGAAGCAAGCTCCCAAGATGTCGCTACGTAGTGGCTAGGTTTCGAGTATGGTCAACAACTCCACCCACACATTGTGATGCAATGGACAAGACTTATTTTAGACAATTGCTTTAGCAAATGTAGACATAGTTCTCTTTACCAATTTCTATGATGCATATGCTCCTCTCTAAGCATATTATGATTTCCTACAATTATCAATGAATTGTTATTTGATCTATTCAAGTGCTTTTTTATGCTGCTTTTAGATTTGTGAGTGGTAATATGATTATTTAGCTATTGAATTGATGCGATATTGATAGTAGGAGCCTTTGATTGATTTGTGTATAAATTGATGGATCAAATGACTGATTGAGTGAGGTCATGCACTACTTTTGATTCCTCTCAAGTATAATTGTTTTACGGTTTTTGTCTTGCTAGATGGAAGATGATGCATTACGCATTGCTGCTACTGCATTCTGCTGCATTCGGAATGGTTTTGAGTTTAGGGTTTAGGCATGTGTTCACGATTTTCAATGTGGATGTTGATGCCAAGTGGATGACTATTGTGGAGAGGTACGAACATGGGGTTGTAGAATAAGATAAACTAGTAATATATCAATTGGATATGTATAGAAGCAAGAAAGCAAAGGGCCTTGGAAATCTATGAGTAAGTTATTTGCAAGTTTAGTGAGTTTAGGATTTAGGGTAGCAATCTAAAAAAGGTAGCACATTGTTTAGGGTTTAGGGTTCATGGTTTGAGGTTTAGGGTTAGGGTTTATGATCAAGTCATTTTTACAATTTCGTTTAATTGATCTAAAACATCATCCATATGTGGTAATGGATTCTTTTTTTCTTGTGAGCTTATTGCGAGGTCAATAATCCACACACAATCACATAGTACCCTTATTAATCTTGATCATTATTATTTTTACACTCAATGGACTACGGTCAAGTTGAATATTTCCAAGCTTACTGATTAGATTGCCAAGATATATTTTAATTATTGGGACTATTTAAATTGTACAGTTTAATAGAGGTGGATTGGGGGTGAATGGCCATGATAGCATGGTCAACTTTCCATTTGAGGTGGGAGATTCAAAAGTAATTCCTCAGACTAAAACAGTCCAATATAAGGAGCAAACAACCGATCTATTGCGTAGATTGAAGTTGAGTACATCAATTGTGAGCTAAAGTTGAAAATTTAA
This sequence comes from Diphasiastrum complanatum, assembly GCA_029204225.1. Classification (NCBI taxonomy): domain Eukaryota; kingdom Viridiplantae; phylum Streptophyta; class Lycopodiopsida; order Lycopodiales; family Lycopodiaceae; genus Diphasiastrum; species Diphasiastrum complanatum. The sequence continues at coordinate 20,466,691 of CM055093.1, read as the reverse complement.
AACATGAGCATGCAATGGCTCTACTATATACATATCACCAATCTTGAGATTGGGCAATATAAGCTAAGAGATGTATACAATAGACATGTCACCGGTCTTGAGGAACTTGTGTTGTACTAGTCCAACATACTTCTTCAACAAGATCATATGGAACTTGTCATGGATATTTTATTCTACAAGTACCTCTTCACAAGTGAGATTTTTTTAATTTGAAAAGCATCAAAAAAATGTCATAGCCAACGAGCTTACCTTTTTTCTTTCTTAGCCGCTTCTTGCCAAGTTTCAAGAGAACACAATCCCTTCTTGGTAGTTTATCACCCTCTGACACAAACTTGCATGCTTCTTTTGGTTTTTATTTGTGCTCAAGATATTGCAACCGTAATATGCCATAAGATTATTTGTTATCATGATCAAATTCCATAGGAAAAACAGAAATTCTTTAAACATAACCATAGATGGTAATTTGGGTTTACCAAAAACAGCATTCACAATTTTGTCACAAGGAAATTTTGCAATAGGAAGGAATTCTTCCCATAGAAGTTTATTTTCAATCCCTTGCTTTGATTGGTCAATTCACTTTGTTTGAAGGTGGAAAGAGGAAGCCTATTTCAAAGTCGTGCCTAAAATATCAAACATAGCTCTTCAAAAGTCATTAATAAATCTAGCATCCTGATACAATACACTTGGAAGCCACATGTAACTTAAAGACGTCGTCCTAAATGTATAAGCATGTGGCATCAAGTCCCTTTTTCTTTATACATGGAAAGGATTATGCTTGCTTACTAGGACCTATCAAGAATTTCCCAAATCATTTCATTTCCTTTGCAATATGTTCCCGAGAAGCATCTATTTTGGGTAAGGGATGGAGTAGTCTTGAAGTTTTTGGCTTTACTCCATATTCATGTCATTGGCATGTAGAAAAAACTTGTGCAAAGAATTGAGCATGTTCTATCCTAGTTGGGTCAAAAGAAATATATGTCGATAGTCTGTAAAGTATCAAGGATTCTTCGATTACTCTATTTCAAATTATCTTAAAATCTTATGGAAATGTAGACTTTCAAGACAATGATTTAGGTGTTTGTCCTATTTTAAGAGTTCAAAGATTACAACTTTTAAAAACCCTACAACATCAAGCTTATTGAGTTGAGAATTTTGCTTTGTACTGCATTGAGATCCAAACTCAAATGAAGAAGATATGAAATTTTTTAAAAAAAGAATAGAAAATATAAATATAGCAATTTTGACAGAGTTGAATTTTTTGTTTTTTAGATTGGATAATGATTACTAGTCTACAAATAATTGGTTAATGTTAAACTCATCAAATTAATCATTTTTGCTTTAAACCACACTGAATTCTGAGGTAAAATAAGAAAGATGTGAATGTTACAAAGCTAATTATAGAAATCTGAAAATGAAAGGGGTTGTCAGAAAATTTATTCAATTTGGATTCCATGAAATATTGGTTCATGAAAAAAAAATGTCAGAAAAATTGAAATTTGATGGGATACTTTTTTTGTCAATTACTTTGGCAAATCATTCATGTGCACATGAAAAAAACTCAAATTGTAAAAAGAACATTTTGAAATCTTAAAATAGATTTGTTTTGTGGCTTTTTCAAGAGGATGGGGATGCACACATGGGCAGAGAGAGAGAGAGAGAGAGAGAGAGAGAGAGAGAGAGAGAGAGAGAGAGAGAGAGAGAGAGAGAGAGAGAGAGAGAGAGATGGAATATTCTCGATATGGGGGTGGGGGGATCCAAAGGGAAAGAAGGGTTCGGACATGGCAAATTAAGAGACACGAAAGGTCGAGGTTTGTTCACGCGATAGGGTACAGTGGAAAGGGGACGACAAAACAGCCAAGGGTGAGGGGGGAAGAGGGATCCTCCATCTCATAATCAAAATCTGTATATTAAACATGTTCAAGTAATACTAAAGAAATTGTAAAAAGTAAATCAATGACAATAAGAGTTCGCGACTAATATTAATTGTCAACATTTGTAAGAAATTTAAACATTAAATCTAAATCTGACATATGCGTAGATCGATGCTTGAACAAACCCATTTATATTACATGAGGCTTTTAGCCTCATGTCCAATACCCACGTGCCATTTGACAAGCCATCACTAGCTACTCACACTCATATTCTATCGACAACAACAAAATTCTCTACAAGAAGGAAACTAATTAACAAATTAAAGCTAAAATTGCACTTTCCATTATGGCACCGTAAGGCCATACCCCTTGGTATGTCCGCCTAACTCATACGTCCACCTCATAGGGTGAAAGGCCTTGGGGACATGACCTTCCACCCCTTAAGAGGACCTAAAGATTTTCAGTACAATACAGGCTAACTGAGGCAAGGCCAAACACATGGGCTTGTGTTTGGTGTAGAGAGACCATGACACACATGCAGATCCTCTTTTGCTTTTGCTTTTGCTTTTTTCATGCATGATTTTATTACTCCCAAAGGCTACGCTGTGAAGGGTATAAAAATTCTGCTTAATTCCCTCTTTCTTGCTTTTCATCATCGTTTTTGCTGGTGTCCACGATCATCGATGGAGCGCCATTGTGCTGCTGCTTCCCGAATTGCAGCAGATGAACATCAACGCCGTGATGCAGCAATATATTCGTCGTACCTGCCTACCTACAGATCATGCTTCAGCAGCAGACCTCTAGTTACTTCGGCTCAAATTATAGCTCCTAAGCATATGCACGCTGATCCCCCTCATGAAGACAGTCAACCTCAAACGACATTGCAGGTCATGAGACAGGAAGATGGAAACGATAATTTTTCTATGCTGGATCATGCGCCTCCGGATATCTGCAACTCGTGTAATCTCGTTCTGAAGTCCGATGAATCGGAGCAGCCCTACGTACATGCAGTGGCAAATGACAACAGTTGCAAAGTTTTCTTTCAGCCCAACATACAGATGCCCAGTTCTGGATCAGCTACAGGCTACAAGTACTTGCACCTCAAGCCACGGCCATTTAGTGATCATTTCGAGCTACGAAGAACGAAATCGGCGTCTGGAATTTCTATCTCTATATCGAATTCCTCAGATATAGTCTTATTCAAGCGGGTCGAGGACATGCCGGGTAAGCCCAAATTATGCTCTATTGAAGAGCACCCGTGCCCGGAGAATGAATTCTCACAACCTTTGAAGAGAAATTATCCTGGTTTTTGTCTAAATACTTGCATGGATGACGCCGAAAATGAGGCTGAGGAAACCGTGGCAACTAGGCAACACTTTGCTGACAAACTTTTCTGTTGTCTACCGGCCTTTGGTCGGAGAAAATACTCTAGACCCTAATTCGGCAACCTCATGATAGAAGCTTGTGTCATGTATTCCAGGTTGCTTTGATCATCTTAATTTCCGTCTGCTGCCTATGTCGACTACTCTGATGATGTAAAATTACATCAGTGTAATTACCATTTTTGTGATCTGATGACTCTAGGACCCTGGCTTTGTAGTGATGAGAAAAACGCTTACCCAATTATCACTATCTTTCAGTGTGCTTCAGCTTTTTCTACTCGGAAACCTTCACAAATTTGAAAATTTTGGCAAAAGTATAATACATCACTGCAATTCCTACTGTCCTTTGAGTCTGCCCGAACGTTAGTTACTCATGATCAGAAAACCTTGACAAAAATTTGAAAATTCTAGCAAAATTAAAGTAGAATGGTCGACTGCTTCAATTCTCACCATCCTTGAGTCTGCTTGAACTTGTTCTACTTAGAAATTACCTTTATAGATTTGAATATTTTAAAAAAGAGTTTCTCACTTTGCTTGAGTCTGCTTGAACTTGTTCTACTTAGAAATTACCTTTATAGATTTGAATATTTTAAAAAAGAGTTTCTCACTTTGCTTGAGTATGCTTGAACTTGTTCTACTTAGAAATTACCTTTATAGATTTGAATATTTTAAAAAAGAGTTTCTCACTTTCCTTGAGTCTGCTGGAACTTGTTCTACTTAGAAATTACCTTTATAGATTTGAAGATTTTAAAAAAGAGTTTAATATATTACTACAATTCTAACTATCCTTGAGTTTGCTTGAAATTTTCTAGTCAGAAACCTTGTGACAGGCAGATATGCTCAATATCCCTTCCCAGAATAATTTAGTTGGTTTGTAAGTATATTGTATTCTATTGATGATGCTCATGGTATTTATTTCCATAAAATAATCCATGCACAAAGCGGAAACCATGATTTCCAAAGGAATGAAGTCCTTTGCTTGATTAAAATCACTTCAAACATATGAAGTGAAATGCCAACACAATCCCTTAGGTTTTTTCCACTAGATTGAAATATATGTACATTGTAAAGCCTAGCATTGAAGGCTTTTTGATCTTCCCCTCGACAAGTACTCTAAAGGAAAGGGCAAAAAGTTTGAGAGACTCTAGGCCTTACCCTTTGTAAGATTCGTGTGATTTTTTTCTATCTCTCTTTTACTTGGTGACCAACATCAATGCACTTCAACACTTCCCCACTTTTGTCTTAATGGCACTTGTTTTAAGCATTATAACAATTTATGAGAAATTTTTTGAGAAGCTTCTTGGCATAACATTTGCCCTTTTATGTAACTTTGTGAAACTCTAGGCTTTAGTTAGGCTCAAGTCAATCTAATTTTTTCTTTTTAATTTGTCGTGATACAATAAGCTATTGTGATGATTCGTTAAAAAATGACATATCACTAATTTTGGGGTGAGCTTGAGCATTAGAATGAGTTGGTTTATTTCTCCAATTATTAATCGTTAGAAATACAGTCTTTGTTTTTTTTTTTTTGCTAGGATTCAAATGCGATGATCTACAAGCTCTTTCGAAGTTCTTCCCCTATATTGCAATTTTCCAATATCTGAATGAATGCAAGCGGTTGTATAGCCTCCCATTCACTTATGCTTGATGGATATAAATATCTAAGAATAAAATATCCAAATGCCAGCTTCATTTTTCTCATTTTGAAAAATCACAAATTCAATTTTGGACTTAGGTCTTCTTGCCATAGTGATTGCCATAAGCTGAGCACCAAATTCTCAAATTTGTGTAGTTCTAGATTCAAAGTTCCATCAGTCTTATCAAATGTAACTAGGTGATAGGATCACAATAACAACATACAGTTACTTTTCTTATTGTCAAACTGTGACCTGAACCAGTATAGTTATTAGTTTTGCATTATTTTAACTTGAGATAATACCATCTACAGATTGGCATGTTCAACATAGGCAAATCCAACTGATGTAATGCTTTCATGTTGTAAACTGGCAATTTGAAAATCTATTTCTATTTTTTATTTTAAATGAGCTATGTTACATAATGGGAATGCTCTCATAATCATCTTCTAAAATCTCATAAAGCTTATTTAAGTGAAGGCACCCACCATGAATGCAAAAGACATTATTGATGTTTTACAATATATATTTTTCTATTAATTCAAATACATTCTGGATATGCATGGTAGTTTAGGAAAGCTTGAAGAGATTCCATTGTGAACTTTTGGTGGTGATGAATGGCTTACTCCTAATAGTATTGTGTCAAAATTAATATTAGATGTGAAAAATTGAATGAAAGTAAGTACTAGGCAAAAGCCATTTGATTCAGTTGGTTCCTTTTGTTGATTTCACACGTGTGGACTGTCCACAACATGTACTTGTGATCTCCTAAGGTGTGTAGATGCACGAAGATCAAGACTAGATTGAGATTTAAGATCTATCTTTGATTATATGGCAAAACCACACTACTACATGCATTCAATCACTTCCAACTCTCACTCACACGTGTGGAAAGTATTCAAAAATTATTCTAAATAAAAGCAAGCTGCTCTCCTTGGGTAAAGAGAGAAAATCATCATGAGCGCTCGGGTAGAGAGAGAAAGCTAGAAATCCAATAACACTCAAAATCCACTCAATCTCCAAAATCAATTAGATCCAAATGAGGAGTACAATGATACTAGTAGATCCACGAGCTACCACTATGCTTAACTATGATTGGACCACACTTTGCCACCTCTTAATCCTATTGGACCATTGATCCATGCACCTCTAAATTCTATTGGACCACTCATGGTTCCACCTCTAAATCCTATTGGACCTCTTAAACTTCATCAAACAAAAGCATTACACTTGTCTACACTCTAATTGGCACGAGTTTGGCCTCCTGCTCTATTTTGTCTCAATAGTGGCATTACAAGTGGAAATGGATAATTTGCCATCTATGCCAAATTTGACCCTATCAACATCCTACACCTTTACAATTCTCCACATGTGGGAACATCCTCCACACATGTGAGATTCACTTACAAACTTCTATCATAAAAAATACCAAGCTAGATTTTTGCCAATTTCTCACACTCCTCAAAAAATAGCTTGGAAAGGTACTAGATCACTTGAGAAGTTTGTAAATCCTTTTGAGTGGATCCTTTGGTATGCATAAGAAGTGAAGATCAGCCAAGGGATCCATCATAGCAGCACCCTCACCATATCCATGATAAGATCTCTTTGGTAGAGATCTCTTGCCAATGCCTTTGAAGAGTGCTCCACCAATATGCCACTATTATCATGGGCTTCCTCCATGCTTGATGATGATCTTTGCCTTGAAAGTTCCACTTGCATGATGGATGTACCATAAATAGAGAAATCTGAGGCTTCCAAGCCTCATAAGGATCATGGAGATCAAGATCATAAGATGTGAAACAATGATGACTATCAAGATTATGCTTTCTAGCTTGACTAGTCCACATACAATGAACTATATCCATGATGGATCTAATCTTGATATCAAGGACTATCTTGATCTTTTTTAGGCTAGTTACTCTCTCAAGGATGTAAGTGTCCACTTTGGATGCTTCACTTAATCTCAAGAGGAGTTTACAATTGCCTCAAAACATGTGAAAACATGATCTTCAAAAAAGTGAGTACCAAGCTCAATCTTGTTCTTACTAGAACCAAGAGCATACTTTTGACAATATAATATCTTGCTATCAAAAAGTATTGGAAACATATCTAAGTCAATAATGACAAGAAACATGTTCATACCATAAGCATCATACAAAACTAGTATAGCTTTTTCTGAACTTTGAGATCCAAAAAATTCAATGAAACAAGATAGCATTTCAAGCAAAGGAAGAGAAGCATATATGAATGTGTTGTAGTAGATACAAAATGAAAGATGCCCCTCTTTGCCATGTAAGGTGAGCCATAAAGACTCGGCCATGCATCTTGAAGATCTTTTTGAGATCATATGAAGAAGAAACTCCTCCTCACACCTTGGCCTTATCATAACTTGAATACCTTCAAAAAAGATAACTTGTGATGCTTCTTGAGAAGCCTTTGTTAAAATTGGCAAAAGCTAACTTGGTTAAATCTTGTAAATACCATAATGACTTGTACCTATCATCATTAGACATGTGTGGAGCCTGTTCCCACGTGTGAAATCTATGCCTAAGTCATTTAGATAGATCATAAATGTTGTACATATCATTTAAATTGGAAACTAGTGGCTAAATTGGCCAAAAACTAGTTTAGTAGTATTATGACACTTGGCACCATTCTAGTGGTAGAAAATGCTATATCACATGGGTAGGAGTGGTCTCCCACGTGTGAAATATCATATAGAAAGTTCAGATCCATTGTATATAGATTTCATACATGTCAAAAGTCAAATCTCCTAGATTGTAGGACCTATCTCCTAATTTGTAGGAATCTAGAAGGTCAACACTAGCCACCAATGATGATGTGGCAAATTAATGGAATCTTAGCCAAAGTGGATATGGATAAGCACTATGACCTGTCTCACACGTGCTGGAAGTGTCTTAGAGAGAGAGTATGATGATTTTTGTATTTAATCCATGATGGATCCACTTTGAGATCAATGAGGCAAGATCTTGGTTTTGGAGGCATATCTTGAGTATTCTCATATTTGTGTTGTGATTTTATGGTTCTATTGCTTTCTAACACTTGTGTACTTCACTCTCTGCTGTAATTCCGTACAGGTACTGTTCTTCACACGTGTGAAGGCAGTAGGTCTCAAGTTTAATCATTTGCTTGTTGTTCTTGCTAGATTTTTGATGGGGAATTGATCTAATTCTAGATCTAATCATTGGTTGATTAGTAGATCATGTAATCTAGCTTCCAAAACCTCTTGAGGATCTGATGTAGATCCATTCTTGGTCTTTATTTCTCTGAAATTTCACATGGTATCAGAGCCAAGTACAAGAGATTAAAGCATTGATCTAAACAACACCCAGATTGGCAAGTTTTTTGAGAAAACTCACTAATCTTGAGTGGGCGAGTTTGAAGAGTTAGTTAGCCTTGATATTTGTGCATCAAACTTGGTTGTGGGATGCAGGGTTACTCTTCACACGTGTGAGGACGTACAGTACCAGTTTTGGAGCTATATTTTTCAGTTTGATGCTATATCTTACTCATACACCCAAACTAGCAGGTTTTTTGGAAACTAGCTAATCTTGAGGTAGCGAGTTTGAATAGATAGATAGAATCATTATATTTGTACCAAATATTTTTGTGGGCTTCATGTGTACTTACCACACGTGTGAGGCCTTACATAACCTGTTATGAGCAATAAAATTCAGTTTTGGTGCATTTAATGCCTCATACACCCAAAACTAGTCAATCTAGTGCATTTTTCAAGCTTTGTAATGCATTGTTTCTATTCCTTTGATTTGTTCTTGGTATAGATCAATCATATAGATGATTTGAATCTTTATTACAGTACATTAAAGCTGATCTTCATATGCTTTGGGTGTGCATTAAAGTTGAGAGTGAAAGATTGCCAAAAACCATAGATTAAGGAGTGATTTGCAAGGGAAGAGATTGAAATCCATTGTATCTTCACTCTAGATGTGTTCAAGAGTGAAAGGGTTGAGACTAGAAGCATCTAAGTGCTAGAAGTCAGCCTTGGATAAGTCCTCCAAGTGAAATCTTAAGTGAATTTCTAGAGCACAAACACTCATAAAGGCAAAATCTACCAATACAAGTGATAAGCATTGTTGGAGAGTTCTAGAAGTGATTTTTGAGATCTAAGTCACATTGTTCCACTCCTACTCAAAGAGTTGAGTTTTGTTTGGCTTGAAAGAGAGTCATAGAGGTGTGTAAGTCACATGTGTAGTGTTTGATCCAAAAATCCTAAGAGTTCCTTCCTTTGTAGAGGGCAAGTTCTAGTAACTCATTTCTTGACTTTGGTGGAAAAATTGTCTCCTTCATTGTGATCAAATCTTGCTAAGTGGCATTAGCTCTTTGTAAGCACATATCTTAGTGAGAGAGAAGTATCACATTTTTGAATTTCATTCCAACTCTAAAGAGGTAGAGTCATTGGTACTTGGTGGAGTCCAATAGGGGTGAATGAATTCAATTTTTGAGCACAATTTGACATTGTATGTATGAAACTCAAATAAGTTCTAATTCAACTTTCTTTGTGAGAGGGTGAGGGTCAAGTTGTGATCCCATTGGGAGTATAGAACAAGGAGGAGTCCATATTTGAGTGTTCATACATGGTTGGGATCTTTGTGAATCTCTAGATGTCTAATTTTTAAGCTTGGTGAAAAATTATTGACATAGATTGTTATCAAACCATTTCATGTCCATTCCAAATCTCAAGAGTGAGATTATTTGGGTCAAGAGGATTCCAAAAGGCGTGATTGGATCTGATCTTTGTGTGTTTGAATCAAGTATACATGTCAAGTTTATGTGATCTAGTGTAGATCATTTTTTTTTTGTGAAAGTTAGTGGTTTAATTTGTTGTCGAATCAAATCAAATTCAATCAAAATCTTAAGAGTGAGATTATTTGGGTCAAGAGTGAGTCCAAAAGAAGTGATTGAGTTTGATTTTCAAGTATTTGAAACAAAACCCATCCTTTGTTCAAGAATATCAAAAGTTGAGTGAACTAGTCAAGAGAAAAGAAAAATCTAGGAGTCAAATCTTTTCAAATCCATTCCAACTCTCAAAAGAAAGAGTCATTGGTGTTTGTTGAGTCCAATAGGGGTGTTTGAATCTGATTTTTGTGATTTGATAGAGTGCCTTGGTCTTAGTGATCAAAGCAAAAATTAGTTTCCAATTGACTAGGTTGAAAAGAGATATGATTCAAAATTTGTCTTGTGTAGATCCTTCTAGATTGTTGAATGTGTTCAAATCTAGTTTCTTGAGAGTCACAAATTACATTTTGAAAAGTCATATCACAAAGTTTTACTTCCTCATCATGGCATCAATAGGTGGCAACCTATTGGAGGCAAGTAAGGATCCTAAATGCAACCTTTGTGGCAAGAGAGATCATTTTGTCTCAAGATGCTACAAAATGAAGACCAATCCATCCAAGGAGAACCAAAGCAAGGGGGCCGAGGTGAAGGATGGAGATTCAAGTGCAAAATGCAAAGGCAAGAAGGACAAATCTAAGGAAATGTGTTTCCTTTGTGGAAAGATGCATGAGGCTTGGAGTCTCACAAGGACTTACAAGAGTTGTCTTCAAAAATCCATCACCACACATTTCAAACCTCTAGAAGTTTTTCATTTGGAAGTGCATTGTTTGGTTCAAGATGCAAAGAAAGATGTTTCTTTCATGAATGTCACTTGGATTTATTTCATGTTCTTGGAAAGCATTTTGTTTGGAACTTTGGATAAGTTCAAAGTTATTGTTATGATCCAAGAGAAACCAAGCAAAATTAAGGAGGAGCAATCACAAAATGAAAATAGTTCCATTTATGCTCTCATGACATCTTTTGAAGAACTATTTTGCTTTGAAGAGATTTTTGTATCTCAAATGTGGATTAAGGCAATACTAGTTGAGTGTGATGCCTTAATAGATAGCAAAGCATGTTTTCCTTGTAAACTTACATTGAGTATAAAGACAAGGAAATGGAAATGTCTTCATGATGTATTTTCTTTTGGTTTCAATAAGATCATGAATGATGTGTTCATTCATAATGTTGAAAGTTGTAAATTTTCAATTTTAAAGGCAAGTTGTAAACTTCTTATGAGAATAAGTGAAGCATCCAAAGTGGACACTTATATCCATAAGCAAGTAGTTAGCCTTATTGAGATGGAAATAGTTCTTGATTTCAATATTAGAAAAATCATGTCAAGTTGTGGTGATTTTTGGACTTATGGTTCTAGCATAAGTAATATTGTTGATCATAGAAAGTGCACAATGTATGGTCATGTTTATTGTGATCATTATGAGACATGGAGGTCTCGGATTTTCATCAAGGAGGAGCACCAAGAAGTTGATCTTAAGGAGTCATCTCAAGGTTCAAGTGTGCCAAGGATTGAGGAGGAGAGTCCTTCTCAAGTTATGATTCCAAGAAGAATATCAAGAGACATGGTTGAGCTCATATGGCTCACATTTCAAGGGAAAGAGGAGCACATTTCAAGTGGTATAGATCTTATGCTTTCTTCTCATATGTCATTTGGTGAATCAATTTGCTTTGGTGAGACTTTTGCAACTCAAAGTTGGAGTAAAGCAATACTAGTTGAGTATGGTGTCTCTCTTGAGAACATAGTTGATGTTCTTAATGATTTCAAATTGATTTTAGATCAATTAGAAAGCAAATGGTTATTTCATCAAATGTATGCTCTTGAATCTTGCAAGAGCAAGAGTGATTTGCTCATTCATAGTATGAAAATTTGTCTTTTTTCATGTATTGAGGCAAATTGTAAACTCTTTATGAGAGTAAGTGAATCATCCTCTAAGGACACTTATCTCCATAATAAAGTATTTAGCCTCATTAGATCTGAGATTAGAATGGAAATCAAGCATGAACATATGATGCGAACTCTTGGTTATTATAGCATGCATAGTCTTGCCAATGTTGATGAGCCAAATTCTCGAGATCTTGGTAACATGATGTTGGATCTTTGTGATCCTTATGAGTCAAGAAGGACTCTTTATTTTCTCATGGAATTTCAGCTATTTTTGAGCTTTTGGATCAACCATATGTTTCAAGGATGGAACAAATCAATGGAAAAAGTGATCAAGTGGTGCAAAGCTCTCAAGTTCATCAAAGAAGTCAACATCAAGGAGGCACTATCATGGATATGGTGATCTTGGATCTTCATCAAACTCATTGGCTGATCTTCACACCTATGAACCTGCAATGATCAGCCTTAAGTGTTGTAAATAGATGTACCATAGATGTATCAAGTTAGTTTTGAGGAGGAGTGTTAAAATTGGCAAAAGCTAACTTGGTTAAATCTTGTAAATACCATAATGACTTGTACCTATCATCATTAGACATGTGTGGAGCCTGTTCCCACGTGTGAAATCTATGCCTAAGTCATTTAGATAGATCATAAATGTTGTACATATCATTTAAATTGGAAACTAGTGGCTAAATTGGCCAAAAACTAGTTTAGTAGTATTATGACACTTGGCACCATTCTAGTGGTAGAAAATGCTATATCACATGGGTAGGAGTGGTCTCCCACGTGTGAAATATCATATAGAAAGTTCAGATCCATTGTATATAGATTTCATACATGTCAAAAGTCAAATCTCCTAGATTGTAGGACCTATCTCCTAATTTGTAGGAATCTAGAAGGTCAACACTAGCCACCAATGATGATGTGGCAAATTAATGGAATCTTAGCCAAAGTGGATATGGATAAGCACTATGACCTGTCTCACACGTGCTGGAAGTGTCTTAGAGAGAGAGTATGATTATTTTTGTATTTAATCCATGATGGATCCACTTTGAGATCAATGAGGCAAGATCTTGGTTTTGGAGGCATATCTTGAGTATTCTCATATTTGTGTTGTGATTTTATGGTTCTATTGCTTTCTAAAACTTGTGTACTTCACTCTCTGCTGTAATTCCGTACAGGTACTGTTCTTCACACGTGTGAAGGCAGTAGGTCTCAAGTTTAATCATTTGCTTGTTGTTCTTGCTAGATTTTTGATGGGGAATTGATCTAATTCTAGATCTAATCATTGGTTGATTAGTAGATCATGTAATCTAGCTTCCAAAACCTCTTGAGGATCTGATGTAGATCCATTCTTGGTCTTTATTTCTCTGAAATTTCACAGCCTTGATCTCGGCCACTTCCAAGATTGAATCTTCATGCAACTTGACATCTCTATTTCCTTGTTTCCAAGGGAATATGCGCAAAGCAAGCACTACCAAGTTCACTAAGGTGATCAACCTTAGGCTTCATCTTGAATAAAACTTCATATGATGCTATTCCTTCAAGTGAGAATTTCTTCTCAACATGTGCTTTGAATAATAGGGAATAATCATACACCATAATACTTGAAGAGAGAAGATATGTGCATCTTGTATGATCATCCTCTGAAATATTGGACATATAAGAAACATCAAGAGAGTTTGCACTCTCACTTGGATCCAATTTGTAGATGCCTTCAAATCTTGATCCATATGCAAGGATCTCACCATCCTTCCTGATCACACAATTGTCAATATTGAAATTGACATCAAAGCCACTATCAAGAAGTTGGCCAACACTTAAGATGTTATTTGTAAGCTTTGGGACAAAAAGAACATTGTTGAGAAAGAGATCTTTGGAAGATACAAGCTTCAAGAGAATAATCCCTACTCCTTCAATACTGCATTCATGCTTACTTGCAATGTATATGGTCTTCTTGACTGCATCATAAGGCATAATGGATGAAAACGAGTGCTTGGAGCCACACATATGTGAAGATGCTCCACTATCAATATACCATGAATCATCCTTGTTGAAGGTGTAAGAGGAGAATCTTGATGCCATAAGAGAGCCTTCTCCATCACTTGCAATATAGTCTTCTTTCTCATTGGTGATGTTGGCTTGATTGAGTTGATTCTTCTTCTTGAACCAATTGGTGGCATAATGGCCTAGGCTTGCCACAATAAAAGAACTTGATCTTCTTCTTCTTGAGATTTGAAGTAGAAGCATGAGAGGTATCCTCCTCCTCCTCTCCATCTTGGTCTTTATCTTTGTCATTAGACAAGGGAACTTTGCCATCATCATGATTGAGTGATAGCTTGAGTTTGTACTCTTGTCTTGATTCTTCAGAAATAAGCACACTTTGAAGGGCCTCCAAACTTGGTAGCTCCTCCTTAATGGCATAGGATTGGACAAGGTTGTCATATTCATCTCTCAAGCCATTGAGAATGACTTGGACTAGCTCACTTTGATTGATTGAGTCACCAATACATGCAAGCTCCCTATGAATATCCTTGACTCTCAAAACATGATTAGATGCACTCTCATCACTCTTTTGACTACTTTGGAAGATTTTATTTCTAAGAGTGAGGAGCCTAGATGTGTTCTTAGCCTCATAGATGGACTTGAGACAATCCCAAGCTTCCTTGGATGTAGAACAATCACCAATCTCCCTCAATATCTGATTAGAGACAGTCATCTTAATGTAGTGGAGAGCCATCCTAGCTCTCTTCTTGTATTTTTGTACTTCTTGAAGGACTTGAGGCTCCTCCTCAATCCCAAGTACAATGTCCATCACATCTTGGAGTATCAAGATGGACTCCATCCTCAACTTCCATATTGAATAATTGGAAGTAGACAATCTCTCACTTGGTTGCAACAAGTATGAACTCATTGAAGTCATGTAAAGTGGAGATAAATAAAAGTGATGAACAAATAATGTTGCTTCTCTCTCACTATAGGATCCAATAATGGTGTGCTACCATCTCTCCTATGCAAGATCTTGCAACAAACTGTGAGATGATTCTCACTAGCTATCTCAATCTCTCCAAAACTAGATCTACTTCACATCAAATGATGGAGTATGGGCAAAGTTAGGATCAAACACTCTTTTCACGTGTGAAATACACTAAGAAACCAAATTTGACTCAAATACAATGATATTGCATGAAACAAAATGGCTAAGATCTCAAAACAGTGCCTAGATCACATATAGATGAGATTGGTAAGCATTCAACTGTGATTTTGGATCAAACAAGAAATCTCTTGACCAAACCAAATGTGTCCACCCAGGTCTAGGTGCCCTACCTAACCCTCTTCAAAAGCTTATAACTTTTGATTGGCTCAACCAAATGGAATGAAACTGATTGCAACAGAAACTAGACAAAAATAGCTTCAAAACAAGCTATCAAGCAAGATAAATGGATCAAGCATGAGAGAGAACTCCCAAACTGAAATTGGATCTTCCTCACACGTGTCTGAGCACCTGATTTTGTACAGTACCAGGTCAGACCCAATCAATGTCCTTTTGATCTCTTTTGCTCCAAAAGTGGACAAGATAGCTAGGAAAATGGATCTTCACAATTTCTAGCTCAAGATTGATGAATAGTTTTCACATAAATATATTAAAATGCATGGTAACCTTAGGTAGGCTCTGATACCATGTTGATTTCACATGTGTGGACTGTCCACAACATGTCCTTGTGATCTCCTAAGGTGTGTAGATGCACCAAGATCAAGACTAGATTGAGATTCAAGATCTATCTTTGATTCTATGGCAACAACACACTACTACATGCATTCAATCACTTCCAACTCTCACTCACACGTGTGGGAAGTATTAAAAAATTATTCTAAGTGAAAACAAGTTGTTCTCCTCGGGTAGAGAGATAAAATCATCATGAGCTCTCGGTAGAGAGAGAAAGCTAGAAATCCAATAACATTCAAAATCCACTCAATCTCCAAAATCAATTAGATCCAAATGAGGAGTACAATGATACTAGTAGATCCACGAGCTACCACTATGCTTAACTATTATTGGACCACACTTTTCCACCTCTTAATCCTATTGGACCATTGATCCATGCACCTCCAAATTCTACTAGACCATTTTCAAGCAAACCTCAAATTCTATTAGACCACTCATGGTTCCACCTCTAAATCCTATTGGACCTCTTAAACTTCATCAAACAAAAGCATTACACTTGTCTACACTCTAATTGGCACAAGTTTGGCCTCCTACTCTATTTTGTCTCAATAGTGGCATTACAAGTGGAAATGGATAATTTGTCATCTATGCCAAATTTGACCCTATCAACATCCTACACCTAAATGCTTGACTACGAAATTCTATGAAATTCTTCCTTACCATAGATGAAAAAAATAAGTGGGACTTGGACACCAATAGATCAAGATCTTGAATTGGACAGTCACACAAATAGAAAAGAGGTGCACATTATATACAATAAAGAGGTTCTAACTATGATTAAAGTGGAAGAACATCGGAGCCTAAATTATGGTAGAACAAAGCTTGTCCTAATATACAAAGATCTTTTACCTGAGTACTTCAAATTCTATTCATTCATTAACTATGCAGACTTTTGCTCTGTTTGTAGGAAGTAGAGGTCTAGTTTATTTGAACTTTGTGGCAAATCCAAGATACATGTACTCTTAACTATGTTTCCTTATGAATGATTTTGTCAAGAACATTGTGCAGCATGTTCCTTTCATTGTCGTTGATGGTGCCAGTCTATTTGATTCTCAAATGGTTGCCTTGTACTGTACATATGAGATGAATGTGATTGTATTGTTCTATACTTGGTTCTTACTGCCGTATGAGTTTCTAGATCTAAGAGAACTAAATATCATTCAATCATTGTTCTGCTCTGACATGAAGTAGCAGATGGATACACCTATTCTTAAAGTAATCTGAAGTTGTTTTTATGCTATTTGTAGTATGCACTTATGCCATGAAGGATCTTTCCGCACCTCTTAAAGGATCCCTTACAAGATGTTCCATAAATGTGTCTATATACATGTAGCACACTTCAAAACTAAACATCGTGCCAAGCCATGGATTCCAAGGCATTTTGTGCACTTGAAGATACATCAATTAAAAAATTAAGTGCATACACAATGTTGCCAAAGACAACTTGTCTTGCTTGATCCACATGATTGAGCCCTGATGGCTCCATCTTGATACTCATGGTTCTTCTTGGAGTCCTCGGGTCTTGAGCTTGCTCCTCCACTTGACTTGACCTCAAACCATCAATGAATTGAATAAGGTGTCGATCCAAACATGATTCTTCAAGTTTATAAATCTTCCACTCTTGAAAGATCACATTGCCACCATTGACAAATTCTTTGGTGGACAACAAGTCGATTCTACAATCTCTACTTGAAGAGCAAAACACTACCATTATTTCTATCATTGAAACAGGATAATCTTTGGTCCTTACGTTGGAATGATCATGCTCAAAGCATGTGGACCCAAATATTTCCAATACAAATGATGTTTCATCTTTTATGACACTATTCATACTAATTACAAAAATAGCTATCAAATGAAATTGCTTTATCAACAACAAATGGAGATTTGAAAACATCAATTTTCATTGTCTTGTCATACAAAGTACTAAACATCATAGATCTTAAAGATAAGCAACAAGTCACTCCATGTTTACTGATACTATCCAAAAAGTATTCAAATATAGTAGACTCTCCAATGTTCACCATCCTTGCAAGATGCACACTTAAATGGACAATTTGCATGCAATTTGATGACTCGGCCATTGTCATTGAGGACTCCCTTGGAACTCTCATGCTTTGAGACTGATCCTCAAGATCTTCCTTCTTTTGATGCTCCTCCTTAATGCAAGCAAGATCACACATTGCCAACATCTGCTCTTGAGTGATCTCCTCCTTTGCCAAGCTCATTCTTTCAAAAGCAACACTAGCTTCCAACTTAAACAATCTTCCATGTTTAAATCCCTTTGCAATGCAAACATCATTCTTCAAGATGAAACAAACACCAAGATTAAAGTGGACATTCAAACCACTTTCTAAGAGTTGACCAACACTAAGCATATTCTTGGTGATTGATGGTACATAAAGGACATTTTCTAGATCCATACTTATTGAGGATTCTAGATATAAAGATATGTTACCAACACCATCTATTCGACACTCTCCATCACTTGCAGTAAAAACAAACTTTTTAGCATCATTGAATGAGTGTAAGGTTGAGAATGTGTCCTTTTGGAAAGCCATGTGGGAGCTAACCCCACTATCAATCCACCAAGTGTCCTTTCAGTTGCCTTTGCTTGTTGGAGTGGATGTAAATGCCATCAAAGATGAGATCTCCTCATCTCCATCTCTTCATATGCAAGGTTCCCTTGTTTGTCCTCCTCCTCTTCTGCTCTTAGCCTCTTGTAGCATTCGAATGCATAATGCCCCTTCTTTCCACAAAAGAAGCATTTTTGCTTTGACTTGTCCTTTGAGCTTGATGCATCATCCTCTTCTTTGGCCTCGTTGGGATGCTTTTTCTTTCCATTGGTATTCTTTTTTCCCTTGAATGAGAAATTGTCTTTCTCATCTCCATCCTTCAAAGACAATGAACTCATTAGAGGAGTTTGCAATATCAAAAAGACCCTTTGTAAAGATACTTTTATTTTTTTTCTTTAGTTTTGACCGTCACCAGGCCCAATCAAAATGCACAGATTTGAAATCTACGTAACTTAGTTCAAATTAACTAAAAAATAAAATATAGAAAACTTTGAAATTTGTGTCTGGGCAGCATGGACATATCCCATTGGTTTCTTTTTCCTGCCCGACATGTGCTAATCTGTCTGACGTCAATATCTCAAGTTAAATTTACTTTACTATGCTGGTTAATATAATGAAAATTTCTAACTATACTAGTTACAATTATAGAAATATAGTATGTACAGTTACATAAAATATGGTATACGCAGTAACTGTGACTATGTTGGCATTCACATTAGATTAAATGTGATACGAAAAATTAAAATCAAGTAACATATCAGAGAGATTTTTGGCGCCCAAGCTTTGAAAATAGCAATGGCGAGAAGACCCAGATCTACAATCGATTTTGTGATTCTTTACAATGAGAAAGATGAAGCTAATAACTGGAAGCCAACAAAATATACGAAGAACTCATGGGTATTGCTGCATCCATCATCAAAGGGCAATTTTCGACAAAAGAAAAGAGCAAAAATGACTTACAAATCTTATTGGAAAGCAAAAATTTTGGAGTTTAAGACTACCCCGGGAGATCAATCGATATCAGAAATCTTAGTGCAACATGCATATATGCATTCAGAAATCAAAGTACATGATATCAATCCTCATGATCATCAAAAATGTCATTGTAAGTATATCAAAACATATGCACTCTACAACAATCATAGGTGATTTCCTTTATTGATGCTCTTCAGATTATGATTTAAATGCTTCAACATTGTTTTTTTCTTTCAGATTTATATCCATCATGCATAAGTGAATGGGAGCCCGCACAATCACTTGTAGGAATATTAGACGTGATTCACTCTGATGTTGGAAAGCTACAATACAAAGGAAGAAGTCCAAAGGAGCTTGCAGATTGTGTTATCTATTTTTATGAATCTTTATATATGCCGCAAACAGATGGAGGTTTTGACAAGCTCGAAGCAATTCCATTGCCTAGTTTTCAAAGTGGCCGGCCTACTCCTGACAGCATTGTTTCTGAATCCTTGAGATGCAAGCTACTCATTGATATTAAAAATGCTATGAAGATTAGCACAGGCTCCAAAATTGTTCACCTAAGTTGGTTTATCTCATTGCATACGTTTGTTGATTTTTTCTCGAGTGCTAGTGTTCGTAGGACACCAACTTTATTTGTTTGCAAGGATTTATCAGATGAGACTTTGTCAGATCTCATGGATCAAGGCTAGAATAGTAAAACAAATAATGACATAGAATGCAGGATTAAAAAGTCTTCAATGATCTTTCGTTATCATATCGAAAAGCAAATGCTCAGTCTCACATTTAGCTACCAGAGATACAAGAAAATTGAAGGTACATGGCTACCACTGGATCAAGACTTTGAACTAAATGGTCACACAAACCGAATGGAGATAAGCATTATCTACAATGAGGAATATTTGACTATGGTTGAGGTGGAAGAGCACTGGAAGCTTGATTTTATCAGAACAGAGCTCATGTTATTACAAACCAATCTACCAACATATTTCAGATTTATCATCAATGGAAGACTCGTAAATACTTTACGTTTATTGCCATTTCAAAATAGAACAAAATAATAGAAAATGTCATCATTTACAATTGCACATTCACTAATATTTGCCATGTCACGGATGCGAAAAAGACAGGAGCTGATAACGTGCTGCAAAGATCTACCTACAACAATCACCATTGTGGGAGAACAATAGTTTCAAATAAACTTTAGTAAAAATCTGTGTATACACCCTTTCATTCAATAAATGAAAGCCCAAGTTGGGCATCTATACATGTATTTTGTGCTCCCAAATTCATAAACTAGAGCAGCATTTGATATATCAATGTATATTTTTCTATGAAGTCTATACATGTATTTTTGTTCTTATGCTATCTATATTTTTTCTGATCTTAATTTAGTACAACTACATCATCCTTTGCACCATCATCAATAACGGGAGGTTGAAGCCTTGCCCGAGCCAGTATACTCAGGATAATTTCTTGTCTAAATCTGTACACCTGGCTTGATGTGTACTCAAGAAGTGTAAACTGCAAAATAGAACATTCATGTATTAATAATGGCCAATAACATCACCAGAATAGAAAACTAATCATGATTTCAAAATAAGAATAAACAGAATTTATTACCTTAGAAATATCAACATCTTGTTGAAGGATGAACCACTCAAAAAATAGCTTGGCATTGTAAAATGTGTACCACCCACAGCTAAATGAATTATTTTGCTGGGGTGACTGCAAAATAATTCAGCACACAAGAAATCAATTATGAAACAGAATGAATTAGACTGAAAATATTTCATTGGAAAATTGATTTCAAAATGCTATTAAGAAAGAAGAGTTTACCTCCAAGCTGACGATCTGCCAGTCTACAGAATGGGGAACGTCTATAGGAATATATTTACTTAGATATGGAATGAATATATCTACATCCTTATGCGTATTTCTCGCTGAATTCATCTTGACACAAGAGCATTTAATAATATTATTTACAGATCTCTTAATAGAGATCAGGTTTAAACTCCAGTGGTCACTGCAAAATAAGATTGAAAGTACTTTAGCGGCAATTCTGAGAACTATTTAAATTGAAAATGTCAATGTTAATGCATAAAACAAGAAGAAGCACTTAATATATCTTACTTGGTATGATAAGGAATGACCAGATACTTTGTTGCTGGTGTGAATCCACTTGTCAGACACTGTGACAATGTGTCAATATTCTCCTTGAAAGCCTGGAGCAGAAAGTTACTCAGCACCAACAACTCGTTTGATGAATCTCTTGCAATGTTAAATTGCAAGAGTGTCAGCCCGGACTCCATCATAGGATCACTCATAGAAGCCCGTCTGTCTTTGAGATCCAGGCAATCTAGAACTCTAAAATTAATACTAAAATCAAGTTCTTCTAGTCTAAAACAAAAAGGAGTACCAATTGCATCTATAGCATCCGATATGTCTTTCTCAAATTTAAGATAATCATCCGAATTTATATATGTATAGAAATTGGGAGGAGGAGGAGGAGGTGGAAGTGTAGTATCTACAGCAATATTAGGAGTATCCAAAACAGAGGTAGCTATATTTATAGCATTATCAACAGCAGCATTATCTACAATGGATTCTGGAATAGGCTTCACTTTCTTAGGAGCACGCTTGGGGGCTGTCTGCTTCCTAGGACGCTTCGTAAGAAGATGAGTCCTATCTACAGGAGTTGGTCTAGGAGCAGTAGGCTGAGATACATGTAACCTACAGTACCTATCCCTCATTCTGATCAGAAGCTGAAAATTCTTGGGCATTATGGTAACCCTCTTGGTATGGATGGCAAACAAAAATGAATTCTCAAAAAAAAGGCTAATATAATCTTCAGCAACCTCCTGAAGGCACTGAAGAGCACTCGCTGCGAATCTAACGTGTTGTCCGAGATCATTTCTTGTTATGTTCCGGACAACACGGTAGAATGGAGCTCTTGGGATCAACAGAGCTGTTGACCTCTGATACTTGCGTATCTCAGAGAGCCACCTGCTGTGGTTGAGCATTCTAGGTCTAGCAGGGGGTGTGATGGCAACCGCAGGAGATGAGGATGAGCCAGGAGAGAAGAAGTCTCTCCTTGTTTGCTTTCTCTTATCCATGGGCGTGAACTATGTGATAGCGGACTTGTGCATGAAGGTTAGGATGAGAAGGAAGGGATGATAAAGAACTCGCAGAGGACTGCTATGTACGAATAGAATGTATGTTATATCGGACCTATGCGAGCCGATTATCAGAGAGAACGATTAGATTTGAGGAAAGACGCACAAGTGCGATATGGGGTGACATGTAGGAAGACGTATCGGACCTGTGCGCATGGAAGGTAGTAGGAGGAATTTTGATCGTGAAGGGCGCGCACAAATGCGATATGCGGAGCGAAAAAAAAAGTGAAAAAAATTCATCAAAATTTGTGATTTTATATCAGGGTTCGCACGTGTGAAAGAACGTCCTGTCACACATGTGGGAGTTGTACGGACAAATGCGAGTGCAACATGTGTCACTCTATCACACTACATGTGTGAGATTTGTACGACCGAATGCGAGAGCGACACGTGTTTATAAGCACTCAAATGAACACACGACACGTGTTTAGGTGTCATTTCACACATGTGCAGGTGTCATCTCACACGTGCCTACGCCTGTTGTCGAATTGAAAGTAGACACGTGTCATAAGTCCGTTGACCACACGTGCAAAAATTTAGTATAAATGACACGGAAATGGAATAATTTTTTACCTTTTGCGTTCTCGAAATTTGCGACATATCGCTTTTGTGCACGCCCATTTCTGTCTGTTTGCTTGCAAGTATACCTACTCACGCACAAGTGAGATATTCTGTATCTGTCTGTCGTACATATCCATCTTCTGCGCCATTTTGATTGTTAGTTTTGGTTCAGTTCTCTCGCGCGCACAAGTGCGATATTCACGCTACTGCCATGGCCTCTTCCTTATCATCCTCACGAGAATCAGGCTTGAGTTCATTTCTGAGTGAAGTTGGGATTACTGAAAATCTGGACTACTTCCACAGCCTATTCAGGTCTTATCTACATGTTTTCAAGAGTGCACAACCAAATTTTGACGTATTTTATGAAGATTATGTCAGATTCAGAGATATACTTAGCAAGCTTGTTTTCTCCATAGGTCAACTCCAGTACATGCATTATACTGATCTTGTTCATTTCTTCCCAGCTTTTAGACATAGACTGAATAGAATGTTCACCAAATTGTTTGATCTTTTCAAAAGTAGTTCTATGTGTCCGTATTGCAACAAGAAATGTCGATTGGTTGAATATTACAGTGGTTTCGTACTTTTTCTTTTAGTTCAGATCCCAGATGATGATGAGTTTCCTGTTGTTGACCCTCCTTTTGCACCCTCCTCTGTTCAGTCAGCCATTAAGTATTAGTCACTTTCTTATCGTCACTCCTGATAAAAAAAGTGACTTCATTGATTTAAATACTGATGTTCTCCGAGATTCTTTCATTGGCCAAAATACATCTGATGATGAATCCAAATCTATGGAGGATTCGAAATGTCTTTTCAATTTGCCTGTATATTATATTAATGATGATGTATATTTTACTACTGCTAATTTATGAATTTTTTGACTATCGTGAGGACGAGGTTCTATGCTTATTATCCGGCACAATTTCCGAATTCTCCGACTTTGTAGATTTTGAGACATATGACATTGTTGCTGGTATTGATTTGATGATGAGGAGGGTCTTATGACCGGTGAAGAATGCTTGAATAAGACTTTATCAAATATAGCTGAGGATGGGCAAGGCAGACCATCTGATGAAGAATTCACGGCATTTCAATCCCAGATGGGCTTCCCTCGTCCATCATTAATGCATTTCACTGATGATTCCACTTCAGTACGTGGTCATTATATTGATCATCTTGATCTGGTTGTTGCTGATGATGAAGAATGTGTAATTGTTTAATCTTCTTTGTATTTGAATATTTTCAATCACTGAATGTGTTTTTGCTAACATATTTCCTATTGCAGGATGCTCTCATAATAGATGATTTTGCTTGCAAGACGAGGTGGTTTCAGACAACACGCATTCTCGTTTCAGAGGGACAGTGGACTAGGCCACTGTCTTCTGCATTTTTTGAAGAGTGAGATCTGTATTGCTCATTCCAAACTAAGCCCAGTCGAGGAGAGTCTTATAATGGCAGTTAAAGCTTTATCATTTTATTCAGGAGGACATAAATTTGTTAAGACAAGTAAGATCATTTTTGTCAAAAGATCTTATGTTTTGAACATTTTAGGCTTTACTGATGGGAATGTTCCTTTAAGGAGCTCCCATTATTCATTGTATTCCACTTATATTGAGCTTAGTGTAAATAAGGATAATGCACATCTATTAGATGCATATGCTAGCAGAGAATTTCTTCATGACAATACTACCATAGAATCTGATACAAGATCTGATGATGAATAGTTGACACTTTGTAAAATACAATCAATACATCTACATTGGGTATTGCTCCTCTCTTGTTCAATGAATTTGCAAAGCAATTTTGAACATGTCATGATGATTTTCTACTCAGCAATTATCTAATTTTCTGTTCCTGTATGAACTTGCATGCTTATCTAAACTTGTTGTATTGTGTGGACTTTGTTATATGTCGAATCTGAACTCTACGGTAGAACCACTGAAACAATTGACAAATGTAGTTTCGTATTTCATTGGTTCCTCCATGTTGTGTATTTCAATGAAATGCTGCTCGTGCTAGCCAGTGTGACTTCTCTATCCCTTGTGATGACCATACACTCAAGCTTCCATATGTATTTGCAAAAAATATTTTATGATCTCTTAGTATGTGCTACATATGTCAAAATCATAATGTTAGTCTTATGTTTAGATCTATATATATATGAAAATTTGAAAGCATTTTGAAAATTTTATACTAACCATGTAATGAGTGATGTGATCTTCTCCCCATGCTTTTGATATTGCATTAACAAACTCGACACAAGTCCTTTGGATAGCTTTCTTATCAATATCAGAGTATTTTTCTTTTCTTAAAATAACAATCATACTATCAAGCTTTTTCCATACATCAACTTTTAGTACTCTGGTTTTGCCGTCTTTCTCGAAGTCCTGAGTGGCAGCAATAATATCTGTCAAGAATGAGTGTTGAATATTAGAAGCCTTACCAGAATGATTTGATAGAAAATGACGTGCTTTTGCTCCTCCTATGGTTGGCTTAGTTGGCATGTTCCCATTCTTTCCTGAAAGCTTTTCATCTTTTTGAATTTTGACAAAGCAAAAACTATATGAAGATAAATGATCTTTTCTATTAATCTAACTTTTGCATAAAGAGTGCAAACATGCACATTTTTTAAGGGGATAGACAACACAGGCTTCCAGTTTGGATCTGCATATTTTCTAGTAATTCTTGTACTCCTAGTTACATCTTTTGCCTTTTTCATGCAGTACAAACAAGGGTGTTTTGATGTAGCACCGTGAGAGACATTATACATACATTTCAATGTTTTCAAATCACCTGCTAAGTGCCATTCAACATTGAAGTCTCCAACTCCTGGAACATTGAGAAATCCTCCATCCATATGGTCCTTGATGATCCTAGGATAAGATGTCCTTGAGAATATCCATGATAATATATCATGATCCTCTTTCAGCACCTGTCCAAAGAATTAATCATACTTAGTTTACAATGTATTAATACTATTCAATTAATGTAATGTAATAATGAGGCTAGTTACCTGAAACGCTGCCAGCCACCATATATATCATTTTCTGACTGGACATTGAATTTGAAATCTTCTTGGTTCTCTGTTTGGGATAGAGCACCATTCATGAGAGTTATACTAACCCTTTCCATCTGTTGCCCTTTCACAATTTCTGACTCATCTAACTTAAGTACTATGATTATTCTGCCATTCACCTTTTCATAGGTTATATCATAGAATGTGACGATGTATCTCAGCAAGTAATTTAGATCAACAAATAAATTGTTTGATGAATTATAGAATATCAATCTTCCATCAGTTTCATACACCTCCTCAATATGAAATGAAGTTCCAGTGATCTTACGCATACCTATGTTTAATGTATCCCTCTCTTTCTTCAATTGGTATGTCCTAGGGATTGGGACTTTTCTAATTTGAACTTGCTTAAAAGCTTCTCTAGTTAGTTTAAATATTGTTGCATATGCTTCCCTACTAATACCTGCAAAATCACAAGCACCCTGAACTTTAGTCTTATCTAAAATATTTTGAATGTCCACCATCAAAGATTCTGCTATTTTACACTTTACATTTGAGATCCTATTGTTCATCATGATACGCTCAGTGAATTTGCAAGTCAATATTGTGCCCAATGACATTCCTAGTGAAGCGTTGTCTTTAATATTCCGAGGAGCTACTAATGCAGATCTGCAAAAAAAATAGATAGTTAACAGAATATCACCATAGCTGAAATTAAATCCAAATGTCATTGAAAAACTTACAAAATTTAGAATATGCTTACTTGAATGCACAAATCCTTCTATTTCGATAACCTCCTTTTGAAAGCGTTTGAATATCCTTTCAACTTTGTCGCTTTCGCTTCTTACTTTCAGCCTTCTTCTTTACCAAATCCACATCCTTCAGTAATTGTAAGTTTTCAATACGAACAGACTGTAAGACTGATTGCATTTGCTCTAGTTCTAATTTGATATTGATTGCTATCTTCTGTAATGATTCATTATTTTTTTTAAGTTGTTCATTTTCTTCTAATGTCTTTTGGAGATGACAATCTCTATTTTGACAATAAGAGGATATCCGAATTAACTCACCTTCTAAAAAGTGAACTTTATTCATATAAAGTTGTTTTCCATGGTTTTGCAATCTTTCACAATATCCTAGTAATCCACTATGTCCATTGCATATCCATGTAACTAAATGAGTTATTGAAGAGAATGTGGGATGTGTCAAAGTGCTTGGATCTTGTGGATATAATGTTCTATCTGTCCACAAATCCACGTTTTTCTTTCCTTCTGCCCTGTAACGAGAACGATCTTTAGCAGATATTTGAACTCCTTTGCCTCCTCTTCTCTACAAAGGTGCCAAATCAGCAGGGATATCCACATGTAGATGATATAATGTCATCATCAAAATAATAATAGAGTAATCAGTTGCATCAAAGTACTATGACCAGATTCTATGAAGCAGAACAAAATACTCATCTTTGATTAAATTATATACTATGTACGATCAATCCAATCTCCATGCTTGTATGCTTGATTCAAATTTGGAAATTTTGCTCATTTTTTTCATTCCAATAGGTAGTTGGCGCTCATATTTCCATTCTCGTGGAAGGAATGCATATGTAAACATTTTGCAATTTTTTCTGATTCGAATTTGGGGATGGCGGTCATATTCTAGATCCAGTGAAAATATTCCCTTTTTGTAACCAATGGAGGGAATATTTTTGAATTTAGTCAAGTTATACTGTGAACTGTTAACAGTTCTTAACTATGACTATAGACACTGTGGTTAGATCATTGGGAGTTGGGGAGGCCTTGGGAGTGGTGTGGGCAAGCAAATAAACAACATTGTTTTATTTATTTTGATATTTTTGTATATCCTACATGGCATTCCTTAAGAAGTCTTTTTGATATTGAGAATTCCTCTAATGCATTCTTGCCTTGGTGTGGAGCATCCTACACTCTTTAGCCACTAATACACTGTGAAGGTTTTCTATAGTTGGCAAAGTGTCTTGGATGGCAAAACTTTGGACCAAAGTTGCAAATTCATCTTCTAGACCATTAAGGACAATTTGTACAAGCTCTCCATCATGAATCTTCTCTCCAATGGAACCAACTCCCTATTCAGAGACTTGATTCTGAGTACATAATCATGTGCACTCTCTCACTTCTCCTCGTGCTTTGCAAAATCTGATTTCTAAGCATGAGTACTCTTGAAGTGTTACTAAATTCTTAGATTGATTCTAAAGACTCCCAAGCCTCTTTAGCACTAGTACATGTTGATATTTCTCTCAACAAATCATTGCTCACATTCATCTTCACATAATGAAGTGCAAGCCTAGATCTCTTCTTGTATCTATCTAACTCATGTGCACCTAGAGGTTCATCTTCATCTTCAATCAAGAACTCATGAAGGTCTTGGAGCACCAAGAGCGACTCCATCCTAACCTTCCAAATAACATAATTTGTAGAATTCAATCTCTCACTAGCTTCTAGAAGGTATGCTCCAGCAGATCCCATCTTACTAGTGATTTCTACAAGCAAGAAATAGATTTGATTGACTTGAAACTCACAAAGGTCTCACACTTGCAGTGTTTCACTCAAATTTGATTTCTAGTTTAACAAATGGACTTATAAAAATAGTTCTATCACTCCCTCACAAAGCTAGAATGAAGTGAAAACTACTTTCAAACAAATCTTGCCAAGAAATGGATTTGATTGTCTCTAGACACTCACTAAGGTCTCTTTCTTGTAGTGTTTCACTCAAATTAGATTTCTAATCCAACAAATAGACTTATAATCTCAGTTCTAACACTCCCTCACAAAGTTATAAATCTCCCTTACACTTTTTTGATGTACTTTCAAGACTTGTAAAACAAGTTTAGAGGACTGATTTCGGCCTAGATTATTAGATTTCATGACCTTATGTCAAATCTAATAATGGCACTCAATCTTGGTAGGGCGCATTGGAAGATGATGCTACAATACTTTGGGAAGCCTTCAGTTTTTTATCAAACTGGGTTGTCAATTTTTTCATCTATTGTTTGTGGAGTTTTGTAATCTTATCCATCAACAGATCATTTGCAATATTGTAGGCGTTGCTACTGAGGGAGTTAGATGATGGACTGTTAGATAGTTATGGCTTGAATCATCATCTGATCCTTCTTCTTCTTCCTTGATGACATCTTCCATGGCTTCTTGCAATGTAGCGTACTACAACTCCCCGCATTTAAGCTATCTTCTAATCTTATAAGCTACCTTCTAGGCTAGGAACCACATGATCACCACATGATTGGGAGTCAGGGTTGTCATGTCCATGACCAGTACATAGGATTTAGTATGCTCCTAGTTTTGGATACACGGTACTCCAATAAATCAAGACTATTAGTTATGTTATGCCATATTGGACGTGACTTGAAAGTAACTAATATTTTTTGTGAGGCCCAAATCACACTAAATGGAGTTAGTACCAGGTTTGGGACAGTCAAGGCATGTGTAGAGTTATCAATAACAGTTTTATAAATAGAGGATCCATGCAAAATAGTGTGTAGAAGAGAAGTAGCATTAGACAAAATAAATGCATCATCTACGTAAAGAGCTATGTGAACTAAATTGGTGCCTATGTGCTTTGAATAAACATTACATTCAACTGAATTGTTTGCAAATTCCACTTTGCATAAGATAAGAGTTGATTCTATTGAACCATGCTCTTGTGGCATGTTTTAGATCGTAGATTGTTTTATGCAGCTTGCACACTTTGTGCTCTTGGTCTTTGACTTCACATCCTTTCGGTTGGAAGGCGTACAGCTCCTCTTCGACATTGTTCGTTGAGAACTACTGTCTTGACATCCATTTGGTGCATTTCGAGGTCTTTAGTGGTTGCTAACGAATCAAAGTCCTGATTGACTGCATTTTGATGATAGGGAGATAGAAGAACGTGAACGAAGAAGAGAGCAAGAATATTGCGGAATAGCTCTCCCGTTACAATCAGCTGCTAGATGAACAGTCTAATAGGAAGCTTATGCTAGTGTTCCAGTTGCCCACCAGGATCTTAAAAATTAGTTCATACTCACAAAAATGAGAGTACAGTCCACTGAAGAGATTAGAAATGATTTGCATGTGTGGTATCACTAGAAATCAGATTCAATATGAAGTTTAGTTCTGAAATAGAGGGAAAGAGAAGTATGATATCGCGAGTTCCTCAATCGTCAAAGACAGCCATCATCAGAAGCGAAGGAGTCGTAGATGTCCGTGTTCTGATCAGAGTGAGTAAACAAGCACGATCGAACAAAGATAAAGTGCATTCAATCACAACAAGCATTCATCTACGTTATACACATATAGGAAAGCGTGCTGCTGCTATATTACAGTGAAGCACAATAAAATAGCAATTACAACCAAAATGGCGGCGTAACTGGGAGGCTCAAATTATACGTCTCATGGATGGAGCATCACGTAGAGTGTGCCTGTATGATCCATTTATACAATTCATCCACATATTCATTACAGTAAATGTTTGTCAACTAATTAGGTAAGCTGTTGTACTTGGAAAGATTTGGCTTTTTGTGACAACTATACATAGTATGTACGGTCAACGAATCAGAGAATGTTGACAGTGATGAGGACGTTGCAAATAGAGCTCTCACTTTTTTTATGTGAAGTGGCTTTCTCTCACTTCCTATTTTTGGGAAGTCGTTAAATACGTTCCTCGTTGAAAATAGATGATTGTCGGATTTTTTTTTCTCTTCAATATTTTGCAAAAAAGTCGACAGTGCTCTTAAAAAGGCGACACTATCCTTAAAAAGTCAACGATGTCTTTAAAAAGATGACATTGTCCTTAAAAAGCCGATGGTGCCCTTAAAAAGACAACATTTTTCTTAAAAAGTTGACGGTGCTCTTAAAAAAAATGACAGTGTCTTTAAAATAGTTTAACTCCTTCAAAATAGCTGAAAGGAAGAAGTTTAAGGCAAGTGTCGCTTTTTGGAAAAAAGTGACAATGTCGCAAAAAGCCGACACTATTGCATTTTGAGGAAATGCAAAAAAATCGACACTCTCACAAAAACTTAAATTTGTGAACTATACTGAAGTGTCGCTTTTTGGGAAAAGCCGACACTATCGCTTTTTGGAGAACCTTTGCACCCATTGGCAAAGATGGTGAGTATTCGGGTCATTATATCTCTTGCTACTCTTTTTGGATGGGATCTCTGGCAATTGGACATTACAAATGCATTTTTTATGGTGATCTTGAGGACAACCCAAGAGCTACATCTAATCTACAAAGCCAAATCATGTGTGTCTTCTACAAAAGAGTTTGTATGGCCTTAAGCAAGCACCAAGGAGTTGGTATGCTAAGCTTAACACATTTTTACTCTATCAAAGGTTTGCTATGAGTGAGTATGATAATTCACTTTATTATAGGTCTATTGGAAATGATGTTACCATCTTGCTAATCTACGTGGATGATATTATCTTAAGTGGTGGAAACAATCAAGATGTTGATGAGATCAAGATTGCTCTTAAGATGGAGTTTGAGGTGCATGATCTTGGTCATTTGCATTACATTTTAGGAATAGAAGTAATTAGATATTCTCAATCTACTTTCATTTGTCAATAGAAGTATGCTAATTCTATTCTAAAAAGATTTCATATGGTAGATGCAAAGTCTTGTGATACACCTATGGATTCAGATGTAAAGCTAGCTATAAGAGGTAATGAAAGATCCTTTGAGGACATTACTCTCTATAGAAAGCTAGTTGGCTCACTCATCTATCTAACCATCACAAGATCAGATCTAAGCTATTGTGTTGGTAGATTAAGCCAATTTATGCAAGATCCTAGTGAATAACATTGGAAGCTAGGGAAAAGAGTTTTGAGGTACATCATAGGAGCATAAGACATTAGAGAAAATTTGAGCACAAAAGAGGCCTTTCAAAAATATACCTTTTATTTTTTTTCTCAAAAGTTTCTTCCACATGGTCCAATCAAAACACTCAAATTTGAAATCTACGTAGCATAGCTCATTCAAATTGATTTTCTTTTCTTTTTAAAAGAACTGTAATTTTGCGTCGGGGGCAACTCGTAAATAAGCCATTTTATTTGTAGTATAGTATGCAACTCAACAGAAAAACAGTGTAACTTTTGAGCAACAACTCGAATTGAGACGATTACGGTGCCATTAGAAAGCCTTTGACGAGAGCTTTTCAATGACATCCAACATGACCCAGTTCCGAACTACGATGAAGAAGTTATGGCCAATCAAAGATTTGATGGGTCAACACTTGGTCAACCCGATATCTCTTTCAAGCGTAGCCCGATCAAACCGGTCATTTGCGCTTGAAAGAAATATCGGGTTGACCAAGTGTTGACCAACCAAAACTTTGACTGGCCATAACTTCTTCATCGTAGCTCGGAACTGGGTCATGTTGGGTGTCATTGAAAAGCTCTCGTTGAGGGCCTTCTAATGGCAGAGAAGCATTTTGAAAATGGTTTAGGGTCTTGGATAGTGATTTGTTGAGATAACATACAATCAATATAATAAATCCAATTGAAATTGTGAAAATACATAAATTTCACATTGTGCTAAGATATGCCTCAACAGCTATAGTACTTATTCAGATCACAACCAAACTTTGAATGAGACTGGAACATTATTGTAGAACATACTTTATTAAATTGAACGTGCATTTGTACATTGATAAAGATTGCTTTTGGGATCAAAAGCATTATGATTGATCATGATGTTGATTGTAATATCTAGAAAATATTACAAAAGTATGTATCAACAAGTACATGATTACAAGTCCTATAATTATAATAATGGTTACCAAGACTCTTAGAGTCTCAAAGTTGTAGCTAATTCCTATTTTGAATCAATATCAGCTGCACATTCTTTGATTGTTTTGGACAAATGGTCCTTGATGTGTGCTAGATATTAGTTTCTCCACAAAACACTGTTGCAAGTTGAGTGAGAAAGTTTGCGAGGTTCTCCTAAGGTATCTAAGATTTTTTGTGAAAACTCCTGAAAATGCACCCATTTTTGAAAAACCCTTTTTTTTTGTGCATGTCATTTTGAAAAACGACCTATTTTTTAAGTTTTTTATAAATCAATACACTTATTTCTTAAGTTGTGTAATTCTATGGATTAATAAATAATTTTATGAAGTTCATGATTATAAAATTTTAAGTAGCTTTATAAATTGTAAACCAAAATTTAATTCTTATCTATTAAAACCATCTTATAAGACATACTTTGGATTTTTGCAACATTCTTTAGTATGATAATCATTTTAATTTATATTAAAATCGAGATATATTATTTGGACATTTCAATGACTATACAAAAATGTCATAATTCTTTGTTATATGCAATTTAGTGTTGTAATAAGGCTAAAGAGAACTAAGAATTACGTTTTTGCAAATTCATATATCACAAAATAAACATATCTTTGTAAGCATCCATCAACAATACATTTATAGAAACATGTAACAATCAAATTCTACCAATCAAACAAACATCACGCTATTCTTATGCTCTACTTAATTAACAAAAACAAACAATTTTGAACATTTAAAATTCAAAAACCATGGTGTTATATCAATTCATTCAATTTAAAATAATGAATGTTTTGTCAAATCATATCATCCATGATATGATTATAGATATCTAACAATTGATCATTTTTTTCAAAGCTGTCTTCTTCCTCTTTCTCCTCATCTCTCTCCTCTTTAGGTTTATCATTGTCAAAACCTCCTTCCCGCCGATCATTGCCTCGTCTGCTAGCCCACCAAGCTCAGCTTCTTCTGAGTGGATTGGAGGCATTGGCTCCATAGAAGCCATTTGGCACTTATCGTTGTCAACAACAAAAATTGCCCCCACCTCCCAGGTGATCCTCATCCGGGGGAGCTCATTTATGACAACTACACACATTTCAGTATACCGAGCTTGTATATCATCAAGCTCAAGGACAATGTAGTGTCTCCTAAGCTTCACTCCACACAATGTTGTCGTACTTGAAATTGAACACAATAATATTTAAAGAGGGACTTTTTCAAAGTGATTATTTATGTACCAGCATGTAATCTTTATAATAAACATTTACCTAACACCCAATCATTTTCACTTGAAAATCAGTTAATCAATATGTTGATTGTCAGAAATGGTGAACTCCTGCAACTTTGTCATAACACAAAAACGAAACAAAGGTTGAACGAGAACAATTCGTGATAGTCAATGTCCCTTGACTCAAAGCACGAACGATTTGCAAATCATTCGTGAATCGTAAACACACCTACAGGACTGCAAACCACAAAGGGACGCAAAACAAAAACTACGAAAGAAACGAAAGGAACGAAAGCAAACGGGAGATTACGAAGCAAACAAAGAGGAATCTGTCGCACTGCCAGCTACAAAACAAAGGGACACAAAGGGACGCAAAACAAAAAACTACAGTCGCTCTATTTTTGTGCATCTCCTTGTCTTGTGCTATGTGTCTTGATTGCTAGAATAGAATAAGTTTTGTGATGTGCAGTCGCGTGTCTAGGACCCTGTAAAAGCTTTCGCACAAAACAAAATTTAAAGACATAAAATCGTTTGCGAGTAAGAAGAAGAAGACGAAAACAAAACAGTCTCGCTTCCACGACATGGTATCAAAGCTCACAGGTTATCACTATTGATATTCCAGCAGTGATTCTACTAGACAACACAATATGGCTACGACAATCCAGACTAGAGTAGCAATCAGTCTTGATGGCACAAATTACAGAATCTAGAAATTCAAAATCAAAACACTTCTAAAAGGCGAAGGCATCTGGTCGATGACCGAGCTCTCAGAAGGTGCAGCCTCCAGAGGGAGACTTGAGGAGAGCTGAATGGATCAAAAAAGATGAGCGCGCAATGGCGATCATCGTTTCGTCCATAAATAAAGATCTACTCATGCAGATTGAAGACTACGAAAGCAATCATGCAGTGTGGGAAAGATTAAAACAGAAGTATGAAGTGAGGACTACAACTTCAGTCATGCACCTTCACAATCAGCTGTAATCCATACGATGGGATGGCAACCAGTTGGATTAGCATGTTGAGAAGATCAGAACAATCTTTGCTCAACTCGTTGCATCAGGACAGGAGCACCAAGTCCCAGCACCATAGCAGCTGATGTACTTCATGAAATCTCTACCGACGTCCTATCAGTCGCTGAAAATGCTCATACTGAGTCTACCAATGTAAAATACTAAAATAAAGTCTTTTTCTGCCCGCAATTCTGCCCACACAATCTTCAATGGTTAGCTACTATGTGCATAATATAGTCTGTGGCTGAAAAAAAAGCATAACTTTTGCATGACAACTTGGATTGAGACGATTACAGTGCCATTAGAAAGCCCTCGACAAAAGCTTTTCAATGACATCCAAGATCACCTAGTGTCAAGCTACGGTGAAGAAGTTATGGCCAGTCAAAGTTTTGGTTGGTCAACACTTGGTCAACCCGATATCTCTTTCAAGCGCAGTTGACCTTCACCGTAGCTCGGAACTGGATCATCTTGGGTGTCATTGAAAAGCACTCTTTGAGGGCTTTCTAATGGCACCATAATCGTCTCAATCCAAGGTTGTTGTTCAAAAGTTACACTGTCTTTTTGCTGAGTCGCATACTATATTATAGATAAAATGGCTTATTTATGGACTGCCCCCAACGCAAAATTACAGTTCTTTTAAAAAAAAAAAATCAATTTCAAATTTGAGTGTTTGTTTGGACCATGTGGAAGAAACTTTTGAGAAAAAAATAAAAAGTATCTTTTTGAAAGGCCTCTTCTATGTTCAAATTTTCTCTAATGACTGATGATGATCCATTACTGACTTTCCAAGTGATGAACATGAGGATACATCTCAAGATACTACTACTCAACCTCGAGAGACAGGTTGGAGAGGTAGAGACAAACCTTTTGGTGTGAGAAGGATTGAAGTTGCAGGTGACAAATGCAAGGAGAAGGATGTACCGTGGGATACATTTTCACCAGGTTGTCGATCACCTGACAAGAAGCTCCCAAGTGGTTTGAGAGATTGTTGGAGAGCTGCGACATGGATGACTTTCCAAGATCATCTAGCCAGGGAGAGCTACGAAGATCAACAAGAGAGAAGTCACACCCTGAAAGGTATGAAGCAAATTATGCTCTCTTATCTAGCATTATTCAAAGCAAAGAACCTTCGACTTATGGTGAAGCGAAGGATGATGACATTTGGGTCAAGGCCATGGGAGAGGAGATGGAGTCAATTGCTAAACATAGCACATGGAACTTAGTAGAACCACGAGTTGGCAAGAAATCCATTGGTTGCAAATGGGTATACATGACTAAGTACCATGCAGATGGAAGTATAGCAAAGCACAAGGCAAGATTGGTGATCAAAGGGTATGCGCAAAGTAAAGACATCGACTATGAGGAGACCTTTGCGTCGGTATGTAAGTGGAATACTCTACGTCTACTTGTTGCTTTAGCTTCACATTTTGGTTGTCTGCTTTTCTAAATGGTGAGTTAAAAGAAGAGGTGTTCATGGATAAACCTGAAGGCTTTGTAGTGAAAGAAAGTGCTTTATGGTCTTAAATAGGCACCACGTGCGTGATATTTATGGATTGATGCCTACTTTCGTTCAAAGGAGATGGTGACAACACATTCTGATCCAAATTTGTATGTCTTATGCTTTGATGGTACGGTTGCTTTGATTGCTCTTTATGTTGATGACTTGATTATTACAGAAAATAATCAAGAGATGATTGATATGATCAAGAAAGACCTCATGGAACAATTCGAGATGTCAGATCTCAGCCTGATGCATTATTGCCTTGGAGTAGAGGTGTGGCAAACAGGACACAAAGTGGGTTGAACACAAGTGAAGTATGTCAAAGAGTTGCTGCACAGGTTTAGGTTGAAGGATTGCAAACCAGTGAATACTCCTATTAAACCAGGTAAAAAGCTTTCTAAGCTTGATGAGTCACAGTCATTTGATGCTACGTTGCTGTATAGACAGTTAGTAGGGAGCTTGATTTACCTTACCATGACTAGACCAGATATATGTTATGTTATTGGTATTGTAAGTCAGTTTATGGCAGCACCTACAGAAACACATTGGAAGGCAGCTAAATGCATTTTGCGTTATGTAAAAGACACTTCAGATTATGGCTTGATTTATAGGAAGCATGAGGGTTTACCTGAGTTGTGTGGCTATGTGGATGCGGATTGGGGAGGTGACTATAATGATCGTAGATCCACCACGGGGTATGTATTCCAGCTTTGTGACATTTGTTTTTCTTGGTCTAGTAAGAAGCAAAGTACAATTGTTCTATCCACCACAGAAACAGAGTATAAGGTAATGTGTAGTGCAGCGCAGGAAGCTATATGGTTGAGACAAATCTTGGAAGAAGTTTGCATGAAGGAAAAAAATCCCACGACTTTACATAGCGACAGTCAGAGTGGCATCCAGCTAGCAAAAAATCCAGTGTTCCATGTGAGAACCAAACACATTGAGATTCAATATCACTTTATACGTGAGAGGCTGCTGAGTCGCGAAATCCATGTTGTTCATTGTAGTACGGAAGAACAACTAGCTTATATTTTCACTAAGCCACTTGTTGGATACAATTCTGATAAGTTTAGATCAAAGCTTTATGTACTTAAAGTTTGTTGACTTTAAAGCTGACTGTATAAAAAGTAGACTGTACTTCAAGGGAGAGAGTTAGAATTAAAGTAGAATCACTGTGCTATTGTATTGTGGGTCCTATCAGTCGATAAGGATCAAATGGCCTCGCCACAAGGCAAGTCAACGGGACACCCGTCCCGCCAACGGCAACATGGGTCATGCATGGGTTGCCTGAGTGAACAACTATATGTACAGTGTACATTTTGAGAAATACAATTGCTATGTGAGCTTGTTGTGGAGAGCATTTTTAGTCTGTGTTATTGTGTAGCATGATCTGCGTTCCTGTTCAAAGCAAATTCTAAGTTATAAAGCCACTAGTATTGCGAAAAGTTATAAAGCCACAATATGCATACTTGTCCATTTTTTTTATCATTTGCGAAGTTTAGTTTGGAATGCGTCTCTACGCTACAACTCAAAGAGAGAGCACTTTTGGTACTTATGCACTTATGAATGAATAAAGACCATCTTGGTTTTCTTGAAATCATGTCTTGGCATGCATTGCAGTTTTCTTATCTTTTGCGCTAGCACATTTTATAAGATGTCACTATTCTGTCCATGTAATTGTGATTGAGCATTGAATTCCAGATTTCGTGAGTGTGATAAGAAGTGTACTGCTATTCACTGAATATCTTGCTATGTGGTGGATAGAAGAAGTTCTATCAAAACCAAGTTCAAGGATAACAAGGAGGACATTCCACGGTATCTGCTTGGAAGTATGTATCAGCCTTATAGATCTGATCTAATGCTTCAAAATGAATTGCTTCAATGAATAAAAACACTATTTGGGCCAAAGGTTGATCATCTTCCAATGATATTGAGGAGGATGGTGATGGTGATGTTGTAAGGATCGCCAAGTAAATGACTAGATCCTGTTGCACGCAACCAAAAAAGAAGACCTACGGAGCAAAACCACTCAACCAACAGGAAATGGTTAGTCAATAGCCATGGTAAATGAATGCAAGAGAGGAGGGGATCCTGGCTTCATGAATAAGAAAATCCAATATGGAGATGGGCAAGTTTTCACTAGTATATATAATCTCCTTTGGAGAGAGAATATTCCTCTCAGAATCCCATGCAACTCAAATATAAGCAATTGACCTCCTATTCTTGCATTATAGCAGTCAAACACCATGCAAGTGCTCCTATGTCCAATTATAGATCTCCATCAATCATAATTTACAAAATTCCAAAACCATATTTAATTATTAAGAGATACTGGAGTATATGTGCAACATATCACTCAAGAAATATAATAATCATTTTGAAATTTTGTTCCCAGGAAAAATTACTGGATTCCAAGAATATTCTTCCAACCAGATTCTTAACTAGATTATGAGTTATCCAAATTCTACAATCAACCAAGTAATTAAATACAAAAGACATACCAAAACCATTTTAACACCCGTCTTTAACAAAATAAAATTTTATACAATCACCTAGAACAACTTCTAGAGATTACAAAGTTCTGCTAAATTCCAAATAAATCCAGTGGCTATCCTTGAAATTAGTGAAACTCTGTCATCCAATATGAGCTCACTGGGATACAGTCAATAACCTGGGATATATTCCTCATTCAAGAAATATTCTATATCAAGAATTTCCTATATTCTATGCACACAACTTTAAACAAGTCTTTTTATAATGCTTTGGTAAATCTATCAGCCATGCATTTCCTTGAGGACACATGTTGAATCTCCACCTCCTTTGCCATGACTCGCTCCCTCACAAAATGATATGCCACCTCAATATGTGTGCCCCTTACATGAAAGATAGGATTGTTTGCCAACTTCTGGGCTGATAGGTTGTCACAAAAGATAATTGGACTCTCTAAAAGTTTAGCAAGTGAAAATCACTTACCATCCTCTTGATCCATAGCATCTCTTTTGTTCAATGAGTAAGTGCTTTATCTTGGCCTTAGTAGATGATAATGAGATAGTGGCTTGTTTCTTTGGCATCCATAATTTAGTTCCATCACCTATGAAAGTACAATGTGAACTTATGGATTTTCCTATCCATTTGATCTCCAACAAAGTTCGGATCT
The DNA here is from genome assembly GCA_029204225.1 of Diphasiastrum complanatum. Lineage (NCBI taxonomy): Eukaryota > Viridiplantae > Streptophyta > Lycopodiopsida > Lycopodiales > Lycopodiaceae > Diphasiastrum > Diphasiastrum complanatum. The sequence continues at coordinate 20,427,308 of CM055093.1, read as the reverse complement.
GAAAATCCAAACAAGTTAGGTGATGACCTCTCATACAATATGCCAAAATATTAGAGAAAATTTGGCCTTGGAAAGAGCCCTATAAGGATTGCCACGTAGGATGAAAATTTTTTGGCAAGGTAAAATACTAAAATAAAGTCTTTTTCTACTTGCAGTCCTACCCACATAGTCTTCGATGATTAGCTATTATGTGGGTAGTATAGTCTGTGACTGAAAAAAATCATAACTTTTGAACAAAAACTCGGATTGAGACGCTTATGGTGCCATTAGAAAGCCCTCGACGAGAGCTTTTCAATGACATCCAACATGACCCAGTTTTGAGCTATGGTGAAGAAGTTATGGCCAGTCAAAGTTTTGGTTGGTCAACACTTGGTCAACCCGATATCTCTTTCAAGCACAGTTGACCGATTTGATCGGGCTGCGCTTGAAAGAGATGTTGGGTTGACCAAGTGTTGATCGACCAAAACTTTGACTGGCCATAACTTCTTCACCATAGTTCGGAACTGGGTCATGTTGGGTGTGATTGAAAAGCTCTCGTCGATGGCTTTCTAATGGCACTATAATCGTCTCAATCCGAGTTTCCGTTCAACAGTTACACTATTTTTTTGCTGACTTGCATACTATACTACAAATAAAATGGCTTATTTACGGGCTGCTCCTGATGCAAAATTACAGTTCTTTTAAAAAGAAAAGAAAAGAAAATCAATTTGAATTAGCTACGTTACGTAGATTTCAAATTTGAGTGTTTTGATTGGAGCATGTGGAAGAAACTTTTGAGAAAAAAAAATAAAAGATATCTTTTTGAAAGGCCCCTTTTGTGCTCAAATTTTCTCTAATGTCTTGTGCTCCTATGATGTATCTCAAAACTCTTTGCCCTAGCTTCCAATGCTATTCACTAGGATCTTGCATAAATTGGCTTAATCTACCAACACAATAGCTTAGATCTGATCTTGTGATGGTTAGATAGATGAGTGAACCAACTAGCTTTCTATAGAGAGTAATGTCCTCAAAGGATCTTTCATTACCTCTTATAGTTAGCTTTGCATCTGAATCCATAGGTGTATCACAAGACTTTGTATCTACCATATGAGATCTTTTTAGAATAGAATTAGCATACTTCTCTTGACAAATGAAAGTAGATTGAGAAGATCTAATTACTTTTATTCCTAAAATGTAATGCAAATGACCAAGATCATGCACCTCAAACTCCATCTTAAGAGCAATCTTGATCTCATCAACATCTTGATTGTTTCCACCACTTAAGATAATATCATCCACATAGATTAGCAAGATGGTAACATCATTTCCATCAAACCTATAATAAAGTGAATTATCATACTCACTCATAGCAAACCTTTGATAGAGTAAAAATGTGTTAAGCTTAGCATACCAACTCCTTGGTGCTTGCTTAAGGCCATACAAACTCTTTTGTAGAAGATGTGAAAATTGTCAACATTTCCTTGTCTAGTTTTAGGCCAAAATTGCTAAAAATGGCACATAGTTTAGGATCTGACTTTTCACACGTGTGAAACAGGTCTAGATATTTTTAGTAAGTGTATTTTTTCAGTATGAAGAAGTGTCAAACTTCAAGACCTTCGAAATGAGTCCATTTTCATGTATTTTGGACATATATGCCAATTTTACCTATATAGGGAATATTTTAGGTAAGGAGGGTCTAGAGAGAGGAGAGAGAGTCATCTCTCTCAGCTATATATAGCAGGTAGGCCGTGGAGAAACAGGTTGGAGCAGATCCATTGTATTCATTTGCTTAATGAGAGATTTTTCTATTGGGTTCTCCTTCCATTGTTGGCATTGTGTAGTGATTGAGTTCAAGCTTTGTGTGTATGATCTTAGGTGCTTTCCAAAAGTGGTAGGCTGATGTATTATGGACTGTATAATGCTATTTTGGGCCGCACTTGATGTTTATGGAAGTTTCCATTTGTGATAAATGCTTTTTGATCAAGTTCTTTGCATTCTAGGTAGCATAGAATGTGTTGCCAATTCCTAGCTTATGTAGTTTGGAGTGCAAGCATTCAAGCCAATGATCTTGGAGTTTAGATCCACTTAGGATCTGTATTTTTCACATGGTATCAGAGCTGGTTGGCTTCTATTTACAGTAAGTATTCCATTTTTTGTGATATTTGGATGTTTGATCAAGTTCTAGCATGATTTTGCATTGCTTTGTTGATCAAATCTTACTAACCTTTGTTTTGTGAGTTGAACTTGTGGATCAAAAGCATATTTCAGGTCTATTGAAGATCAGAGGCTGAAAAGAAACTATTTTGGATCAGATCATAACACCTAATCATTTGTGATTGTGAGGCTTGTGCATATTCAATACTAACAATGTTCTTTTCAATCCTATTGTTGACAATCTCCATTCTTGGATGAACACTCTCCTTAAGTGGATGAAACTTCTCCTTAAGTGGATGACAAATGCTCTTTTGAGTGAGTTGTAATTCTCCTAAAGGCTGAGCAAAGCTCCCATTTGGATGAAAGATCCCCTTTTTTGGGTGAACATATTGTAAGCTCCATTGTGAAGAGCATATTGTAAAGATTGTCATCAATTTTGGCATAATTTTTGGTGTACTTTGTTGAGCATGTAAGTAACTCTCCTTATGTAATTTGATTGGAGCATTTGCTGGAAGGTGTTAACCATTATGCAAGTGTGTTTTCAGGTTCTTAACAGGTTGAGGAACATTCTCATGTGAAGTGATCTTAGATCTACATCTAAACACCAAGATTTGACAAGATAGTGAAGCTAGTCTTGTGATTCACTAAGTGTGCTCATTCATTCACCTCTAAATCTTGTATTTATCACTTGCTGGAGTTTATAAACTTTTAGAAGTGTGGTTTACATGTGGTTTTACAGGTTGAATCAATATCTTAGTGTGTTGATCATATGTTGATCAAGTTTGTTCATTACTAGGTAATCTTGGCATCCTAGTTTTGGGTATTTTCTAAGAATGCAAGTAACTCTTCACACCATAACTTGATTTGGTCACTTGCTGGAAAGTTTGAGAGCTTAAGCAAGAGTGTGTTCAGGTTGGTTTGATTTTGTAATCCATTCTTAGTGTGTGCAAAGTGTTGCATGTGTTTCAATCTTCCTTTCTATGCTTGGAAACCATCTAGGTTCAAGATAGAAGTGTTTTAGGGTCCTAAATCTTCATAGATCTCTTTATCTATCATTTGTTGAGAGAAAAGTGAGTGCTAAGTGCTTTAGGACAAAACCTAAAAGTTGAAGAAACATTAGAATCATGGCTTCCAATGGTGGGATCATGCTAGAGTCTAGTGAAAGGTTGAGTTCATCAAACTACTCTACTTGGAAAGTGAGGATGGAGTCCTTACTTGAGTTGAATGAACTCATGGACATAGTTGCAGAAATTGAAGAGAGACCTCTCACACTTCAAGAGCAACAAAGGTTTGATAAGAAGGCCAAAAGGGCTCTTCATATCATTAAAATGAATGTTACAAATGAACTTCTCAAGGAAGTTGGAAAGTGTCAAAGTGCAAGTGAGGCATGGAATGCCTTAAAGAAGCTCTTTGAATCAAAGTCCACATCTAGGGTATTGACCCTAAGGAGACAAATATTTTCTAGTAGGCAAAGAGAGGGTGAAAGTGCTCATGCATTTATCTTGAGAGTTAAGTCCCTAAGTGATGATTTAGCATGCATTGATGAGAACATAAAAGATGGTGAAATAGTCCAAGTTATGTTGAATGGTTTGCTAAATGAACATGCTAACCTTGTGCAAAGTTTTGCCATTCAAAGAGTCTTGCCAAGTGTGGTTGACTTGCAAGAAATCTTATTGGCTGAAGAACATAGGTTGCAATCAAAGCTTGATGGTGCATCCTTGCAAGGTGGAGGTGAAGAGGCTTTCTTCACAAAAGGCAAATTCAAGGGCAAAGGTAAAGGCAAAGGGAAATGGTCCAAAGGTGGTAACTTTGATCATGATGATCACTCTTCCTCTTCCTCTTCTACTAAGAACAATAAGTCAAAGTTCAAGTGCTTTTATTGTGGGATAAAAGGACATTTTGCAAATGAATGCCATAAGAAACAAAATGCTAGATCTAGGTTGAGATCTAATGTACTTCTTGGAGATGATAATTGTTGTGCTAACTTGGCAAGCTTTGGTGAATCTATGGTCAATTTTTTGGATCCATTGGATCTTGAAGATGCACTAGTGTTACCTACTAGTCATATGGAGTCATGTGGAGCTAAATTAGCATCATGTTTGTACTCTTCTACTCATGGACTTCCAAGGCTTGGTGGTTCTTCAATGGTGCTAGATGGCAAGTGCAAAAATGGAAAAGGTAAGGAAGGAGCTAACTTCATCAATGGAGTTGATGAAGATTCTTCTTTGGAAGTGATTGTTGCTAATGACTTGTTTGTTCATATGGAAAAAGATGGAGATGCTAAGTGTCATTCTTTGCAAGAAGATGGTTGTTCTTCTAATTCTTTTCATATTGATGTATGTAATCATGTGGGAAAAGATGATGGTGCTTTGAGCATGCTTGAAGGAAATGGTTCTTTTACATCTTTTTGTGATAAAGTCATTTGTGCAACAAGTGGTGTCACATTTCTTCATAAAAAGAGTAGATCAAAGGTTTCTATCATGAGACTTGGTGAGGGAGATCACAAGTCAAAAGGAAGAGAAGTATGTGAAGTGTTCAAAGTAGGATGTACTTTGAATGATGTTTTTATGAACGATAGTGAGGAAGAATCATTATCATATGACTCATTACCTAAATCATTGAGTAGAAGTTCATGTTTGAAAAGAGAGAGTACTTCAATCACTCTTATGTTGAAGGTACTAAGGATTCTTTTCTTGGCTTCTAATATTCAAGAGTCTTCTACTTCTTATGGTGCAACTATCAAGAGGGAGGTTTCTAACTTTTGTGGTGCTAGCATTAAGAGGGAGTCTTGTGAAGGAAAGGGCAATGGAAGAGTGGTTCTTGGGAAGATCCAAAGCATGGATCTAACATCTCTTCATCAACTCAAAGCATTCTATGATTGTGGTGGATTGTTCATTCATGGTCAAGATGGCAAAAGGTTGGTTGAAGAAGACTACATGGAGCAACTCAAGTGGCAACTTCTTCAAGGCAAGGGAGATATCATTGGTGAGCTTATTGAGGTTTGTTATGAACTCAAGAGGGCTGTTTTGATTAGGTTTGATACTCATCTTCACCTACTCTACTTCATGTTAAATGGAAATGTTGGAATCTATCTTTTGGTTTATGATGGTGGCATTGTTTTCACTAACTATAGTGAAGGGTCAAATTTGAGCATTGATGAGATCTTGTGGGATCTTAATCATGTGTTTGAGAGGGAGTATCTTCAGAGTTTCAGATCTGAAGATGTTCACATATGCAAGATCTTTGATGTCTTATTGGAAGATCAAGAGGTTGATCTTGGATTGCTTCATCAACACCAAGAGACAAGTGGCAATTCGAAGCTAGTGAAAAGCATCAAAGAAGAGACAAATGGTCAAGGCATTTTGGATCTTTTTTTACAGGTTCTTGAAGGTTCAAGTAAGGTCTTTGGAGCTGCAAGGAAGTGTCTTCTTACTCTACCTCACTTGCCTAATCTCATGTATGAACATTGTTATGTCAATGTGTTGAAATTGTCAAATTTCAATAAAACTAGTTCCATAGTTTTGCATCCTTTGGATCTTGGAGATGGAATAGTTATCATTGCTGGTTTGTATGATCAAGTACATGAATTCATTCAGATCTTGAAAGGTATTGAAGTGGTCAATATGTTTTCTTTTGAACAAAGTTCAAGATCTAGTATTCTAGTGTTGGCAAATTGGCAACTTGTTGACATTGTAGGATCAAGCGTTGTGTGCAAATCTTGTGGAGGTACTTCAAGTATTTCAAGTTCAGGTTTTGGTCATTCAAATGGAGTAGGGAACACATCTTTTTGGCATTCATTCACTCAAAGGCTTTCATGGATTGAAGATCTACAAAGGCAAGGTGGTGATGGAAGTTCATTCATGGAGATACATGTTGCATTCACTATATGTATAGTGAAATGTGGAGGAGGCATGCAAACACTTGTTGATCACTTTCATTTACAACTTGTTTGCTGCTATTTTACAGAGAAACCAGAGATGGATACATGGAGGAATTCATTAATTGAGATTCTATGTTCTTTTACATGTACCATTTTTATGATTCTATGTAAAATTGATGTAAGAAATAGTGAAGCATCCTATATGGACACTATTATCTATATCAATTATGTTGTGTCCTATTTTGTACATATTAGGATCCTTGAGAAGAGATCTATTCTGATGATGGAGATCATTCTTAAGTTGGAACAAAGTAGTGTTGTAAAACTAGCAAGTTAAGTTGAAGAGGGAGTGTGAAAATTGTCAACATTTCCTTGTCTAGTTTTAGGCCAAAATTGCTAAAAATGGCACATAGTTTAGGATCTGACTTTTCACACGTGTGAAACAGGTCTAGATATTTTTAGTAAGTGTATTTTTTCAGTATGAAGAAGTGTCAAACTTCAAGACCTTCGAAATGAGTCCATTTTCATGTATTTTGGACATATATGCCAATTTTACCTATATAGGGAATATTTTAGGTAAGGAGGGTCTAGAGAGAGGAGAGAGAGTCATCTCTCTCAGCTATATATAGCAGGTAGGCCGTGGAGAAACAGGTTGGAGCAGATCCATTGTATTCATTTGCTTAATGAGAGATTTTTCTATTGGGTTCTCCTTCCATTGTTGGCATTGTGTAGTGATTGAGTTCAAGCTTTGTGTGTATGATCTTAGGTGCTTTCCAAAAGTGGTAGGCTGATGTATTATGGACTGTATAATGCTATTTTGGGCCGCACTTGATGTTTATGGAAGTTTCCATTTGTGATAAATGCTTTTTGATCAAGTTCTTTGCATTCTAGGTAGCATAGAATGTGTTGCCAATTCCTAGCTTATGTAGTTTGGAGTGCAAGCATTCAAGCCAATGATCTTGGAGTTTAGATCCACTTAGGATCTGTATTTTTCACAGAAGACACACATGATTTGGCTTTGTAGATAAAATGTAGCTCTCGGGTTGTTCCATGTACACTTCCTCCTCAACATCACCATAAAAAATGCATTTGTAATGTCCAATTGCCAGAGATCCCATCCAAAAAGAGTAGCAAGAGATATAATGACCCGAATACTCACCATCTTTGCCAATGGGTGCAAAGGTTTCACCATAGTCAATACCATGTTCTTGAGCATAGGGCCTTTTGCATCCAACCTTGTCTTATTCTTATTGATAAATCCATCTTGGTTTGTCTTCACCTTGAAGATCCATTTGAATCCAATAGCTTTCTTGTCCTTAGGTAACTCCACCAACCTCCATGTTCCATGCTTCATAAGAGCTTGATACTCAAAATTCATTCGTTGGATCCACTCCTCTTTGTTCCTTGCTTCATCTACACATGTAGGTTCATCAAAAGAGGTTACAAAAGCAAAGTTAGTTCCACCAACCACTTGATTACCTTTCTCATCATATGTGAGCCTTGAAGGTGTTTGTCTTTCCCAACTTGTAGTTCTACTTGACCTTTGACTTGATGAAGGTCCTTCATCAACATCATCTAAAGTAGAATCCATCACATCACCATCAAGATTGTTAGATCCATCCACACCATCATTACATGAAGACAACTTTGGAATGTTTCCTTCATAAAAAATGACTTCTATACCGATATTCACCTTATTAGTAGTAGGAATGTAAACCTTGTAGGCTTTACTCACCTCACTATATCCAACAAATATACCTTTTCTTAAAGATGGATCCTCCTGGGTCCTATCATCAAGAGTCATATTGACATAGCAAGTGCATCCAAAAGTTCTAAGAAAGCTGACACTCCTCTTGAATAGCATCTCAAAAGGTGTTCTTCCATCCAATACAGCACTCGGCCACCTATTGCATAGAAAGTTGGCGCACAATAGAGCTTGATCCCAAAATGGTTTTGGAATACTAGCACCTAACCTCATGGCTTTGGCACTTTCACATAAAGTCCTATTCTTCCTCTTGACCACTCCATTTTGTTGTGGTGTCCTTGGAGTTGTGTACTCCCTTTGGTCCCATGCTCATCACAAAAGGCCTTGAACTTGGTAGATATGTACTCTCCGCCATTGTCACTCCTCAAGCACTTGATCTTTGTGGAGAATTGGTTCTCCCTTGCATTCTTGAACTCGAAAAGGACATCATACACTTCAGCTTTGCTCTTTAGTAGATAGATCCAACAAAATCTACTAAAATTATCAATGAAAGTTACATACATCTTAGTTCCAATATTTCATGAATATCCGAATGTACAACTTGAAAAGGCTTTGTAGATCTAGATGTAGATATTTTTCTGACATTCATTTCTCATATTGAGAAGTTAGATTTTTTCATTAGTTGTATGCCATTGTACTCTTGTCTTAGATTTTTCAAGCATACTATTCTTTGATCAATCTTGTGCAATCACAACACCTCAGTAAGATCTTGTAGGGTGTGTGGTGAAGTTCACACGTGCTAAAAACTTCACAAACTCTACAATTTTGGTGAATCTAGCATCCTCATGAGCTTGCTTTGTGTCAATTGCTTTTTGCTTGAAACTTCTATTGTGCTTATGCTTTGTCATTCCATTGTTTATATTTATTAAAGTTTCTCCATTAGATTAAAAGCAAGTGCCTGTGAGCAATCTCCCTCTAACCTATCTCTCTTATCCCCCTTCACCTCTACTATGGATGTGGTTAGTGTTAGATTGATGATAGAATAGTTTGGGGTTAGTGTTAATGTGAATGTGGTTAGAAAAAAAACTAAAGTAGCCAACTTAATAATATAGTTAGAGCTCTATCATCATGGAACTAATCCTTTTGACAGGTGGAGGGTGGCTTGCACTAAACTATGACCCTACAAGTGGCGATGTTGCCGGTGATAGACTACTAATAACTAGTTTAGTTGTCATTTTAGTTGTTTTTTGTCTATTTTTTGAGTGTTAGGTGGTTTGGAGGGTGATTTACAATGGTTTTTGCTTGCTTTTGTGTGATTGATCTGTTGGAAGCTAGCGAGTGGAGTGGAGGTAGTGGAGACCTAAGACAACCTCTAAGGGCTTGACATATCATCACATTCACCAAAAAATCTCAAAAACCAAGAAATTTGCAATTTTGGAGAGAAAAACTAAGCCAAAAACCATCAACTTTTTATTCTTCCTTATCTAGTGGATAAAAAGTGGAGCACAACTGGCAACAGCCTGAGGACACTGTCCCAGCCCTGCATAGAAGCCTGTGAGAGTTACTTCTCAACAGATTTTCAAAAAAGTCAAAAATACCGTAAAAACTCAAAAAACCCTTGTAAATAATCTTTGTATGACCTTCTGTAGCTAGATCTCATTGAGACAAGCTCACAGGCAAGTCTACGAGAGTTACTTTGAAGTGGAAGACCCCTTGCGAGAGTTCCCAAGTCCTAGAAGAGCCAAATTGAAGCCAAAACTCTCGCAAACACCATTTTTTGGCAGTTTTTGTGGCAACTAACTCTCACCAGACTTCTTGTAGCTAGATTTCATTGGGACAAGCTCGCAGATGAGTATGTATGAATTTATCTTGTCTTGTTCCAATGAGCTGTAAGAAGGTTCCAAGTGTTGTAAAAAATGTAGAATTCTCATAATCAGAGAACCCTTGCATAACTAACTCTCGTAGAATGGTCCATTGAGTCCAGCAAGTCATTTTTCATTAGTGATCATGTCTGTGAGAGTTAATATAAAGTATTGATGAATCTGTAAGCCAAAAAGTGACCGAAACTACCATCATACATCAATAACTTTTAGATCTGTGAGAGGTGATCTTCTTCACTTTATACAGAGCCATATTCATACTAGATTCAGCTTCAGATAAGGGGACGAAAGTTACTTCCCAGTAGATCTCAAGATATCAAAATTTTTGATTGCAAAACAATACAAAGAACTCTCCCACAACCAACCCTTGCATGATGAACCTTCGCAGATAGGATCAATAACAAGATTTGTCTCAGATTTGTATACTACCTTAAAAATCTTAATCAGAGTAAGAATCAAAGAGTTATCCATAAAAAACGGCTAAAATCCTACTAATAGCCAATCAAACTGATCAGATCCTCACATATCTAGGTTGCATTCTTCACACCCATCAAAATCTAGTACTCCTAGACTCCTTCAACGAATGAATCTGAGATCAAGATGATCATTACCCAGAAGAGTTGAAAATCAAGCACCAGACCTTTCCCAAGTTACAGCCGCACAAATTGAACCATAAGCAGGACCAGCCCGCATGGACCCGCTGGATCTGATGGGAAAAATGCACTCAAAAAATTCAAATTCCAGCTAGAACTTTGGTGGCAAACTGATAAAAAGTCTCTCGAACTATTCACAAAACTCGAATTATTTCTGTTTGAGAATAGTTCATGTTGGCTCAATCAGGCTTCGTAATGCAACAAAATGAAATGAGACAAAATCTAGACAAAAATAAAACGAAACGAAGCAAAACTTGAACGAGTTCTAAAATTGATTCATGCTGGAAGCATAGAGATTGCGAAACGAAACGAAACACGAAACACAAAGTGAAGCAAAAATATTCGCCAATGAAATCAGTTCGTCAGGAATTTAGATATGATTGTTGGTCACTACCGGCTATATCGTTCTTACAATCCTTCACAGTGTAGACAAACACTGCTGATCTACGTTAACAGATTAATATAGCATTCTACAAAATCAAACCAATGTGCAGAATTGAATAAACAAGTAAATCAAATACATGAATAGTAGCAGACAAAAAATACATTCGAGATCATACAATCATACAGAATAATATGTGCAAAAATAGCTACAATATTATCTATTGATCTTCTGATTTTTTGAGCACTGTGCGACAAACCACACAGTGCATTGGCATGAGAGAAATATAGTTCTCTCACAAATAATGTCTCGCTTACTAGCGAACTTCTAGATCTACAGATCTTTTACAAAATTGTCTCGCTCACAAGCGGACATGTATTTAGTATTTTTTGTATTTTTCTGACTTTCTTTCTTCTTGCAGTATTATGCATCAAGCAAAAAGTATATAGTTCACGAAATTTTTCGTGTCGCATCTTGTAACTTCCAAATCAGAAAGATTAAACATCTTCAACTAATCTCAAAATATATAGTTCGCAAACTTTTTCGTGTCGCGTCTTGTAACTTCTAGACCAAAAAGAGTAAACATCTTCAACTAGTCTCAAATTACAAGAGTGACAGATTAGCCATGATCTAGATTACTTCTGCTAATGTCATGATATCTGATCAAATATTTGTACCCCATGGTACTTGGCTGATCTTCTTGGTCAGTTGAGGAGCACAACTGATTTCATGTCGTGTCGTGTCAAGTCGTGTCATCTTTTGTCAAAAATTCAGGATTGAAAGCTAGCAAAGCTTTGGCAATAGAAATATTTTGTTTCTTTGGGATCAACCTGTATCTGTTGTATCCTTGCAAGCAATCCGGAGGGCACCTCAACTCGAAATGCCAAAATATGATGGATCAACAGATCCTATCAGATTCCTCCAGATTTGTGAACAAGCATGTGAAATCTTAGGTGAATAGACTCTTGAGAAAAAATTGAAGTTGTTCCCCATGTCATTAGTAGCTACATCCCAAGATTGGCTCTTCAACCAATTGCGAAGAGAAGTCCATGTGGGAAGGGGTTAAAGCGACTCTCATCACCTGATTTAAACCAAAAAATTTTCTAAAAGACCCGTTTTTCCTATTGAGCAAAATCAAAATTGGAAAATGAGCAAGGTTGAGGGACTACATTGAACGGGTCAAACATCTACGATCCGAGTGTAACATGGCCCTTATAAGGAAAAGCTCCTCAAGATCATGTTTACAAGACAAACAATATGGAAAACACACAATGGAGAAACCACCCCACCAAGTAGAAGCAATCAACTCTAGAAGCTTCACCCCCAAGCCAAGAAATAGGAAGCATGAAAATAGATTGAAACCCTGGCAATGAATCAACCACAAATGTGTTTAGTAGGGCGAAGTTGGCCTCCTTATATAGAGCTTGGAACCTCCTGTGCACATAGACATGCAAGGTCCTAACTCCCCTATGTTGGAAATTAAGCCCACAGTTGTCTCCTTGGTGAATAGCTATTTCTATTTCATGATTCTTTCTGCATGTTTATTGATTGTTAATCGAGGGTCAGGTGAAACCAACTTTGGTTCTACATCTGCTCATCTGATATCTGCAGGAATCACAACTTAGATAGCCAAATTATTTGAAGAACGTCTACAACGGGCTTATGGCTGATCTCTAGCAAAGGGTAACCAATCCTGTCATAATTTCAAATTCAGGTGTTAAGTTCAATTACTTGAAGTCATTGAAGACTTGGCCATCTTCAAGGACTTCCAAGAACTAGCATTTACAACAAGTCTGCAGATTTACATTACTTTTTCAACAGTCTACAGAAATACTCTAAGTGTCGCTACAGTCTGCAGAAATGACCTATCTCTTTTACAATGTCGGCTTTCTCCGAAAAGTGACAGTGTCGGCTTTTCCCGAAAAGCGACACTTCAGTATAGTTCACAAATTTAAGTTTTTGTGACAGTGTCGATTTTTTTGCATTTCCTCAAAATGCGACAATGTCGACTTTTTGCGACATTGTCACTTTTTCCCAAAAAGTGACACTTGCCTTAAACTTCTTCCTTTCAGCCATTTTGAAGGGTTTAAACTATTTTAAAGACACTGTCGTCTTTTTTAAGGGCACCATCGACTTTTTCCCAAAAAGCGACACTTGCCTTAAACTTTTTCCTTTCAGCTATTTTGAAGGAGTTAAACTATTTTAAAGACACTGTCATCTTTTTTAAGGGCACCGTCGACTTTTTAAGGACAATGTCATCTTTTTAAGAGCACCATCAGCTTTTTAAGGACAATGTCATCTTTGTAAGAGCACCGTCAACTTTTTAAGGATAGTGTTGCCTTTTTAAGGGCACTGTCGACTTTTTTGCAAAATATTGAAGAGAGAAAAAAAAATCCGACAATCGTCTATTTTCAACGAGGAATGTTCCCAACGACTTTCCAAAAATACAAAGTGAGAAAAAGCCACTTCACGTAAAAAAGTGAGAGCTCTATTTGCAACGTCCTCATCTGTGTCAACATTCCCTGATTCGTTGACCGTACATACTATGTATAGTTGTCACAAAAAGGCAAATATTTTCAAGTACAACGACTTACCTAATTAGTTGACAAACATTTACTGTAATTAATACATGGATGAATTGTATAAATGGATCATCCAGGCACACTCTACGTGCATGAGACGTATAATTTGAGCCTCCCAGTTATGCCGCCATTTTGGTTGTAGTTGCTATTTTATTGTGCTTCACTGTAATATAGCAGCAACACGCTTTCCTATTTGTGTATAACGTAGATGAATGCTTGTTGTGATTGAATGCACTTTATCACTGTTTGATCGTGCTTGTTTACTCACTCTGATCAAAACACGGACATCTACGACTCCTTCACTTCTGATGATGGCTGTCTTTGACGCTTGAGGAACTCGCGATATCATACTTCTCTTTCCATCTATTTCAGAACTAAACTTCATATTGAATCTAATTTCTAGTGATACCACACACGCAAACCATTTCTAATCTCTTCGGTGGACTGTACTCTCGTTTTTGTGAGTATGAACTAATTTTTAAGATCCTGGTGGACAACTGAAACACTCAAAGCTATGATTATACTTAGCATAAGCTTTCTATTAGACTGTTTACTCATCTAGCAGCTGATTGTAATGGGAGAGCTATTCCACAATATTCTTGCTCTCTTCTTCGTTCACGTTCTTCTATCTCCTTATCATCAAAATGTAGTCAATCAGGACTTTGATTGCGTTAGCAACAACAGAAGACCTCGAAATACACCAAATGGATGTCAAGACAGTAGTTCTCAATGACAATGTCAAAGAGGAGTGTACACCTTCCAACCAAAAGGATTTGAAATCAAAGACCAAGAGCACAAAGTGTGCAATCTGCATAAAACAATCTATGATCTAAAACAGGCCACAAGAGCATGGTTCGATAGAATCAACTCTTATCTCATTCAAAGTGGAATTTGCAAACAATTCAGCTGACTATAATGTTTATTCAAAGCATATAGACACCAATTTAGTTCACATAGCTCTTTACTTAGATGATGCATTTATTTTGTCTAACGCTACTTCTCTTTTGCATACTATAGAGTCTCCATGCATGGATCCTCTATTTATAAAACTGTTATTGATAACTCTACACATGCCTTACTTAGAATTTGCTTTGCACATGAACATAGATCATGCTACACAGTAACATAGACAGAAAACACTCTCCATAGCAAGCTCACATAGCAACTGTATTTCTCAAAATGAAATTACACTATACATATAGTTGTTCACTCAAGCAACCCATGCATGACCCAGGTTGCCGTTGGCGGGATGCGTGTCCCGTCGACTTGCCTCGTGGCGAGGCCAACTGATCCTTATCCACTGATAGAACCCAAAGTACAGTAGCACAATAATTCTACTTTGATTCTAACTCTCTCCTTTAAAGTAGAGTCTACTTTATACACAGTCATATACATAGCTTTAAAGTCAACAAACTTTAAGTACAGAAAACTTTGATCTAAACTTATCAAACCTTTCTTGAATGTCTCCCTGTGATGCTTTCCCATGGCACATCCTTCACATATTGCATGATGATCATCCTGCAATGCTGGTAACCCTATTACCATCTTTAGCTTCGCCATCAATCTCAAGCTCCCATATAGTTCAAATGACCAAGTCTTCTGTGCCACAACTCAGATTGAGATGCTGTTGAGATAGCCAAACCATATTCTCCTGGTTTTGCAGCATCCAATTTATAAAGGCCACAGTTACTATCTCTATAACCCTTCGCCATTCCTTTGTGAACTTTTGGTGGTGATGAATGGCTTTCTCATGATAGTATTGTGTCAAAATCCTTTAGATGCAAATTAATGTTAGATGTGAGAAATTGAATGAAAGTAAGTATTGGGCAAAAGTCATTTGATTAAGTTGGTTCCTTTTATTGAATATGTTGATTTTTTTCAAGTGCAAGTGTTCATAAGACACCTACTTTATCTGTTTGTAAAGAATTATCAAGTGATATTCTTTCAGGTATAATGGATAAAGATTGGGACAACAAGACAATCATTGACTATAGAATTAGAAAATCGTCTATGACTTTTCATTATCATATTGAGAGACAAATGCGTAGTCTTATGTTTGGTTGCCATAGATGGAAAAAAATAAGTGGGACTTGGACACCAATAGATCAAGATCTTGAATTGGACAGTCACACAAATAGAAAAGAGGTGCACATTATAAACAATAAAGAGGTTCTAACTATGATTAAAGTGGAAGAACATTGGAGCCTAAATTATGGTAGAACAGAGCTTGTCCTAATATACAAAGATCTTTTACCTGAGTACTTCAAATTCTATTCATTCATTAACTATGCTGACTTTTGCTCTGTTTGTAGGAAGTAGAGGACTAGTTTATTTGAACTTTGTGGCAAATCCAAGATACATGTACTCTTAACTACGTTTTCTTATGAATGATTCTGTCAAGAACATTGTGCAGTATGTTCCTTTCATTGTCATTGATGGTGCCAGTCTATTTGATTCTCAAATGGTTGCCTTGTACTGTACATATGACATGAATGTTATTGTATTGTTCTATACTTGGTTCTTACTGTCGTATGAGTTTCTAGATCTAAGAGAACTAAATATCATTCAATCATTGTTCTGCTCTGACATGAAGTAGTAGATGGATACACCTATTCTTAAAGTAATCTGAAGTTGTTCTTATGCTAATTGTGGTATGCACTGATGCCATGAAGGATCTTTCAGCACCTCTTAAAGGATCCCTTACAAGATGTTCCATAAATGTGTCTATACACATGTAGCACACTTCAAAACTAAACATCATGCCAAGCCATGGATTCCAAGGCATTTTGTGCACTTGAAGATACATCAATTAAAAAATTTAGAGCATACACAATGTTGCCAAAGACAACTTGCCTTGCTTGATCCACATGATTGAGCCTTGATGGCTCCATCTTGACACTCATGGTTCTTCTTGGAGTCCTCGAGTCTTGAGCTTGCTCCTCCACTTGACTTGACTCCAAACCATCAATGAACTGAATAAGGTGTTGATCCAAACGTGCTTTTTCAAGTTTGCAAATCTTCCACTCTTGAAATATCACATTTCCACCATTGACAAATTCTTTGGTGGACAACAAGTTGATTCTACAATCTCTACTCGAAGACCAAAACACTACCATTATTTCTTATCATTGAAATAGGATAATCTTTGGTCCTTACATTATAATGATCATGCTCAAAGCATATGCAGCCAAAGATTTCCAATACAAATGATGTTTCATCTTTTATGACACTATTCAAACTATTACAAAAATAGCTATCAAATGAAATTTCTTTATCAACAACAAATGGAGATTTGAAAGCATCAATTTTCATTGTCTTGTCATACAAAGTACTAAACATCATAGATCTTAAAGATAAGCAACAAGTCACTCCATGTTCACTAATACTATCCAAAAGTATTCAAATATAGTGGACTCTCCAATACTCACCATCCTTGCAAGATGCACACTTGAATGGACAATTTGTATGCAATTTGATGACTCGGCCATTGTCATTGAGGACTCCCTTGGAACTCTCATGCTTTGAGGCTGATCCTCAAGATCTTCCTTCTTTTGATGCCCCTCCTCAATGCAAGCAAGATCACACTTTGCCAAGATCTCCTCTTGAGTGACCTCCTCCTTTGCCAAGCTCATTCTTTCAAAAGCAACACTAGCTTTCAACTTAAACAATCTTCCATGTTTAAATCCCTTTGCAATGCAAATATCATTATTCAAGATGAAACAAACACCAAGCTTAAAGTGGACATCCAAACCATTTTCTAAGAGTTGACCAACACTAAGCATATTCTTGATGATTGATGGTACATAAAGGACATTTTCTAGATCCATACTTATTGAGATTTTAGATATAAAGAGATGGTACCAACACCATCTATCGTACACTCTCCATCACTTGCAGTAAAAAAAAACTTTTTAGCATCATTGAATGAGTGTAAGGTTGATAATGTGTCCTTTTGGAAAGCCATGTGGGAGCTAGCCCCACTATCAATCCACCAAGTGTCCTTTGAGTTGCCTTTGCTTGTTGGAGTGGATGTAGATGTCATCGAAGATGAGATCTCCTCATCTCCATCCTCTTCATATGCAAGGTTCCCATGTTTGTCCTCCTCCTCTTTTGCTCTTAGCCTCTTGTAGCATTCGGATGCATAATGCCCCTTCTTTCCACAAAAGAAGCATTTTTGCTTTGACTTGTCCTTTGAGCTTGATGCATCATCCTCTTTTTTGGCCTCCTTGGGATGCTTCTTCTTTCCATTGGTATTCTTTTTTCCCTTGAATGAGAAATTGTCTTTCTCATCTCCATCCTGCAAAGACAATGAGTTCATTCTTGCCTTGGTGTGGAGCATCCTACACTCTTTAGCCACTAATACATTGTGAAGTTTTTCTATAGTTGGCAAAGTGTCTTGGATGGCAAAACTTTGGACCAAAGTTGCAAATTCATCTTCTAGACCATTAAGGACAATTCGTACAAGCTCTCCATCATGAATCTTATCTCCAATGGAAGCAACTCCCTATTGAGAGACTTGATTCTGAGTACATAATCCTGTGCACTCTCTCACTTCTCCTCGTGCTTTGCAAAATCTGATTTCTAAGCATGAGTACTCTTGAAGTGTTACTAGATTCATAGATTGATTTTAAAGACTCCCAAGCCTCTTTAGCAGTAGTACATGCTGATACTTCTCTCAACAAATCATTGCTCACATTCATCTTCACACAATGAAGTGCAAGCCTAGATCTCTTCTTGTATCTAGCTAACTCATGTGCACCTAGAGGTTCATCTTCATTTTCAATCAAGAACTCATAAAGGTCTTAGAGCACCAAGAGTGACTCCATCCTAACCTTCCAAATAGCATAATTTGTAGAATTCAATCTCTCACTAGCTTCTAGAAGGTATGCTCCAGTAGATCCCATCTTACTAGTGATTTCTACAAGCAAGAAATAGTTTTGATTGACTTGAAACTCACAAAGGTCTCACACTTGCAGTGTTTCACTCAAAACAAATGGACTTATAATCATAGTTCTATCACTCCCTCACAAAGCTGGACTGAAGATAAGATTAAGTGAAAACTACTTTCAAACAAATCTTGCCAAGAAATGGATTTGATAGTTCTTGTAGTGTTTCACTCAAATTAGATTTCTAATCCGATAAATGTACTTATAATCTCAGTTCTAGCACTCCCTCACAAAGTTATAAATCTCTCTCACACTTTTTGATGTACTTTCAAGACCTGTAAAACAAGTTTAGAGGACCTGATTTCAGCCTAGATTAATTAGCTTTCATGACCCTATGTCAAATCTAATCAATGGCACTCAATCTTGGTAGCCGCATCCTGAGGTTTCCACCAAAAATTACATCAAAAGCTCACAAATTGAATTTCTTTGGATCAAATCAATACCATGCATGAAATGCAGGTTCAGAGGGGCCCACACATGTGGACAGTGCATTTTTGGACCCCTACCAAGTTTGGGATCAAATATCCTTACCAAAATCAAGATTCTAGCTTGCCCTCTCAATACTAGTTTTTAGCACCAAAACTTGCTGAAAATGGATTTGCATTGGATCAATGGCTTATTCTATTGTACTTAGATCTGATACCATGTGAAAGTACTATACTTTAGGACCATAAATGGATCCACAAAATATTCACAAGAGTGATTGGATGCTTGCTTAACAATCTATCAAAAAACTAATGATCAAAAAGTTGATCTAGATTGGCAATTTGACAAAGTTCAACAACAAGCATTAACAATCAAAAGGATTGATCAACATTGAAATTTGAGCCCACATGTGTGTACTACAGGCTGTAGTAGCCTTCAAGCTAAGAAACAAGTAGAAATTGATTTGGTTGCATTTTGATCACAAAAACTCAATGTACATAGTGAACTAGCTTGAGATTGCCAATGAGCTCCATAAATATTCTATCTTTTCACTATGGGAGCTTGGAATACATAGAAAATTCGACTATCTTTTTGAAGTTAGGTGGATTTCCAACATGTAATAAGGAAGTTAACTCACTCTTCTTGCCCTAAAATGAAACCCTAGCCTAGATCCTAGAGTTATGCTTGGTAGGTAGCTAGTTGGTCAAATTTCACCTTAAGCTTAGGTATGTTCCTATAAAGTAGGGATGACCACCAAATAGACATGACCAACTCTCTTGACTTGACCTAACCTACATTAGGAGTGGGTTGCCATGTGGCATTTTGGCCATACATATGTGGAACCCAATTATGTACAAAATTTACACTATTCTTCATGGTTTTTTATCAAGCTAGATTTGCCAATTTTTGGCAATTCTTCACAAATCCCACACACTGGACATAGACGTAACAACTGCTTCCTTTTATTTCTGGGCTCGCGTAATAGCTAGCACCAGAACATGGGGAATTGAAGACTTCTTTGGCACTCACCTTAGAAATGTTGTGTTTGCATCATGATCAGATTCAATGGTGCACTCACTCCAAGTATTAATGGGCAATTCTTGTAGCAGTGCCCGTATCTGCATTCTCGGTAGAAGGGTGTGTATATGCCCTTGTGAGGACATTTAACGATTCTATGCCCTTCTTTGCACCCGTAGTAGCCATAAATTCTTCCACCTTGGCATTGAGGTTGAGCGACATATGTTGCAAAGTAGTCATTGATGGCCGGATCAACATATGGCTCATCAGGCCCATACCACCGTTGTTTCTCAGGTTGGAGTGGAGCATCGTGTCCCATTGCTATTAAGTTCACTTGGACACTGGATTGTTAGCTAGTCCCGGTGGTGTAGGTAATGCCATGCACCACTGGTCCATTGGAGCTCCAAACCGCGTTGCCGCATTTGGTACCCCTTGATGATATGGATACGAGGTCTGATATTGATTCTTCTTTTGCTGAATAGTCTGGGGGTTGAATGGGCAAAACATTGTTTCATGCGATGACACATTGCATAGATGGTAATACCGATGTGTCATTTTGAGATTCTGCTTCAAAACTGGACACTTGTGGGTTGTATGGTATTGTGCACACATTCGACACCATACATTTTCTCGTCGTGGATACTATAGCTGATTTTGATTAGGCGCATTGGAAGATGATGCTACAATACTTGGGGAAGCCTTCAGTTTTTTATCAAACTGGGTTGTCAATTTTTTCATCTATTGTTTATGGAGTTTTTTAATCTGCTCCATCAATAGATCGTTTGCAATACTGTAGGCGTTGCTACCGAGGGAGTCAGATGATGGACTGTTGGATAGTTATGGCTTGAATCATCATCTGATCCTTCATCTTCTTCCTTGATGACATCTTCCATGGCTTCTTGCAACGTAGCATACTACAACTCCCTGCGTTTAAGCTATCTTCTAAGCTAGGAACCACATGATTGGGAGTCAGGGCTATCATGTCCATGACCAGTACATAGGATTCAATATTCTCCTAGTTTTGGATACACGACGGTACTCCAATAAATCAAGAGTACAGTCCATCGAAGAGATTAGAAATGGTCTGCGTGTGTGGTATCACTGGAAATCAGATTCAATATGAAGTTTAGTATTGAAATAGATGGAAAGAGAAGTATGATGTCATGAGTTCCTCAGGCATCAAACACAACCATCATTTGATCAGAAGCAAAGGAGTCGTAGATGTCCGTGTTCTGATAAGAGTGAGTAAACAAGTTATAATGAAGCACAATAAAATAACAATTACAACCAAAATGGTAGCATAACTGGGAGGCTCAAATCATACGTCTCATGGACGGAGCATCACGTAGAGTGTGCCTGGATGATCCATTTATAAATTCATCCATGTATTAGTTACAGTAAATGCTTGTCACCTAATTAGGTAAGCCGTTGTACTTGGAAATATTTGGCTTTTTGTGATAACTATACATAGTATATACAGTCAACGAATCAGGGAATGTTGACGCGGATGAGGACGTTGCAAATAGAGATCTCACTTTTTTACGTGAAGTGGCTTTCTCTCACTTCATATTTTTGGAAAGTCACTGGGAACGTTCCTCGTTGAAAATAGACGACTGTCGGATTTTTTTTTTTCTCTTCAATATTTTGCAAAAAAGTCGACAGTTTTCTTAAAAAGGCAACACTATCCTTAAAAAGTTGACGGTGCCCTTTAAAAGAAGATATTGTCCTTAAAAAGCTGATGGTGCCTTTCAAAAGACCGCCAGAAGCGCATATTATCTGCTCATAAATTAGTAGTTGCGCCTGGAGGGGAGCAAGCCATTGAAACGCTTCGAACTGAAGCTCTAGCACTTTCGTGGAGGCATTTGTAAGTGCCTTGGAGAGGCTTTGAATATATTAGTTCAGGCCATCCTCCTTCTACGGCAATATGGCGATCTCTTGGTGCCCGTCTTGTTCATAATGTTGAGCTATAAAAAGCTCTTGCTACAGCTTCGTGAGTTTCGCTCACAGCTGGGTGTTGCTTGTCATCAAGTGGAGTACCCGGCTATCCAAAGTGGCCCTGGCTACTACCACCTCCTGGATATATGTCCCCAAGGCAATTTGGTACGCCATCGTTAAATCTGTTGGAACAGTCGGTACGCTGGCACTGAGAGGGGCTTGTGTGGTAGTGGCCCTGACGACTGGTAGAACACCGTCGTCATTGTCTTCAATCAGGTTCTCAGGGGACTTCTATTGTCATCTGGGGTGGTGGGATCTATCCGATCTGGTGATGGTATGAAAATTGTCTGAACAAATGCGTCATCAGATAATGGTTGGTTGCCCTCGGCAACCTTTGATGGTGAAACAGGTGGTGTGAGGGAAACATAAGTGGAAATGGGGGTGGGGACTATTTGTCCAAACGAGAGAATGGGTGGAACAGAGGGGAACTGAAGTGTGGTGTGGAGCATGGAAGGCAAAGATGGAGCGAAAATGGTCTGACGTGGGGGTGAGAAGTTGATGACTTGCATCCATGCCACAGTGTCCAGAGATAACTATGATTCAGAGGGGTTAAACTGGAGGAGCACCAGTGGAGACAGGAGCAATGGAGGATGCGATAGTAGTGAAAGGGGTAGTAGATAATGGAACAAAAGTAAAAGTGATATCGACAGAGGAGACGAGAGTGGAAACAGAAGTAGTCGTGGATGGAACAGAATGAAGAGGAGTGACAATAGAGAAACTACAGTTCTCATATCTGGGTTCAGAATATGCAGTTGATGGCTTGTGTGAAGTTCGGTCGCATTCAGAGAACTTGAAAATTTCAATGGAAATTTAAGCAGAGCTTCACCAGCAAAGGTGACAAATGACTCGAATTTAGCCCTTATATAACGGAAATTAGAGTGTGTTTTAGGTGACCTCCACTTTCCCTTGTTCAGTTCTATCCAAATTTTGGCAGAGAGACTCCGACATGATTATCATCAATTGGATTGAAGTTTCAGCTACAAGTGATTGCATGAGTTCTGTAAACGGATACATTTCATTACTTCGAAAAATGGAAACGAATCCTGCAAGATGAAAACCTATAACTCTTGATGAAAAGTTTGAAATTGGGATTAATATGATCAAGCTCTCCTGGCTACCTTTAGAACTAGCACCAAAACCTTGTGAAAAAGAGCTCCTCCCATGGTGCTCTGTAGTCACTCTAGTAGATGATGTGGAATACATTGACAAATAGGCATTATGGTATTTCGATCTATATCGGTATGGAGAGAGGGTAACATTGAGGGATTTCCCCAAAACTCCACCATTGGCCAAGTTCTTCAAACTTAAGAGCATGTCCCACAAATACTATCAATTGAAGATCAAAACAAACCATTGGGACAATCCCCCAGATGAAGCTATGACCTATGTAGATATCACTATGTGGGTCGATCCCACTGAACGACAACAATTTCTACACCAAAAATACTTACAACACCACTGGCTTGCTCATGCTCTGTCGATATGACAGTAGCAAAGAAGCAAGCAAATAAGGTACTAGACAATCTGAAAGGAAAGGCTAAGATGAGATGTGATCATCTGCAAATTATGAACACAGAGATCCAACCATCGTCTTTGTCTATAGTACCAAAGGTAGCCTCGATGCAATTCAACCCACCGTCCCAAAAGAAAACAACTATAGAACCACCCAAGGAGCATAGGAAAGATCAAGCATCATATGCCAACATACTTTTGTGATTACACTTTAGACGATGTGATCATAGCTTTACCCCAAGCGCAGCAGGAACCTGATTTGAACGATCTTCACGATAAACCTTGTTCGTATGAAGATCCTGCAACTCTTAGATCTAGTCGATCCAAGAAAGGATGAGAAATTGGTTATGTGGCATAACAACTCACTGCCGATGAACTATCTAAGAAATAAATTAGGCTTAATAAATAAGGCCTAAGATGAAATTTGTAATCATATGAAAATCAAATATGACAATGTGAGTGGGTTTTCAATATGAGCAAAAATATAAAGAACTTCTAAAGAGATCAAATTTGGGTATAGGTGAGACCTCTGCAACATCAAGCTTATTGAGTTGATGAATTTTGCTTTGTATTGCATTGAGATCCAAATCAAATGAAAAAAATATGAAAATTTTAATAAATAGGCTAGAAAATATAAATATAGCAACTTTGAAAGAGTTGAATTTTTTGTTTTTTATATTGGATATTGATTACTAGTCTACAAATGATTGCTTAATGTCTAACTCATCAAATTAATCATTTTTTATTTAAACCACAATGAATTCCGAAGTAAAATAAGAAAGATGTGAACATTTCAAAGCTAATTACATAAATCTAAAAATGAAAGGGGTTGTCAAAAAAATTTGATGGGATACTTTTCTTGTCAATTACTTTGGCAAATCATTCATGTGCACATGAAAAAAACTGAATTATAAAGAGAATATTTTGAAATCTTAAAATAAATTTGTTTTGTGGCTTTTTCAAGAGGACGGGGATGCAGACGTGGGCAGAGAGAGAGAGAGAGAGAGAGAGAGAGAGAGAGAGAGAGAGAGAGAGAGAGAGAGAGAGAGAGAGAGAGAGAGAGAGAGAGAGAGAGAGAGAGAGAGAGAGAGAGAGAGAGAGAGAGAGAGATGGAATATCCTTGATATGGGGGTAGGGGGATACAAAGGGAAAGAAGGGTTTGGACATGGCAAATTAAGAGACACGAAAGATCGAGGTTTGTTCACGCGATATGGTACAGTGAAAAGAGGACAACAGAACAGCCAAGGGTGAGGGGGGGAGAGGGATCCTCCATCTCATAATCAAAATCTGTATATTAAACATGTTCAAGTGATACTAAAGAAATTGTAATAAGTAAATCAATGACAATAAGAGTTCGTGACTAATATAAATTGTCAACATTTGTAAGAAATTTGACATATGAGTAGATCGATGCTTGAACAAAACATACCCTGGTGCATTAATTCATTCAAAAAACTAGTAGGGACATCGATGAAAAAGATATATACACCCCGAAGAGGAATTTTAAGCAAAAGTAAGCTCAAACCAGAGCGAAGCTTGCAGTAAAGTAAAGATTAATCCAGATCCTAGCATTAAAAATAAAAGTGCAAAACATATGATGATGTTAGTGGGAGTCTACCAACTGATTGCAGCAGATCAAAAAAGTGAAGAGGTAGTGAGTCGGCTAATGTGAATAAAAACCTGTGAATATGAATTTACAAATGTGATTTGTGACTCTCAAGAGACTAGATTTGAACATCTTCAACAATCTAGAAGGATCTATAAAAGATCTAACTCACAAACCTAAGAATCAATCTTCACACTAATGACTAGTTGCTTGGAAACTTTGCTTTGATCACTAAAACAAAAGCATACAATCTTTGAATCAAATCACAAAAGAAATCAGATCCACTCTCCTATTGGACTCATCAAATACCAATGACTCTTTCTTTTGAAAGTTGAAATAGATATGAAAAGATTTGACACCTAGATTTTCCTTTTCACTTGACTAGTTCTCTCAACACTTGAGATTCTTGAACAAAAGATGGGTTTTTTTTTTTTTAAACACATGAAAATCAAACTTAATCACTTCTTTTGGACTCACTCTTGACCCAAATAATCTCACTCTTGAGATTTAAAATGAGTTTGATGTGATTTGAAAACAAACTATACCACCAATTTTTCACAACGCTTAAAAATTAGACAACTAGAGATTCACAAAGATCTCAACTATGCATGAATACTCAAATATGGACTCCTCCTCATTCTAGGCATCCAATGGGATCACAAATTGACCCTCACACTCTCACAAAGAAAGTTGAATAGAACTAATTTGAGTTTCATACATTCGATGTCAATTTTTGCTCAACAAATTGAATTCAATCACTCCTATTGGATTCCACCAATTACTCTACTTTTTAAGACTTGGAATGAAATTCAAAATCAAAAGTTGTGATTTTTCTCACTAAGATATTGTGCTTCAAAGAGCTAATATCACTTAGAAAGATTTGATCACCTAGGAGAAGACAAATACTTCACCTATAACAACACACAATGAGCTTCTAGATCTTGCCCTCTACAAAGGAACTCTTTAAAAATTGGATCTCTCTCTACACATTTGCCATAAACACCTTAATGACTCTTTTCAGACCTCACAAACACTCAAACAAATTGAGTAGGATTGGATAATATGACTTGGATCTCAATCTCTTTTCTAGAACTTTCAATTGAAGCCAATCTATGTCAAATTTTTCAAAAGATCTGCATAGATGCTCTATATGCACTAGAAACTCACAAAGGTTTCACTTGGAGGACAGATCCAAGGATGTTTTCTAGAAAATTGATGCTTCTAAACTTGACCGTATCACTCTTGAACAAATCTAGAGTGATGGTACAATGGATTTCAACCTCTCACCTTGCATATCACTCCTTAATCTATAATTTTTAGCTAAATCTCTCTCAACTTCAACATGCACTCAAAAAATCAGAGATAATCAATTAATGCACCTAATTCAAGCTTCAAATTAAATTTCTTGGCTGATCTAATCCAAGAACTAATCAAAAGATTAGATTTACTATAGAAAATGCTTGATTTTGCACCAAAAATCACTCAAATTGGGTATGTGAGTCACATTCTTCAAAATTTTGAAATTTCTCAGTCAAAACTGGAGCTGTACAGCCTCACATATGTGAAAAGGGTTCCTACAGCCCACAACAAGATCTGGACCAAAAATTTTGAGGATAGCTATCAAATCCAACTCGCTACAAAAAATTTGACTAGTTTCTAAAAAATTGCTAATTTTGGCTTTGATTTGGATTAACCCTATCAATTTTAACAAAACCTCTTGTACTAGGCTCTGATACCATGTGCAAAAAGTACAAAAAGGACCAAGAGTGGATCCTAATCTGATCCTCAAGAGGGATTGGTTGTCAGATTACTTGATCTATCAATCTAGTTGAGATTAAGATCAATCTAGATCAATTCTAGACACAAAATCCTAACAAGAACAATCATTAATTGAAGGTAGGTGTACTTTCTGGTATCACACGTGTGAAACACTGTCTGAGTACAGAATCCAACCTGAAAATCAAGTACACATTGATAGAACCTCAAAACAATCAAAACAAATGTAGACAAATGGAGAGAGTCACTCAAAATTGCTTCCAAAACCAAGATTGGTGTCTCACTATGATTATGGCCAAATGTGGCTCTATATATACAATAAGTGGGAGCTCGTGGTACTGATCATCCCTCTAATCCCACATGTGTGAAGGTGCTTTGTCATATGATGATTCATCATGCAAAACTGACACTTGGACAAAACCTTCTATTTTGAGCACTTTTGGTCCATTTTCCTTCTATATGGAGATCTACTTGGAAATCTTCTAGAAGTCAAAATTCGCCTACTTCAGCTTATTCCACACATGTGAGCTGTCCTCTACACATGTGATATGACACCTAACCAAAGGATGTGGCTCATGCAATCAATAGATTGATGCCATGTGTCATATGTCTAGAAAACTAGTTTTTGGCCTTTTTAGCCACTAGAACTTGAATTAAACCATATATACAACCTATATGATTATGGTACATGACAAGTACACTATTTTCACACGTGGAAATAGGCTTCGTTTGTGACTGAGAGGACGAAGTTGAGAGATGTCCGAAGCCATGAGAACAACTGTACAAAGGGATCCCTGTGACGGACCACCTCACCAACTGAACCGAGATCTTTTTTGTATTTTTTTTATTTTTCGTCACACGGAATGCCATTCACCTCGATGGAGCCGCTGGCCAATGTAAACCTATGGCAATAGATTCCGAAGGCAAAAATGCCCACCAAAATTCAGAAAGGCTAGCAATATGAATTGTTTTGAAAGCACTACCGTTGCTCCTTTGTTGCCAAGCGAGAGAATTTCTTCAAGTAGTTGCAGTCGGTATATTTTTATATTACATGAGGCTTTTAGCCTCATGTCCAATACCCACGTGCCATGTGACAAGCCATCACTAGCTACTCACACTCATATTCTATCGACAGCAACAAAATTCTCTACAAAAGGAAACTAATTAACAAAATTAAAACTAAAATTGCACTTTCCATTATGGCACCGTAAGGCCATACCGCGGAACTCATACGTCCACCTCATAGGTTGGAAGGCCTTGGGGACATAACCTTTCACCCCTAAAGAGGACCTAACATTACAGGCTAACTGAGGCAAGGCCAAACACATGGGCTTGTGTTTGCTGTAGAGAGACCATGACACACATGCATCCTCTTTTGCTTTGCTTTTGCTTTTGCTTTTTTCATGCATGATTTTATTACTCCCAAAGGCTACGCTGTGAAGGGTATAAAAATTCTGCTTAATTCCCTCTTTCTTGCTTTTCATCATCTTTTTTGCTGGTGTCCACGATCATCGATGGAGCGCCATTGTGCTGCTGCTTCCCGAATTGCAGCAGATGAACATCAACGCCGTGATGCAGCAATATATTCGTCGTACCTGCCTACCTACAGATCATGCTTCAGCAGCAGACCTCTAGTTACTTCAGCTCAAATTATAGCTCCTAAGCATATGCACGCTGATCCCCCTCATGAAGACAGTCAACCTCAAACGACATTGCAGGTCATGAGACAGGAAGATGGAAACGATAATTTTTCTATGCTGGATCATGCGCCTCCGGATATCTGCAACTCGTGTAATCTCGTTCTGAAGTCCGATGAATCGGAGCAGCCCTACGTACATGCAGTGGCAAATGACAACAGTTGCAAAGTTTTCTTTCAGCCCAACATACAGATGCCCAGTTCTGGATCAGCTACAGGCTACAAGTACTTGCACCTCAAGCCACGGCCATTTAGTGATCATTTCGAGCTACGAAGAACGAAATCGGCGTCTGGGATTTCTATCTCTATATCGAATTCCTCAGATATACAAGTCTTATTCAAGCGGGTCGAGGACATGCCGGGTAAGCCCAAATTATGCTCTATTGAAGAGCCCCCGTGCCCGGAGAATGAATTCTCACAACCTTTGAAGAGAAATTATCCTGGTTTTTGTCTAAATACTTGCATGGATGACGCCGAAAATGAGGCTTAGGAAACCGTGGCAACTAGGCAACACTTTGCTGACAAACTTTTCTGTTGTCTACCGGCCTTTGGTCGGAGAAAATACTCTAGACCCTAATTCGGCAACCTCATGATAGAAGCTTGTGTCATGTATTCCAGGTTGCTTTGATCATCTTAATTTCCGTCTGCTGCTATGTCGACTACTCTGATGATGTAAAATTACATCAGTGTAATTACCATTTTTGTGATCTGATGACTCTAATTTGAAGAGGACCCTGGCTTTGTAGTGATGAGAAAAACGCTTACCCAATTATCACTATCTTTCAGTGTGCTTCAGCTTTTTCTACTCGGAAACCTTCACAAATTTGAAAATTTTGGCAAAAGTATAATACATCACTGCAATTCTTACTGTCCTTTGAGTCTGCCTGAACATTAGTTACTCATGATCAAGAAACCTTGACAAAAATTTGAAATTCTAGCAAAATTAAAGTAGAATGGTTGACTGCTTCAATTCTCACCATCCTTGAGTCTGCTTGAACTTGTTCTACTTAGAAATTACCTTTATAGTTTTGAAAATTTTTAAAAAAGAGTTCAATTATATATCACTACAATTCTCACTATCTTTGAGTCTGCTTGAACTTTTCTAGTCAGAAACCTTGTGACAGGCAGATATGCTCAATATCCCTTCCCAGAATAATTTAGTTGGTTTGTAAGTATATTGTATTGTATTGATGATGCTCAATTGTGATATTTATGTATGGGGGAATGGTGTTTTTTAATGACCTTTGCACTCCAAAAAATGGCTGAATTATGGTGATACCATTAGGCCAAGCCATAACTGACCCATTGTTGAACCGGGGTGGTCACTAAAGGAGTGTCTTGGCATTAATTTTTATATCACAGACAATGTGTGATGTCTTGTCGGCCGAAATTCTTTATGAACATTTTATGAGCTATAAACTGAGTTTGTCATAATGTGTCTCATGTCACTTTCACAAATGATAATCAACTTCACATTTTATTCTACAATAGATTTCCATAAAATAATCCATGCACAAAGCGAAAACCATAATTTCCAAAGCAATGAAATCCTTTGCTTGATTAAATTCACTTCAAACATATGAAGTGAAATGTTAACACAATCCCTTAAGTTTTCTCCACTAGATTGAAATATATGTACACGGTAAAACCTAGCATTGAAGGTTTTTTGGTCTTCCCCTCGACAAGTACTCTAAAGGGGGCAAAAAGTCTGAGAGACTCTTGGCCTTACCCTTTGTAAAATTCGTGTGGTTTTTTTTTGTCTCTCTCTTTTACTTGGTGACTGAAATCAATGCACTTCACCACTTCACCACTTTTGTCTTAATGACACTTGTTTTAAGCATTATAACAATTAATTTTTTGAGAAGCTTCTTAGCATAACATTTGCCCTTTTATGTAACTTTGTGAAACTCTAGGCTTTAGTTTAGGCTCAAGTCAATCTAATTTTTTTTTTTTCAATTTGTTGTGATACAGTAAGCTATTGTGATGATTTATTAAAAAATGACATATCACTACTTCTGGGGTGAGTTTGAGCATTAAAATGAGTTGGTTTCTTTCTCCAATTATTAATCCCTAGAAATACAATCTTTTTTGTTTTGTTTTGCTAGGATTCAAATGCGATGATCTACAAGCTCTTTTGAAGTTCTTCCTCTATATTGCAATTTT
Organism: Diphasiastrum complanatum; assembly: GCA_029204225.1. Lineage (NCBI taxonomy): Eukaryota > Viridiplantae > Streptophyta > Lycopodiopsida > Lycopodiales > Lycopodiaceae > Diphasiastrum > Diphasiastrum complanatum. Next base: position 20,396,956 of record CM055093.1, on the reverse strand, counting down.
CCAATATCTGAATGAATGCAAGCGGTTGTACTGGCTCTCGTGCACTTATGCTTGATGGATATAAATATTTAAAAATAAAGTATCCAAATGCCAGCTTCATTTTCCTCATTGTGAAAAATCACAATTTCAATTTTGGATCTTGGTCTTCTTAGTTCTAGATTCAAAGTTCCATCAACCTTATCAAATGTAACTAGGTGATAGGATCACAATAACAACATACAGTTAATTTAAGATTCCGCTGATTGGATCAGATGGAATAAAATTTTAATATTATCCTTATGCTCAAAGATGTCTCTATAAGTCAGCCTAATCTTGGTTTGTACACCAAGATCTGTAGTAGGTTGATTGGATGAAGAAATTATGTTTGTAAAAAATGATGGTTGGAAAACTTGTGATGTGGAATTATTCACTTCAGAGATTTCCCGAATATGTTATTTACTCAAGAAAAATAGAATCTTCTGTAGCTGAGTCACAAGATTATCAGTGTGACATGTGAGTAACATATGCGGATTTTGGAGGAATCTTCCAGATAAGGACATATGTGTTTATGTATTGGGTCATAGTGAGATTATTCTCGTATGTGCACGATTAATCTTGTTTGGATCCACTATGTATTCCTAGTTACTAAGGTTATCTGGTGCACTTAACCTAGTAGTTGAACATAGACATACGATCAAGTATTGTTGAAATAGATACTTGTAGAGTTAACATATCTATTCTGATATTGGTTAACTTAAAAGTGATTTGGATGTGGATCTAAATGTGGTGTTATACTAGTATAATTGAATTCTTCACCTAGATATTTAAGATTTCTAAATCATGGGCAATTAACTTGAGTAATTGACTTACTCATGTGGAAATTAATTGGTAAAATGGACAATGTGAAGAGACACATAATTTTTGAGTCATTTGGATTCGCCAGAAAACTGTGTGCATAGGATATACGGAATTCTTGGGTGAGTATTTCTCAGTTGAGAAATAGACTTGATTCACTAGTGATAGTATCCCTGAGAGCTCAATTGGATATCGGATCTTAATGCTTCCAAAAATGGTAAACTGAATTTAGTTGGAATTCAACAGAACTTTGTAAACTCTAGATATTGTTCTAGGTGATGATATAAAGTTATGTCATTAAGACGGATTTTAAAATGATTTTTAGTTACTTGGTTGGGTGTAGAATTTGGAGCTCATAATCTGGTTAAGAATCTGGTTGGAAGAATATTTTTGGAATCCAGTAATTTTCCTTGCAAAAAAGATTTCAAAATGTTTCCTATATTTCCTGAGTGGTATGTTGTACATATACTACTCCAACATCTTTTAATGATTAAGGATGCTTTTGGAATCCTATAAATTATGATTGATGAATCATAAGATTCTAAAGGTTTATGATTGACGGATCATAAATTGATACTTAGAGATCATTAGAAGATTATATGGGAACATGATGGTTCTTAAGATGTTGAGAAATTCTTGATCAATTGGGTGAGTCAAGGATTTAGATCTGTTAGTTGAACTCTAAATTTCTTTACTCCAGTGCCTACTTGAGATTGCATGGATCTCACAGGCAATTTCATTAGATAATTGTTTACTTATGAGGAATTTGCTTAATTTAGTAGATGGTATTCTACTACAGATTGTAGTCTATAAGTACTTGTGTACAAAGTTCAGTCTATATCTCCAGATTATAGGAGACAGATAACTCTATCAAGATATAGATAGTTGCTGATTTTTGGCAATGGTGCTAGAAATGGGGCTATTTACTCATTAGAGTAACTGTAGTACTATGGAGTGAGTTATAATTGTCTAAGACTTGATGGATCTCCTAGAGAATTTAAATGACTGAATTGGGGTATTTTAGAATATTTGGATATTTTAAGAATATTTGTACCAAGAAGCATTATTATCTGCAAGAAATTATGGACAAATTTTAGACTATGACTAAAATGGAATTTCTTTAGCTTTTGGATTTGAAATCTGAAATATAGAAGTTGATTCCCCCAGTGGTTCATGTAATTAGGATTACATGAATGTGGTGAACTTTTGCTTTGGAGTAGATCAACCCATTTGGAAGATTTATAGCTTAGTGTATCTTTGGGGATTTGAGTTAGTAATTCATGAGTAGAGGCAAGCAATTTATAAATTGTTGCATCTCTAACTACTTACTCAGATGGAAAGATCAGACTAAGAATAATGATTCATGGGTAAGACTTGAAAGCTTAAGGGATAATTTCATATTTTCTTTTTTCTGTCGTCTCAGGACAAAACATGTTTAAGGGAGGAAGAATGTTATGGCCATATTCAGTTATGGACATGGAATAGTCCAATATGGTAGGCCAACCCTCTAGTGTGCAAGATTATTGGTCATGCCTAGATCTAATTCCACATCAAGGCCTGTTGGTGACTAATGACCTTGAGAGGACCCAGACACTCTAATTGAGACATATGGAGTGTGAAAATTTGACAAAAATCTAGCTTGGCAACTTTATGTTTTATGTTTGTGAGTACATTTCACAGGTGTGGAGCATGTTCCCACGTGTGTAACATAGTTAGAAATAGTTTATAATGTTGACTTTAGAGTTAGAAATCAGAGTTAATCTGATATACATTTTATGTAAGCTCTAAATGTGATGATGTAATTATTGTACAGTTTATTTGGTTTACTGTATATGGGTGTGACCGGGACGTGACCCGTTAGGATATATTGATCGGGCACTGATCCCGTAGACGACTACTTGGGTTAGCCAGAATAGCCACACATAGGAAGAATTAGCCTATACAGAGTTATTTACAGTACTTGCTATACTTGGGGGCATGTCCCAAGTTTGTCGGTCGAATTTGGCCATATTGGGCCCGACCTTAGTTTGACAGGTGGTAGGCCAATTTTAAGACACCTGCCTTTTCATGCAGTTTGTGAATACTCTATATGTACAATGTTTCTTTGTAATCTATTAACTTTTGATGTGCCATCTTTGAGAGCTTGTGAGGAGTGGCTATGGTGATTGTGTGATGTGATCTGCATACTGCACTAGATTCTATCGGAATTTCAACTTGGTATCAGAGCGTTAGGGTGTTGCAGGTATGCACGATCCGGTGGAGCTATGGGATAGCGTCTTTCACCAGGAGAAATAGCACTCAAAGCATCTCAGGAGAGAGGACTCCATACAGGGCATCGACAGTTCGGATGGCTAGAGAGAACAAAGCTCATTTGTTCGGAGCTTCGGGGAAGATCGGAACGATCATCGTAAGTGGATTCCGGAGAGAATTCACGAAAAATCTTGCATTTTCAGTGGTTTCTAGGAAATCATCGATGTTGGCTACGTTATTCACTGTGGGACAGCCGTTTAGCGCAACGCAAAGAGTAGTGACAGAGAGCCATAGCAATTTACAGGATCAGATTGGGTGAAAAACTGAGAAAATTTGGGAAATTTCCAGTTTTGTGGGGTGTTGATGGATTTCTGGGAAATCAGCCTGTTCGGGAGCAATACCTCACCAATTTACATATTATAAATTGCATCAAAGAGCCAGAGGTAGGGCGACCTCAGTGGGCTAGGCAACTGCAAGAGAAAGCTTAGTAAAAGACTGAGCAAAGCCCAAGTATTCTCCATTCTTCTCTGGCTAGGGTTTACAGGTGAAAATTCTTGGATTTCTCTTTGTACAAAACTGTTTGTCATGATGTGAGAGGCCAAGGAAGGGTGCAATTGATGGGCACTACAGGCTGTAAACAGCCGTGGACAGCCACGATGTATCTAAGGAGCTGGATCAGATCTATGGGGGCATCAGAAAACCCTGGTATTAGCCATAGATTGGAGCTATGAAGAAAGAGATGAGAAGTGGAGGAGGGAATTCGCGCGCGGTGAGACGGGCCAGGCGCGTAGCGCTTTGGAGGTTCCAGCAGCTGCAGGAGCATTGTTCATCACGCAGGTGCAAGCAAAACCGTAGGATGGGGTCCTACAAAGATCGACAGTCAAGGTGAATTGTTTGGGAAATGATCTGGACCACCAGATGGAAAGTGGTCGTTGGATGGAAGGTGAAGGGGCCTGAACGGCAAAGGCACCCTTCTCTTCATAAAAAAAAAATTTTTAATGTGAAATTTGTTGAAAGCACCCAAAGTCCAGAATGGACTTCACTTCATTAAAAATCTTCATAATGAAGAATCAGTTCAATTTTGCAAGGCATATTGGTTTTCGGCCTATCTTTGGCTAGAAGACACCTTTTTTGGCCATCCTTGGGCCAAAATGACCCTTGAAAATGGCTGCTCAGAGCCAGCAAATAGAGCGACATCACAGAGCAGGGAAAAAGATGTTTTTGGGTGTTTTTGTCACCATTCTATCAAGCGGAGTGCGGGTGACCTAGTGATGGGCTACATTTGCTATTTGGAAACTGTAGGGCCAAATTTGGGGAAATTTTTGGCTGATGAAACCTACTACAGGGTGGTACAATGAGGCATTATCACTTTTGAGTCATTATTACTTACTCCTGACATGGTAACAGGGTGTTTGAAAGTAGTAAATGCAGTATGGGAACAATCGTTTGGTTTGGGCCATGGAAGATCTCACAGGTTCACTTGGAGGAATATTGGCATGCACAATCATGTGAGGGACTTGATGGTGGCTTTGGAGTTCACATCTCAGTGTAGTCTCAGGGAGTGGTTTGGAACCATTCACAGGAGCAGCTAGGAGTTAGCTTGGGAGAATACAGGTGGGCACTACAGGGTAGATGCTCAGATCTTTTTGATCAGGGATGGCATTGGGATACCTGGTAGGGATAGCACTGTAGGATGACATGGGATGATCATCAGGGGGAACTATTTCATATTGGACTTGAGTCTTTGGATTGGATAGGACTTACATGGGGATTCATGATAGAATCGGGAAGTTGCAAACGCAAATGGACAAAGCGTGAAGCTTTGAGAGCCAGCTCTAGGTTGGAGAGCTGATGGAGATTGCACGGGGTGTGATCGGAGGGCAAGCACCATGATGGGTGTTTTGCTAGCGATCTACTACAGGGGATACTGATGGTGAGGACTTCATGGTGTGCTCGTTTGGGAGTACAAGATGCCATACAGCAGGGGGCCAGTTTTGGACGGCATCGATGGGGAGACATCTACCATCACGGGCCTGGATAAGATACCTATAGCTTTCATGCATTTGGCTGTATTTGTAGGAGTCTAGGCTTGGCACATGTATTGGAATTTCCATGGTGCATATTCTCAGGTGGTGAGATTATGGGAAAGCCTAGAGGAAGTCACTCAGAGCCATATACCTTAGTACAGTCAGGGAGACACCGGTCTCAGGATCCCGTGAGCAGCGACTCAGGGACATGCTTGCATTGGCATGGTGTCAGGTGGCACATAGCCAAGGAGAGCGACCAGACGCTAGGAGCCAGGTGGAGTAGGTGATGCTTTTGAGTTCGGCTTGTCTAGCAGGATGGTGACCAGGATCGGAGACATCAGGTGAGCACAGTATGTGGATGACGAGTCCATTGGGGTGGCACTCAAGGAGATGCTACAGTTGCTCAGGTATGATATGTCATTGTATGGACGATGTTCTTCAGCTAGTGCATTATGTGATGACCTATGGATGGGTCATGCCTAATTGAAGGTAGGTGGCATGGAGTGTACCTAGTGGTGGTACATATTCTGACGGCATGGAGTGCATTACGAGGTGATGTAGATCCAGCGTGCCCGTGGTTGTGAGCCAGCAGGGATGGAGATGGTTGCTCAGGGAGTGACAACAGATACTTTGGCGAGTGATTAGGTGAGTTGCATGGTCATATGCACAGTAGTCTCTAGGTTGGCATCACATGTTGTGTCTATCCATCATTATTTGGTAAGCATGATGCAGCTTTTGGTTAGATCTAGTTGGAGTCTAGTTGCACTACATGTGGAGAGATTCTTGGGGAGCTATCAACGGGTAATGGATACTTGGTGATCAGATGGTACAGGAGGGTACATGGTGAAGCTATCCTAACTGATATGCTATGGATCGTGGGTGAGTTATTCATCATGATAGTGGATCTAGTTTGCATTTTCTCTGGCTTGGACACTATGATGGATACAGTGTTGGTGAGATAGGCTCCTTGGTGGGAGGCCTATGTACTGGTCAAATCAGAGTTGGCAACGTCAAGCATGGAAAGTTGAACCTATATGGGATGTAGGACAGACAGATCATCATCAGTATCTCTAGGAGGTGGGCGAGCTACTCAGGTATAGCCTATGGTGAGATTTGTGTACATTCATTCGTTGAGTCCATGGTAGACTCTTGTGCTTGGAGCATGGGGAATGGATGGGGATCAGCTTTCAGGACTTATTGGACAATTGGATATGCTTGGAAGTGAGGGCATCTTCGTTACAGGTGCAGGCCATGGTTGAGATTCTGATTTGGTGACCAGTGGTGTAGCAGCAGATCTATAGATGGCACATGTGTTGGTACGACAGGATACCACTTATGGTCAGGCCTTGGTCATGTATTTGACGCTTTATCATTTGTGTTGATTTGCATGAGTGTGTGTGGGCTTGCATGTTGCCTTGTCACGGGAGTCTAGATCTGAGTCGGAGTTTTATGTGGTTGTGCATTTGCTACAATGAAACAAAGTAGTCATTTTATGCTCATTGACTTGCCATTGTCTACTAGCTGTCTATCTAGTGAGGGTATAATCTTATGGTGGCAGTAAGATTTTCTCAGGTTGAGCCTCAGTCACTCATTTATGTCAGTTTTACAGGTTTGTGCTTGTAAGTGCCTGATAGGATGTCAGTCTAGCTAGATGGAGGATGTAAGTCTCATGGTGGCAGTGGGATTTTCTCAGTTTGAGCCACGTCGCTCATGTGGTCCACTTGTGTTCAAGTCGGATTGGGGACGAGTCAGTTGGTTGAGAGTGTGGTAGACTCTCTGTATGGGCATTGTGGTTGCATGATACTTTGTGAGTCAAATCTCATGGTTTGTTGGTGTGCTTGAGTGTGAGTCAAGTATAGAGTAGTAGGACATGCATAACATCTTTTCGACACTCTAGACATTGCTAAAAATTATTGTTTTTCACTCTTATCACATTTGAGCTTAAGAGAGAGAGTTAGAAATCAGAGTTAATCTGATATACATTTTATGTAAGCTCTAAATGTGATGATGTAATTATTGTACAATTTATTTGGTTTACTGTATATGGTTGTGATCGGGACGTGACCCGTTAGGATATATTGATTGGGCATTGATCCCGTAGATGGCTACTTGGGTTAGTCGGGTAGCCACACATAGGAAGAATTAGCCTTTAGAGAGTTATTTACAGTACTTGGTATACTTGGGGGCATGTCCCAAGTTTGTCGATCGAATTTGGCCATATTGGGCCTGACCTTAGTTTGACAGGTGGTAGGCCAATTTTAGGACACCTACCTTTTCATGCAGTTTGTGAATACTCTATATGTACAGTGTTTCTTTGTAATCTATTCTTTTGTTGTGCCATATTTGAGAGCTTGTGAGGAGTGGCTATGGTGATTGTGTAATGTAATCTGCATACTGCACTAGATTCTATCAAAATTTCAACTTTTAGGGGTATCATAAAGATTGCTAGTCAAGCATCTTGGTGTCACTAGGTGATAGGGCCAACTTTGGCTTTAGAGGTTAAATGGTCAAGTACACATGTTTTGTCATGATTAGGCCAAAATTCAATTGTGATGTAAATCGAGCTAATTAGGTTGCTTACACATGTCAAGTTTAGGTTTGATGAGTGATGCACCCTATGTAGTAGCAAAAGTCAAAGGGTCCAATCATAAGAGAGAGATGTGTTGTAAGGGTCCAATCAAAAGTGAGGGATGTTGCATCACACATCCAATAGAATTAGAGAGGCTATGTTTAAGGGGTCCAATAAGAATCAAGCATGGATCTCCACAAGTTTCTATATGTAGTTTCATTCCCTTCATTAATTAAATGTGAGTTTTTTGGAGATTCATCAATTTTGAGTTTATCTCTCTCTCTTCCCTTCACCAAAAGTGGTGGTTTCTCTATCTAACCAAGGAGAGGGGCTTGTTGGGACTTAGTTTTCAGTAGTACATGTTTCCACACGTGTGAAACTACTTTGGTTATGGATGTATGCATGTAACTTTGTCTCTTTGCCTTAGATTTCATCAATTGATCTTGGATTTCAATCAATAGAAGATCTATAGTGCAAAAGCTTTGCTTAGGAGATCAATTTTACACTTTAGGGCATTCCCACACGTGTGAATTTTCACTTTTTATTAGAGCCTACCTAAGCTTTTGATGCATCTATAATTTCAAAAATTTCATGAAAATCTAGTTCTAGAGAGTGTTGATTGCATCAACCATGCTATCTCAAGGAGATTTAGATCAAGAGGGTTCAGTATCATAATGATTGAATCATTTCTGGTACTGTATGAAATTCAGTGTGCAGTCACATGTAAAGGGGTTTTGACAATCTGCAAGTAAATTCTTTGTGAGTTTTGAGAGTTTTATTTACAAATGATTTCTAAAATTTCATGGCACATGGTATGCTATCAGATATATAGGATCTATATATACTCAGTTTATATTAGATAAAAAACTAACTTTGATTATACCAATAGATTCTACATAAAAAATGGAGCACTTTTTCTTTTTGAACCATCTCAATCCGACTAATAATAAGAAAGTTATGACAGCTCAACGTTTTTTAGACTAGAAAACATTATTCCCTTGGAACCTAAAAGGGGTAGCACACCGGCGTGCTATCAATTTTAGTTAAAGACTAAAAGCTTAAATTGGTAGCACGCCGGCGTGCTACCCCTTTCAAACTCCAAAACAGGGAGGGGATATCTCTCTCTCTCTCTCTCTCTCTCTCTCTCTCTCTCTCTCTCTCTCTCTCTCTCTCTCTCTCTCTCTCTCTCTCTCTCTCTCTCTCTCTCTCTCTCTCTCTCTCTCTCTCTGTGCATCGTGTGGCACACACACACACACACACCATTGGCCCAATGTTACTCCAAAACAGGGAGGGGATCTCTCTCTCTCTCTCTCTCTCTCTCTCTCTCTCTCTCTCTCTCTCTCTCTCTCTCTCTCTCTCTCTCTCTCTCTCTCTCTCTCTCTCTCTCTCTCTAACTGTGCATCGTGAGGCACACAGACACACACACACACCATTGGCCGCCCGCCATTGGCGAACACACTTCCTTGTGAGCTTTTAAATAAAATTTCAAAGTTGGTCTAATCGTCTCAATCCGAGTTTCCGTTCAAAAGTTATGATTTTTTTTTTCAGTCACAAACTATACTACCCACATAATAGCTAATCATCAAAGACTGTGTGGGTAGGACTGCGGCCAGAAAAAGACTTTATTTTAGTATTTAACATTGCCAAAAAAAATTTATCTTACGTGGCAATCCTTATAGGGCTCATCACCTAACTTGTTTGGATTTTCAGATTCGGACTTTCTTGGAGATCAAATGGATAGGAAAATCCATAAGTTCACATTGTACTTTCATAGGTGATGGAACTATATTATGGGTGCCAAAGAAACAAGCCACTATCTCATTGTCATCTACTGAGGCCAAGATAAAGCACTTACTCATTGAACGAAAGAGATGCTATGGATCAAGAGGATGATAAGTGATTTTTACTTGCTGAATTTTTTAGAGAGTCCAATTATCTTTTGTGACAACCTATCAACCCAAAAGTTGGCAAACAATCCTATCTTTCACTCTCTCCAGAGGAGATTATATATACTAGTGAAAACTTGCCCATCTCCATATTGGATTTTCTTATTCATGAAGCCAGGATCCCCTCCTCTCTTGAATTCATTTACCATGGCTATTGACTAACCATTTCCTGTTGGTTGAGTGGTTTTGCTCCATAGGTCTTCTTTTTTGGTTGCATGCAATAGGATCTAGTCATTTACTTGGCTCCTTCCTTACAACATCACCATCACCATCCTCCTCAATATCATTGGAAGATGATCAACCTTTGGCCCAATTAGTGTTTTTATTCATTGAAGCAATTCATTTTGAAGCATTAGATCAGATCTATAAGACTGATACATACTTCCAAGCAGATACCATGGAATGTCCTCCTTGTTATCCTTGAACTTGGTTTTGATAGAACTTCTTCTACCCACCACATAGCAAGATATTCAATGACTAGCAGTACACTTCTTATCACACTCACAGAATCTGGAATTCAATGCTCAACCCCAATTACATGGACAAAATAGTGACATCTTATAAAATGTGCTAGCGCAAAAGATAAGAAAACTGTAATGCATGTCAGGACATGATTTCACAAAAACAAGATGGTCTTTATTCATTCATAAGTGCATAAGTACCAAAACTGCTCTCTTTTTGAGTTGTAACATAGAGAGGCATTTCTAACTAAACTTCGCGAATGATAAAACAATGGACAAGTATGCATATTGTGGCTTTATAACTTTTCGCAATACTAATGGTTCATTTTATGCCCATTTCGTGCACATTCAAAAAATGCGAGGGTCCTGATCATATACATTGTCATGTGATGAGGGTCCATATATCCCCCTCCTTGGCTACAAAGCGTCCTCACAGACATGATTTGACAAAAGGCATAATGATTGTACTTCTAGTAACATCTTTTTCTATTTCTATATAGTATAAACAAGGATATTTGATGTAGCTCGATGAGATACATGCATTTAAATGTTTTCAAATCACCAGCTAAATGTCATTTTACATTGACGTCTTTGCTTTCAAGAACATTGATAAATCTACCATCCATATGGTCCTTGATGCTACTAGGGTAAGATGTTCTACAGAATATCCATGATAGTATATCATGATCCTCCTTCAAAACCTATTGAAAAAATAAGCTAGACTGAGCTCTAATACTATTTGATTGGTAAAAAATAGTATTAGTTATTTAATTTAATCTGATAATGAAGAGTATCTGAAAAACTGACAACCACCATATGTCATTTTCGAATTGGACATTGAAATTAAAATCTCTTTGACTCTTATTTGTGAAAGTGCAGAATTCATGAGGGCTATACCCTCTCCATCTTCTACCTTTTAAAATTTTTTGACTCATCTAACGTAAGTACTATCAATATTTGATGACTCACCTTTAGAATGTAATCATGCATCTCAATAATTGATTCATATCAACAAATAAACTGCTTGATGAATTATAAGATATTGACTTTTATTCAGTTTGATATGTCTCCTCAATGTAAATGGATTCTCAATAATCTTATGCATTGTTATGTCTAACTTGTTGAATCTCCCTCGTTTCATGTGATACGACTTAGAATTTGCTTCGAATAGGAACGTAGATCATGCTACACAGTAACACGGACAAAAAACGCTCTCCAAAGCAAGCTCACATAGCAATTATATTTCTCAAAATGAAATTAAATTGTACATATAGTTGTTCACTGAGGCAACCCATGCATGACCCAGGTTGCCGTTGGCGGGATGGGTGTCCCGTCGACTTGCCTCGTGGCGAGGCCATTTGATCCTTACCGACTAATAGGACCCACAATACAGTAGCACAATGATTCTACTTTAATTCCAACTCTCTCCCTTAAAGTAGAGTCTACTTTTTATATAGTCACCTTTAAAGTCAACAAACTTTAAGTACAGAAAGCTTTGATCTAAACTTATCAAAATTTTCCCCAACAAGTGGCTTAGTGAAAATATCAGCTAGTTGTTCTTCCGTACTACAATGAACAATATGAATTTCGCGACTTAGGAGCCTCTCACGTAAAAAGTGATACTAAATCTCAATGTGTTTGGTTCTCACATGGAACACTGGATTCTTTGCTAGCTGGATGCCACCCTGACTGTCGCTATGTAAAGTCGTGGGATTTTTTTCCTTCATGCCAACTTCTTCCAAGATTTGTCTCAACCATATAGCTTCATGCGTTGCACTACACATCACCTTATACTCTGCTTCTATGGTGGATAGAGCAATTGTAATTTGCTTCGTACTAGACCAAGAAAAACAACTGTCACAAAGCTGGAATACATACCCTGTGGTGGATCTACGATCATTATAGTCACCTCCCCAATTTGCAGCCACACAACTCAGGTAAACCCTCATGTTTCCTATAAATCAAGCCATAATTTGAAATGCCTTTTACATAACGCAAAATGCATTTAGCTATCTTCCAATGTGTTTCCGTAGGTGTTGCCATAAACTGCCTTACAATACCAATAGCATAGCATATATCTGGTCTAGTCATGGTAAGGTAAATCAAGCTCCCTACTAACTGTCTATACAGCAGCGTAGCATCAAATGACTGTGACTCATCAAGCTTAGAAAGCTTTTTACCTGGTTCAATAGGAGTATTCACTGGTTTGCAATCCTGCAACCTAGACCTATGCAGCAACTCTTTGACATACTTCACCTGTATTAAACCCACTTCGTGTCCTTTTTGCCACACCTCTACTCTAAGGCACTAATGCATCAGGCTGAGATCTGACATCTCAAATTGTTCTATGAGGTCTTTCTTGATCATATTTATCATCTCTTGATTATTTCCTATAATAATCAAGTCATCAACATAAAGAGCAATCAAAGCAACCGTACCATCAAAGCATAAGACATACAAATTTGGATCAAAATGTGTTCTCACTATCTCCTTTGAACGAAAGTAGACATCAATCCATAAATACTACACACGTAAAGCGCTTTCTTTCACTACAAAGCCTTCAGGTTTATCCATGAACACCTCTTCTTCTAACTCACCATTTAGAAAAGCAGATTTCACATCCATATGATGAAAAGGCCAACCAAAATGTGAAGCTAAAGCAACAAGTAGACGTAGAGTATTCCACTTACATACCGGTGCAAAGGTCTCCTCATAGTCGATGCCTTTACTTCGCTCATACCCTTATCACCAATCTTGCCTTGTGCTTTGCTATACTTCCATCTGCATGGTACTTAGTCATGTATACCCATTTGCAACCAATGGGTTTCTTGCTAACTGGTGGTTCTACTAAGTTTCATGTGCTATGCTTAGCAATTGACTCCATCTCCTCTCCCATGGCCTTGACCCAAATGTCATCATCCTTCGCTTCACCATAAGTCAAAGGTTCTTTGCTTTGAATAATGGTAGATAAGAGAGCATAATTTGCTTCATACCTTTTAGGTTGTGTCTTCTCTCTTGTTGATCTTCATAGCTCTCCCTGGCTAGATGATCTTGGAAAGTCATCCATGTCGCAACTCTCCAACAATCTCTCAAACCACTTAGGGAGCTTCATGTCAGGTGATCGGCAACCTGGTAAAAATATATCCCACGGTACATCCTTCTCCTTGTGTTTGTCACCTGCAACTTCAATCCTTCTCACACCAAAAGGTTTTTCTCTACCTCTCCAACCTGTCTCTCGAGGTTGAGTAGTAGTATCTTGAGATGTATCCTCATGTTCATCACTTGGAAAGTCAGTAAATGGATCATCATCAGGCATTAGAGAAAATTTGAACACAAAAGAGGCCTTTCAAAAAGATACCTTTTATTTTTTTCTCAAAAGTTTCTTCCACATGGTCCAATCAAAACACTCAAATTTGAAATCTACGTAACGTAGCTCCTTCAAATTGATTTCTTTTTAAAAGAACTGTAATTTTGCATCGGGGGCAGCCTGTAAATAAGCCATTTTATCTATACTGTAGTATGCAACTCAGCAAAAAAATAGTGTAACTTTTGAGTGACAACCTGGATTGAGACGATTACGGTGCCATTAGAAAGCCCTCAAAGAGAGATTTTCAATGACACCCAAGATGACCCAGTTCTGAGCCACGGCGAAGGTCAACTACGTTTGAAATTGATTTTGGGTTGACCAAGTGTTGACCGACCAAAACTTTGACTGGCCATAACTTCTTCACCGTAGCTCAAAAATGGGTGATCTTGGGGTGTCATTGAAAAGCTCTTGTCAAGGGCTCTCTAATGGCACTATAATCGTCTTAATCCAAGTTCTCATTCAAAAGTTATGCTTTTTTTTTTTCGGCCACAGACTATACTATGCACATAGTAGCTAACCATTGAAGATTGTGTGGGCAGAAACAGACTTTATTTTAGTATTTTACATTGCCAAAAAATTGTCATCCTATGCGACAATTCTTATCGGGCCCTTTCCAAGGCCAAATTTACTATAATGAGGTATCCTCACTATACCATCTTTCCCACTCGATGTGTCTATCTTCTCAGCATCCTCATCTTCATACATCTTGGATTCATCAAAGATGACATCACAGCTTACATGGATTTTGTTTTCCACTGGATCAAAATATCTATACCCCTTCACACGATCATCATATATGAGGAATATACACTTGATAGCTTTCACATCAAGTTTACGTCCCTCTTCCTTAGGAATGTGTAAATTGTCTTTTGATCACAAAGATCATTGAAGTCATTAGACTTGTACTCACCTCCACAATCTGATCTTAGGACTTTGATCTTCCTACCTGTTTGATTTTCGACCATTGCATTGAAGCTCTTGAAATTGTCAAATGCATCTTACTTCTTCTTCAATAAGTATATCCACGTCTTACGTGACATATCATCAATAAAGGTCATGAAATAGAAGGCTTTACCCAAGGACATAGTCCTCATAGGCCCACATAAATCTGTGTGGATCAAATCCAGGATGTTCTTTGCCCTTGCAACACCACCTTTATTAAACTTCTCTCTCGATGCTGCTTCCCATATACACATGATTCACACATCGATTTCAAGTGGTCTTCTATAGTAGGCAATCCTTTTACCATCTCCAATTTTCTCATCAAACTGAGGCTTCCTAAGTTCAAGTGACCAAGCCTCTTATGCCAGAACTCAGTTTACGATGGAATGGACGAGATAAAAAATTGAATGTCCAACATCAGGGACCTGCAATTTTGTACTTTATATGAAGACTCCTATTGTTCATCAAAATGTATTTAATGGATTTACTAGTCAATGTTGAACTAATGGTTTTCTAATTGAGGCATTTTTCTCAATGTTTTGATGAGAAACATCTACAAGTCAAACAAAATAAACTTAGATGAAAACTCGAGATTTTGCTCCCCCCCGCGACTCATTTTAAAAACTATCTTTCAGAGAAACGCTAAAAAAAAAGCCTTGGTAATCGCCTGTCCTCTTGTAGTGTTTGACTATTTTTCACAACGTGTGAGATTTACTCACAAACTAGGATTGCAAAATAATAAAGTTAGATTTTGCAATATTTTTCACACTCCCCAAAAACTAGCTTGATAAGGTACTAGATCAATCAAGGAGTTTGTGAAACTTGTTGAGTGGGACCTTTGGTATGCATATGAAGTGAAGATCAGTCAAGGGATCGATCATAGCAGAAACCTCACCATATCCATGATAAGATTTCTTTGATATAAATCATTTGCCAACACCTTTGAAGAGCATTCCACCAATTTGCCACTATATCCATGTGCTTCCTCCATGGTTGATGATGATCTTTGATTGAAAGATACACTTGCATGAAGATGGCTGCATCATACATAGAGAATTCCGAGGCTTCCATGCCTCATAAAGATCACAAAGATGATAAAGATCAAGATCATAAGATGAGCAAATGAGATGATTATCAAGATTATGCATTCTTGATCACACAAGTATCAATATGGAATTCCACATCAAGGCCACTATCAAGAAGTTTGGCCAACACTTACAAGGTCCTTTGTAAGCTTTGGAACAAAAATAACCTTGTTGAGAGAGAGAACTTTAGAAGATGCAAGCTTCAAGGGAATAGTCCCTACTCCTTCAATCTTGCACTCACGATAACTTGCAATGTATATGGACTTCTTGACTCCTTCATAAGGCATAATATATGAGAAAGAGTGCTTGGAGCTACACATATGAGATGAGGCTCCACTATCAATATACCATGAGTCATCCTTCTTGAAGGGGGAAGAGGAGAAACTTGATGCCATAAGAGAGCCTTTTCCATAACTTGCAGTATAATGTTCTTTCTCATTAGAGATGTTGGCTTTGTTGAATTGGTCCTTCTTCTTGAAAATTTGTGGGATAATGGCCTTTCTTGCCACAAAAGAAGCACTTAATATTCTTTTTCTTCATCCTTGAAGTAGAAGCATGGGAGGTGGCCTCCTCCTCTTAGAGTGAGTAGCCTAGAGGTATTCTTTCCCTCATAGATGGCTTTGAGTGAATCCCAAGCTTCCTTGACCGAGTTGCAATCACCAATCTCTCTCAAAATCTCATTAGAGACATTCATCTTGATATAATGTAGAGCCATTCTAGCTCTCTATATCTTTGAACTTCTTGGAGCACTTGAGGCTCCTCCTCAAGTCCAAGAACAATGTCCATCACATCTTGGAGTATGAAGATTGACTCCATTCTAACCTTCCAAATAGAATACTTGGAGGTAGATAGTCTTTCACTAGATTCCAATAGGAAGGAACCCATAGAAGCCATGAAATAGTGAAGACTCCTTGTAATGAGACAATAAAATGTTGCTTCTCTCTCACTATAGGATCAAATAAAGGTGTACTACCAACTCCTATGCAAGATCTTGCAACAAAATGTGAGATGGATCCCACTAACTCTACCAATCTCTCTCAAACTAGATCAACCTCTCATCTATTGATGGAGTATAGGCAAATTCTTGGTCAAACTACCTTTGGCACGTGTGAAACACTCAAATAATCCACAAATCACTCAAATACAATGCAATTGCAGGAAACATTGTGGCTATGACCTCAAAAAGATGACTACATCTCAAATAGATGGGAGTGGCAAGCCTTTTCTTGAATTTTTGAATCAAATAAATAAGATAGAGACAAAGATAGATGTGCCCAACCAGGTTGGGTGCCCTACCCACCTTGATTCAATTGGCTATAACTTTTGATTGGAAGATCCAACTGATTTGAAACCAATTGTTACACAATCTGGACTCTTCTAGCTATCAAACAAGCTCATTTAGGGCCCAAAAACAAGCTTGATACTCATATAGGGACCGAGAGCATTGTTGCCTTCTATTAAGGAGATTCGGATAAACTTACTTAAGAATGCAGATGTTCATGTTAGTTGTAGTTGGATTTTAAATGTTAATATAGGTACTATAGAAGTAGTAAAGTCTTTCCGCTCATCTCGTACTTTAAAAGGAAAAACTGAAACTATGCTTCCCTAAATCTATGACTTCACAACACGTTATGCTAAAATCAACTTGGAATATTTAAAGTTTCGTGTGAATAAGCTAATTCGAGATGCTTTTAGCAATAAACTAAAAGATAGTCGATGCAAAACTTTAAAAGCTGTAATGTTTAGGGTGTATGGTTTATGTATATGCTACGTATAATATGCATAGTATATGCCTATCATTCATGACATTAAGTTATTTAAGGTTTAGGGTGTGTATAAGTAGTGTTTGATTTTCTAATGAGGAAGTTCTTCTTCATAAGTTTAATAGATGTTTTGTCATTTCGTATGTGGATAAATACTCAAACAATTTTGTATTTGTTTGCAAGAAAATCAATTTGGGATTGTTATTGAATGAAGTCTATTCTCTAGTGGGAACATATAACGCTTGTTTTCTTTCAACCATGAATGTAATAGAATATCATCAACATTTTTGTTAGTCTTATGACTTTATCTATTACCCGAACCTTCCATTTCCAACTTGTGCTACATAAAAAATTTATAAAGTTCCTAAAAGGCCTATGTTTATTGCAACAGCCTATAGAACCACACCGACTGACCTTTCTAAGTGGCTAAGTAATTGTTTCAAAGTGTTGCTTCCCTTTTACTTAAGGATGCAAATGTTCTTCTTAGTTGTAGTTGCATTTTAAACGATCTGGTAGGTATTATAGAAGTAGTAAAGTTTTTAAGTTCATCTTTTACTTTAGAAAAAAAAAACCAACCTATGCTTCCCCGAACCTATGACTTCAAGACAATTTACACTAAAATTAATCTGGAAGATTTAAAGTTTCATGTTGATAAACTAATTCACTTTTGTACATCTATTGCATTTAAAGTCCATAGCTTTGAGTTCTTAGGTCTCTGGGGGCCTTGGGGATTCATACCCTGTTGACCTTTGGAGCAACTTTGGAGTGACCTAAGAGCAATCTTTTCACTAACTGATTAGAGTTATAACAATGTTAGGAGCGCATCTTGTATCATCAAGATTATACGGCCAAATAAAAGTAGCAGATGGTCTGTACTCTTGTAGGCCACAATGATTCTTTCCATCCTAAAATTCCCCTGATAACTCTTTTCTATATGAGAGTTATAAGGATGAAGAGAATCACATTTGCCTACATGAGGAATGATTGACCATTTGTTATTTGTATCTGATGGCATAACCTTGATGCTACAAGATGTGCTCATGACATTCTTATAGTCTCACTAGGAAAAAGCAAAACACATATAAAATGTTTTTTGAAGATAGGTTTTCTGGAAGCTTAAGATCCTTAATATTTAAAACATATAATGCTTTGGCACTGTTCTTTGAAAAATTCCCCTGAATTAATATGTTCATCTCCACATTTTAAGATACACTTGTTTTGTTGATCATGAGAGAGAGAGAGAGAGAGAGAGAGAGAGAGAGAGAGAGAGAGAGAGAGAGAGAGAGAGAGAGAGAGAGAGAGAGAGAGAGAGAGAGAGAGAGAGAGAGAGAGAGAGAGAGAGAGAGAGAGAGAGAGAGAGAGAGAGAGAGAGACAGAGAGAGAGAGAGTACATTTTTGCACGCTCACCACATGTTGAATTTTTTATCAATGGCTTAGAAATGATATACTTGTTTTCGTTTCAGATTTTTTTAAATTTTTATAACTTTCCTTGGTTGCTGACTCCTTCTATCCATTATGTCTCGTTACACATCCCCTAATAAGAGATTGTGCCATAGTCAGGGGTCATGCCATTTTTCTTCCATGAATTACTCAATTACATGGATCAGTTGTCTTCCTTTCAACAAGACAGACTCATCGAGAGTCTCCCACCGAGTCTCCCACTAAGGTGGCATACATGTACATGTACAACCACAATATGAAAGCATTACTTGAGTTATTGGAGAGACAACGAGTGAGGATACATTGGGATGCTGCTTTTGAAGTATGGCAAGTTTAAAATAAATTTTTTCTACATCAATCTCTTGCAATTTTGGTGGTGATATAGTGAGATTTGTATGGACAGATACAATCAATAGTTGACGATCCCTAGACTCGACAATCCTTTGATAGTAACAAGGCTGAGTACACTATCAACTCGACACTCTTTAGAAGATGTTCAAATCTATCGGCTAACCTTCACATCTCAAGGACTATCATTACTACTATCAAAAGAGACTTCACATCTGCCATGCTATATGACTAGCCTAAAGGCTGACTTGTAATAGAGTAAAGAGTAACTATGTCATGTGTATATACATATTTAAATGCACAAATATAGTGAGAATTAGCTTAGATGTATTGATCTATCAAATCAGTTGTATTGCATTAGTAATGTATTTGCTGAGATGCCTAGCACTATTGTCCAATTCCAAATTGTACTTGTTTATATATTGATAAGTAGATCTCCTTACAACAATCACATGTACATTTGCACAATCTAATATACTCTATGTTTTTTAAATTATTTCATAATTATGTGAATGATTGTTATTATTTCTACTTGCTGATTGTGAATGGAATACATTTCATTCTCCTTGTGTGTCTAATCAACTGAGTCAAAGTGCAGAATCATGGCTATCCTTGCCGCCTTTGAATTTTGTAACTACGGTTTTCTAAGACACCTATTGACTCATTGATTAATCAATTGGTTCTATTGTGATGGATGATTCTAGACATAATACTCTCCTTTCATCAACCTTCTGCATTGACAATCTAAGACGATAGTCTGATAGAGTCGTTCGATACTCTGAACTATCGTGATCTTTCACACCTTGCCCACCAGTGGTCTCAAAGCTTGTGTTGATTTGTCATAACATTTCTAGCTTCTTTTTTTCCTTGACACATGGAGGAATTGTCTTCTAGAATTTGACTAGTAGAGGGATTCAATGGCAAGAACTTTCACATGTGGAAGTATCACATGATGATATTGTTGGAGAAGGATTTATGGGACGTGGTTGTGGATCTTCAATCCTACCACAAAAAGATGATCTTATAACAAAATGGAAATCTATGAAGATCCTGCAACCGTTAGATCTGTGAAGAATTGAAAAAGATTATCTATGTTAGATATAGGGGTCTTATGTTTTTTTTATATCAAGCATCTAGGCGTAGGATGTTGATGTGAAGAATTGAAAAAGATTATCTATGTTAGATATAGGGGTCTTATGTTTTTTACATCAAGCATCTAGGTGTAGGATGTTGATAGGAATAAATTTGGCACAGATGGCAAATTATGCATTTCCACTTGTAATGCCACTATTGAGCCAAAATAGAGTAAGAGGCTAAACACTTGCTAATTAGAGTGTAGACAAGCGTAAAGTTTTTGTTTGATGAATTCCAAGAGGTCCAATAGGATATAGAGGTGGAACCTTGTGAGGTCCAATAGGAAATTGAGGTCTGCTTGAATATAGTCCAATAGAATTAAGAGGTGCATAGATCAATGATCCAATAGGATCAAGAGGTGACAAAATGTGGTCCAATCATAGTTAAGCATAGTGGTAGCTCGTGGACCTACTAGTATCATTGTACTCCTCATTTTGAAATCAATTGATTTGGTGATTTCATGGATTTTGTGAGTTTTCGGATTTCTAGCTTTCTCTCTCTACCCGAGAGCTCTTGATGTATTTTCTCTCTCTACCCGAGGAGAGCATCTTGTTTTTACTTAGATTATTTTTTGAATACTTCCCACACGTGTGAGTGAGAGTTGGAAGTGATTGAATGCATGTAGTAGTGTGTTTTTGCCATAGGATTCAAGATTGATCTTGAATCTCAATCTAGTCTTGATCTTGGTGCATCTACACACCTTAGGAGATCACAAGTACATGTAGTGGACAGTCCACACGTGTGAAAATCAACATGGTATCAGAGCCTACCTAAGGTTACCATGCATTTTGATCCATCTAAGTGAAAAATTTTCATCAATCTTGAGCTAGAAATTGTCAAGGCCCATTTTCCTAGCTATCTTGTTCAATCTTGGATCAAAAGAGATCAAAAGGACACTGATTGGGTCTGACCTGGTACTGTACGGAATCAGGTGCTCAGACACGTGTGAGGAACATCCAATTTCAAGTTCTCTCTCATGTTTGATCCATTTATCTTGCTTGATAGCTTGTTTTGAAGCTATTTTTGTCTAGTTTCTGTTGCAATCAGTTTCATTCCATTTGGTTGAGCCAATCAAAAGTTATAAGCTTTTGAAGAGGGTTAGGTAGGGAACCTAGACCTGGGTGGACACATTTGGTTTGGTCAAGAGATTGCTTGGTTGATCCAAAATCACAGTTGTATGCTTGCCAATCTCATCTATATGTGATCTAGGCACTATTTTGAGATCTTAGCCATTTTGTTTCATGCAATATCATTGTATTTGAGTCAAATTTGGTTTCTTAGTGTATTTCACACGTGCTAAGAGTGTTGGATCCTAACTTTGCCTATACTCCATCATTTGATGTGAAATAGATCTTGTTTTAGAGAGATTTGTGTAGCTAGTGAGAATCAATTCACAAATTGTTGTAAGATCTTTCATAGGAGGAGATAGTACTCAATTATTGGATCCTATTGAAAGTGTGTAACAACATTTATTGTTCATCATCTGAGTTTTCTTCACTTCAAATGTCTTCAATGGGTTCATCCTTGTTGGAACCAAGTGAAAGATTGACCACTTCAAATTATTCAATTTGGAAAATGAGGATGGAGTCCATCTTGATCCTTCAAGACGTGATGGACATAGTTTTTGGCCTTGAAGAAGAACCACAAGTTCTTCAAGAGGTTCAAAAATACAAAAAGAGAGCTAGGATGGCTCTCCACTACATTAAGATGAATGTCTCTAATGAGATATTGAGGGAGATAGGTACTTGTACAACAGCCAAAGAAGCTTGGGATTGTCTCAAGACTATCTATGAGGCTAAGAATACCTCTAGGCTTCTCACTCTTAGGAATCAAATCTTTCAAAGTAGCCAAAAGAGTGATGAGAGTGCATCTAGTTATGTTTGAGAGTAAAAGATATTCATAGAGAGCTTGCTTGTATTGGTGATTCCATCAATCAAAATGAGCTAGTTCAAGTCATTCTCAATGGCTTGAGAAGTGAATTTGATAATATTGTCCAATCCTATGCCATTAAGGAGGAGCTACCAAGTTTGGAGGCTCTCCAAAGTGTGCTAATTTCAGAAGAATCAAGACAAGAGTATAAGCTCTTGAGGATGGACAAGATTTCTCTCACTCATAATGATGGCAAAGCTCTTTTTGCCAAGGATAAGCACAAAGAGAGGAGCAAGAACCAACATCAACAATCCTCAAGCAAGGACAAAGTCAAATCCAAAGACAAAGATGAGGAGGAAGATGATTCCTCTAATGCTTCATCATCCAAGCTCAAGAAGAAGAAGAAGATCAAGTGCTTTTACTGTGGCAAGGAAGGTCATTATGCCACCAATTGCTTCAAAAAGAAGAATCAACTCAAGCAAGCCAATATTACCAATGAGAAGGAAGACACTATTGCAAGTGATGGAGAGGGATCTCTTATGGTATCTAGTTTCTCATCTACTCCTTTCAAGAAGGACGGCCTATGGTATATTGATAGTGGAGCCTCTTCACATATGTGTAGCTCCAAGGACTCTTTCTCTTCTATTTCACCTTATGATGGAGTCAAGAAATCAATATACACTGCAAATGATTTTGAATGTCCTATTGAAGGCATAGGGAACATTCCCTTGAAGCTTGCATCCTCTAAATTTTTTTCTCTCTCTAGAGTTCTTTATGTACCTAAGCTTACCAAGAATCTTATTAGTGTTGGCCAATTGCTTGATAATGTCCTTGATGTAAAATTCAATGTTGATACTTGCACTATCAAGAAGAATGATGAGATACTTGCATTAGGATCTAGATTTGGTGGCATCTATAAACTAGATCCAAATGAGTATGTGAATGCTTGTAATGTTGCTCTTGTGAACAAGCTCTCTATGGAGGAATTATGGCATAGGAGGTTGGGACATCCCAACTACAAATCCATGCTCTCTATGATCAAAGAATCCAAAGCTATTGGCTTGCCAAAGTCATTCTCCAAGAAGATCAAGCCTTGTGAGGCTTGTGCTATTGCTAAATCTCACAAAAAGCCATTTACAAGATCTTCTATCAAAAGCAAGCATCCTTTGGAGTTAATCCACTCGGATGTGCATTTCTCATCAACTACAAGCAAGGGAGGAGCCACTTGTTTTGTTACTTTCATTGATGATTACACAAGATTCACTTGGATAAATATTCTTGCTTCAAAATCTATGGTGTTTGATCATTTCCTTATTTTCAAAGCTTATGTAGAGAAGCAATTCTCATTCAAGATTAAAGCTCTTAGAAGTGATGGAGGTGGTGAATATATCTCCAATAAATTTCAAGACTTTTGTGAGCTTGAAGGCATTAAAAGAGAGTTTTCTTGTGCCTACTCTCCATCTCAAAATGGAGTGGCCGAGAGAAAGAATAGATCTCTATGTGAATGTGCAAAATCTATGAGAATTGAGGCATCTTTGCCCAAAGATTTTTGGGGAGAAGCCATTAATTGTGCAAATTATCTTTGCAATAGGCTCCCACATATAGCTCTTGGAGGAAAGTCACCATATGAAATCTTATTTTTGAAGAAGCCTAAGGTTGATCACCTTATAGTTTTTGGATGCTTATGCTTTGTCCATATTCCCTTGGAAACAAGGAAGAAGGAAGATCCTAGTGCATGCAAAGGGATCATGGTTGGATACTCATCCACCAAGAAGGCCTATAGAGTCTTTATACTCTCTACTTCTCAAGTTATTGAAAGTAGAGATGTTGTCTTTCATGAAGATCAACACTCATCATTTGAAGAGGCCGAGATCAAGAAATCTATGGATGCATCATCAATTATTGATTTTGAAGACAATCATGATGTGATGGGGTCGAGATTTGAAGAAGACTCTCCTTGGATTTTTTCACCAAGAAGATCCATGAGAGATAGATCCGAGCCTAAGAGGCTCTCATATGTTGACAAAGGCAAACAAGTGGATCTTGATTCCACTAATTATGTTTTTTATGTCTCTCATGAAGAGCCAAAGAATGTACAAGAGGCACTCAATACCAAGGAGTGGTATGATGCCATGAAGCAAGAGTATGATGCATTGATCACCAACAATACTTGGGAGCTTGTGGATCCTCCTTCCAACAAGCATGTGATTGGTTGCAAGTGGGTATTTTGGATCAAGTTCAATCATGATGGCACCATCAACAAGCATAAAGCAAGATTATGTGCCAAAGGATTTGCTAAAATCCATGGTCTTGATTATGAGGAGACCTTTGCACCCGTTGCAAAGATGGTGACAATAAGAATTCTTATTTCTCTTGCTTGCTTCTTTAAATGGAAGGTGTTCCAATTAGATGCATCCAATGGTTTTCTGAATGGTTATCTTGAGGAGGAGATCTATATGGAACAACCTCAAGGATTCATCAAGGATGAGTCCATAGTGTGCTTGCTCTTCAAAAGTCTTTGTGGACTCAAGCAAGCACCAAGATCATGGTATTCAAGACTTAATTCTTTTCTTATCTCACTAGGATTTACTCTTAGTGACTATGATCCTTCCATGTATCTAAAGTTTGTTGATAGCAATATTGTCATTCTTCTAATTTATGTTGATGACATTATTCTTTGTGGAAGTTGTATCAAGCTAGTTGATAAAACCAAGCTAGCACTTGGATGTGAGTTTAAAATGCAAGATCTAGGAGAGATACATTACATCCTAGGCCTAGAAATTGATTTTTATGAAAATCATGTCTTTATATGCCAATCTAGATATGCTCACTCTATGTTGAAAAAATTCCATATGGAAAATTCTAAGAGCATAGATACTCCAATGGAGCAAATTGTAAAAGATCCTAATAAAGGTGATGAAAGATCCTTTGAGGACATCGCACTTTTTAGGAGTCTTGTAGGCACCTTAATTTGGCTTACCATTACTAGGCCCGATCTTAGTTTTTGTGTGCACAAATTCAAGCAATTTATGCAAGAACCTAAGATCCATCATTGGAAGATGGCCAAGAGGATTTTAAGATATGTATCTTCATCTTGTGATTATGGTCTACTCTATAAAAGTGAAGATCTATCCATTATTGGCTACTCGGATTCAAACTTTGCAAGTGACAAAATGGATCGAAAGTCTATTAGTGCATATACTATCTTTCTTGGAGGCAATCTGATATCTTGGCTTTCCAAAAAGCAAGATACTATATCTCTCTCTTCATGTGAGGCCGAGTACAAAGCACTCACTACAACTACCAAAGAAGTGCTTTGGATCAAGAGGTTATTAATGGAACTAAAGTGCATCAAGGAGGATGATCTACCAATGATCAAGTGTGATAACATCTCGGCCCAAGCTCTTGCCAATAATCCCATATTTCATGCAAGAAGCAAGCACATAGAAGTGGCACACCATTTTGTGAGAGAAAAGCTTATTGGAGGAGAAATCTATTTGGAGCATGTCAACTCGTCCTCTTGTATTGCCGATCTACTCACCAAGCCTTTGAGCAAAAGTGCTTTCATCAAGCATAGATCTAATCTTGGAGTTATATCAAGATCAATGCCCAAATCTTCATAGATAATTTTTTAGGAGGAGTGTGAAGAATTGAAAAAGATTATCTATGTTAGATATAGGGGTCTTATGTTTTTTACATCAAGCATCTAGGTGTAGGATGTTGATAGGAATAAATTTAGCATAGATGGCAAATTATACATTTCCACTTGTAATGCCACTATTGAGCCAAAATAGAGTAAGAGGCTAAACACTTGCTAATTAGAGTGTAGACAAGTGTAAAGTTTTTGTTTGATGAATTCCAAGATGTCCAATAGAATATAGAGGTGGAACCTTGTGAGGTCCAATAGGAAATTGAGGTGTGCTTGAATATAGTCCAATAGAATTAAGAGGTGCATAGATCAATGATCCAATAGGATCAAGAGGTAACATAATGTGGTCCAATCATAGTTAAGCATAGTGGTAGCTCGTGGACCTACTAGTATCATTGTACTCCTCATTTTGAAATCAATTAATTTGGTGATTTCATGGATTTTGTGAGTTTTTGGATTTCTAGCTTTCTCTCTCTACCCGAGAGCTCTTGATGCATTTTCTCTCTCTACCCGAGGAGAGCAGCTTGTTTTTACTTAGATTTTTTTTTGAATACTTCCCACACGTGTGAGTGAGAGTTGGAAGTAATTGAATGCATGTAGTAGTGTGTTTTTGCCACAGGATTCAAGATTGATCTTGAATCTCAATCTAGTTTTGATCTTGGTGCATCTACACACCTTAGGAGATCACAAGTACATGTAGTGGACAGTCCACACGTGTGAAAATCAACAGTTGATAGGAACAAATTTGGCATAGATGGCAAATTATCCATTTCCACTTGTAATGCCACTATTGAGCCAAAATAGAGTAAGAGGCTAAAGTCGTGCCAATTAGAGTGTAGACAAGTGTAATGCTTTTGTTTGATGAATTCTAAGAGGTCCAATAGGATTTAGAGGTGGAACCATGTGAGGTCCAATAAGAATTTGAGGTTTGCTTGAAAATGGTCCAATAGAATTAAGAGGTGCATGGATCAATGGTCCAATAGGATTAAGAGGTGGCAAAGTGTGGTCCAATCATAGTTAAGCATAGTGGTAGCTCGTGGATCTACTAGTATCATTGTACTCCTCATTTGGATCTAATTGATTTGGAGATTGAGTGGATTTTGAGTGTTATTGGATTTCTAGCTTTCTCTCTCTACCCGAGAGCTCATGATGATTTTCTCTCTCTACCCTAGGAGAGCAGCTTTCGTACTTAGAATAATTTTTGAATACTTCCCACACGTGTGAGTGAGAGTTGGAAGTGATTGAATGCATGTAGTAGTGTGTTTTTGCCATAGGATTCAAGATTGATCTTGAATCTCAATCTAGTCTTGATCTTGGTGCATCTACACACCTTAGGAGATCACAAGTAAATGTTGTGGACAGTCCACACGTGTGAAATCAACATGGTATCAGAGCCTACCTAAGGTTACCATGAATTTTGATTCATTTAAGTGAAAACTATTCATCAATCTTGAGCTAGAAATTGTCAAGATCCATTTTCCTAGCTATCTTGTCCAATTTTGGATCAAAAGAGATCAAAAGGACATTGATTGGGTTTGACTTGGTACTCTATAGAATGAGGTGCTCAGACACATGTGAGGAACATCCAACTTCAGTTTGGGAGTTCTTTCTCATGCTTGATCCATTTATCTTGCTGATAGCTTGTTTTGAAGCTATTTTTGTCTAGTTTCTGATGCAATCAGTTTCATTCCATTTGGTTGAGCCAATCAAAAGCTATAAGCTTTTTAAGAGGGTTAGGTAGGGCACCTAGACCTGGGTAGACACATTTGGTTTGGTCAAGAGATTGCTTGGTTGATCCAAAATGACAGTTGAATGCTTACGAATCTCATCTATATGTGATCTAGGCACTGTTTTGAGATCTTAGCCATTTTGTTTCATGCAATATCATTGTATTTGAGTAAAATTTGATTTCTTAGTGTACTTCACACGTGCTAAGAGTGTTTGATCCTAACTTTGCCCATACTCCATCATTTGATGTGAAATAGATCTTGTTTTAGAGAGATTTGTGTAGCTAGTGAGAATCAATTCACAAATAGTTGCAAGATCTTTCATAGGAGGCGATAGTACTCCATTATTGGATCCTATTGAGAGTGTGTAGAAACATTTATTGTTCATCCTTTGAGTTTTCTTCACTTCAAATGTCTTCAATGGGTTCATCCTTGTTGGAACCAAGTGAAAGATTGTCCACTTCAAACTATTCAATTTGGAAAATGAGGATGGAGTCCATCTTGATCCTTCAAGACATGATGGACATAGTTCTTGGCCTTGAAGAAGAACCACAAGTTCTTCAAGAGGTTCAAAAATACAAAAAGAGGGAGTATGTGAATGCTTGTAATGTTGCTCTTGTGAACAAGCTCTCTATGGAGGAATTATGGCATAGGAGGTTGGGACATCTAAACTACAAATCCATGCTCTCTATGATCAAAGAGGCCAAAGCTATTGGCTTGCCAAAGTCATTCTCCAAGAAGATCAAGCCTTGTGAGGCTTGTGCTATTGCTAAATCTCACAAAACGCCATTTACAAGATCTTCTATCAAAAGTAAGCATTCTTTGGAGTTAATCCACTCGGATGTGCATTTCTCATCAACTATAAGCAAGGGAGGAGCCACTTGTTTTGTTACTTTTATTGATGATTTCACAAGATTCACTTGGATATATCTTCTTGCTTCTAAATCTATGGTGTTTGATCATTTCCTTATTTTCAAAGCTTATGCAGAGAAGCAATTCTCATTCAAGATTAAAGCTCTTAGATGTGATGGAGGTGGTGAATATATCTCCAATAAATTTCATGATTTTTGTGAACATTCATCTTTTTAAGAGGCCAAGATCAAGAAGTCTATGGATGCATCACCTATTATTAATTTTGAAGACAATTATGATGTGATGGGGTCGAGATTTGAAGAAGACTCTCCTCAGATTTTCTCACCAAGAAGATCCATGAGAGATAGATCCGAGCCTAAGAGGCTCTCATATGTTGACAAAGGCAAACAAGTGGATCTTGATTCCACTAATTA
Organism: Diphasiastrum complanatum; assembly: GCA_029204225.1. NCBI lineage: Eukaryota > Viridiplantae > Streptophyta > Lycopodiopsida > Lycopodiales > Lycopodiaceae > Diphasiastrum > Diphasiastrum complanatum. The sequence goes on along the minus strand of CM055093.1, from coordinate 20,368,259 downwards.
TGTTTTTTATGTCTCTCATGAAGAGCCAAAGAATGTACAAGAGGCACTCAATACCAAGGAGTGGTATGATGCCATGAAGCAAGAGTATGATGCATTGATCACCAATAATACTTGGGAGCTTGTGGATCCTCCTTCCAACAAGCATGTGATTGGTTGCAAGTGGGTATTTCGGATCAAGTTCAATCATGATGGCACCATCAACAAGTATAAAGCAAGATTATGTGCCAAAGGATTTGCTAAAATCCATGGCCTTGATTATGAGGAGACCTTTGCACCCGTTGCAAAGATGGTGACAATAAGAATTCTTATTTCTCTTGCTTGTTTCTTTAAGTGGAAGGTGTTCCAATTAGATGTATCCAATGGTTTTCTGAATGGTTATCTTGAGGAGAAGATCTATATGGAACAACCTCAAGGATTCATCAAGGATAAGTCCAAAGTGTGCTTGCTCTTCAAAAGTCTTTGTGGACTCAAGCAAGCACCAAGATCATGGTATTCAAGACTTAATTCTTTTCTTATCTCACTAGGATTTACTCTTAGTGACTACGATCCTTTTATGTATCTAAAGTTTGTTGATAACAATATTGTCATTCTTCCAATTTATGTTGATGACATTATTCTTTGTGGAAGTTGTACCAACACTTGGATGTGAGTTTAAAATGCAAGATCTAGGAGAGATACATTACATCCTAGGCCTAAAAATTGAATTTTATGAATATCATGTCTTTATATGCCAATCTAGATATGCTCACTCTATGTTGAAAAAATTCCATATGGAAAATTCTAAGAGCATAGATACTCCAATGGAGCAAATTGTAAAAGATCCTAATAAAGGTGATGAAAGATCCTTTGAGGACATCACACTTTTTAGGAGTCTTGTAGGCTCCTTGATTTGGCTTACCATTATTAGGCCCGATCTTAGTTTTTGTGTGCACAAATTGAGTGAATTTATGCAAGATCCTAAGATCCATCATTGGGAGATGGCCAAGAGGATTCTAAGATATGTATCTTCATCTTGTGATTATGGTCTACTTTATAAAAGTGAAGATCTATCCATTGTTGGCTACTCGGATTCGGAGTTTGCAAGTGACAAGATGGATCGAAAGTCTATTAGTGCATACACTATCTTTCTTGGAGGCAATCTAATATCTTGGCTTTCCAAAAAGCAAGATACTATATCTCTCTCTTCATGTGAGGTCGAGTACAAAGAGTTAAAATAGCAATGATCAACTTATACAGTGCTTTCTTATTTCGATGGCACCACGTGTGCTTAGTTCTAGAGTTATCGGGCCATCTTTCTTTTACGAGCCCTTTGACTGCTTTTAAGCAACTTATATTTGTACTTACTTATCAGTTGAATATACAGTTTGTTGAGAGCAATTCTGTTGCACTTGACGTTGTGCTGTGGTGATTGATCTGGTCGGGTGTTTAAAATGTGTTTCTTAACTTGGTATCAAAGCCCCTTGGTGGCTTGAATCACCGGACAAGAACAGAGAGCTACGAATTCACAATGGTTTGTGGGCTAGGAAGCACAAAACCGAGTCTGTGGAGATTCGTGGAATAGCTCAAAACTATAATAAGATTCAAAAGCAGGGGATTGTCAGCTGAATCAGAGGGCAAGCAAAAAGTGAAGCTAGAAAATCTTCTGAAGGGTTGCTTGGCATGTGTGATTGGTTTGAATCCAATCGAACACCGTTTGAAGATATGTTTGAAGGAGGTGATGGCTGATTGTAGGGCGACCTGAGTGAAGTAGAAGACTACAAAAAGTGGCTTAGAGAAAACCTGAGCATAGCTCAAGAAGTCTTTCTTCTTCCTCATGACTAGGGTTTACAGCCATAAAAATGTGGATATTTGGTTGTAGGAGATCATTTCTGGCACTGTAAGTGCATGATGGAGGGCGCCCTAGTGCTGGGAAGATAATTTCAGAAGGCAGCTGACTACCGTGGAGAGTTGGAGGAGAGCTTGAAGGGTTAGTTGTGGGTTCATAATCACCATAGTCGTGGAGAGAGGCGATGGCAGAGAGAGGCCACGGACAGACCTTGCGCGCCCTCACCCATTCTAGCATTTAGTGTAAATAGGTGTTTAGTGTTTTAAACTGAAGCTCTAAATGCACGACCTCCTTGTAGATCGTTGGAACGAAGACAATGGTCAAGATGGAGTTCTCAAGAAGGAACATGGACCATAGGATGGAGGATCACCGGTAGATGGGATTTGAAAGGGTCTTGAAGAATTGAAAGGCAAAATAGGCCTTCTTTTCATTAAAAATTTTTAAACTGAAAAAACTTGTTGGGTCCCAAGTTTTTGAAGGGTGAAGTTTCTTCACACTGAAGAAATAGCTAAAAAATCCAAATTGCCCTTATTTTTACCTCCTTTAGCCTATTTTGGCCAAACGAAAAGCCATAGCCTCCAAACGAAGGGCACCCTGATTGTACCTGCAAGTACGTACACCAAAATAGAGTGATTGCCACGGAGAAAGTGCTCGGAGCACGCTAGAAGTGATTTCACCATTCCATTGGGTAGGTAGATGGGAGTTGGTGAAGAGAAGCATTTTGGAAAGCGACGCTAGTTTGGCTTTCAATTTGGCGATAGAGCGGCAGGTGGCCTGGTAAGCCAAAAATTGCAGGTCATTATATGTGATTTCTGACATCACGGTTGGCTTCGGCATACGCTTTATAGCCTACAGGTGGAGTTTCAAGCAGTTTGGAGATGACAAACATCAATGAGGCAATTTTGGGTGATGCAAGCAAACTTGATGGGGCTTCTAACTACAACATCTGGAAATTCAAAATGAAGAGCATTTTGATGGAGAAAGAGTTATGGGAGATTGTGGCAGGTATTGAAATCCGACCAAATACCACTCCAGGTGATATGAGGGCCTTTGATAAAAAGGCGTAGAGAGCATTGTCCTTAATCAATCTTTCAGTGAAAGACCATGTAATCACTCATATAAGTGATGCCACGACGGCTAGGGGAGCTTGGGAAGCTCTTAGAATGCAATTTTAAACTTGCAATCCAGCTCGGGCCATGTTCTTGAAGTCGAGATTGAACGTAGTAAGGATGGAAGAAAGTGAATCAGTGGAATCTTTCTTCACAAGGATAAAGGAGCTGAGAGACCAACTTGTGGCTATTGGAGAACCAATTAGGAACATTGAATTGGTACATACCACAATGAGTAGTGTCTTGGAAGGGCTATAGATGTTTGTGAGCAGCATTGCTTCGAGGGAGAGATTGCCTACTTTTGAAGACTTCCACGGAATCATGTTGCAATAAGAGCAGTGTCGCGAAGTGGTGAAGTCAAGGCAAACCCCACAGGAGGATCAAGCCTTGCTTGTTAAAGGCAAGCAAAAAGGATGGAAAAGGATTCCTAAGAAATCCAAGGATGATGATGACGAGGGAGAGTCGTCATCAAAAGAGAAAAAGAAGAAGAAAGGCAAATGTTACTATTGCCACAAAGCGGATCATTGGGCACGCGAGTGTTACAAGAAGAAAGCGGACATAAAAGCGAGAAAAGTGACTCAACAAGGCAACATTGCCAAAGATGATGGAGAAGATGACAAGACAAGTGTCTTCTCATCGACATTGGCATCCCAAGTTGATGATGGTGCCAAATGGTTCATAGATTCAGGCGCACAAGGCATATGACCAAGAAACGTGATTGGTTTGAGAAATTCTCACCAATCCATGATGGGGATAAGGTCACTCAAGCCAATGGAGAGGAATGTCAAATACAGGGTGTGGGCAACGTAGCTGTGCAGTTTCCTGATGGTAAAATCAAGAACATCCCTAATGTGCTTTATGTTCCTGGACTCAAAAAGGGTTTGCTTTCTGTTGGTGTAATGTCAAATCAACATCTTAAGGTTGAATTTGTCAAGGATGGATGCCTTAGCTTTCCTAAACTACCATGCATATCCAGAATGTATTTGAATTAATAGAAAAATATATATTGTAAAACATCAATAATGTCTTTTGCATTCATGGTGGGTGCCTTCACTTAAATAAGCTTTATGAGATTTTAGAAGATGATTATGAGAGCATTTCCATTATGTAACATAGCTCATTTAAAATAAAAAATAGAAATAAATTTTCCAATTGCCAGTTTACAACATGAAAGCATTACATCAATTGGATTTGCCTATGTTGAACATGCCAATCTTTAGATGGTAGTATCTCAAGCTAAAATAATCAACCATACTAGTTAAAATAATGCAAAACTAATAACTATACTGGTTCAAGTCACAGTTTGACAATAAGAAAAGTAACTGTATTTTGTTATTATGATCCTATCACCTAGTTACATTTGATAAGACTGATGGAACTTTAAATCTAGAACTACACAAATTTGAGAATTTGGTGCTCAGCTTATGGCAAGAAGACCTAAGTCCAAAATTGAATTTGTGATTTTTCAAAATGAGAAAAATGAAGCTGGCATTTGGATATTTTATTCTTAGATAATTATATCCATCATGCATAAGTGAATGGGAGGCAGTACAACCGCTTGAATTCATTCAGATATTGGAAAATTGCAATATAGAGGAAGAACTTCGAAAGAGCTTGTAGATCATCGCATTTGAATCCTAGCAAAAAGACAAAACAAAGACTGTATTTCTAACGATTAATAATTGGAGAAATAAACCAACTCATTCTAATGCTCAAGCTCACCCCAAAATTAGTGATATGTCATTTTTTAATGAATCATCACAATAGCTTATTGTATCACGACAAATTAAAAAAAAAAATTAGATTGACTTGAGCCTAACTAAAGCCTAGAGTTTCACAAAGTTACATAAAAGGGCAAATGTTATGCTAAGAAGCTTCTCAAAAAATTTCTCATGAATTGTTATAATGCTTAAAACAAGTGCCATTAAGACAAAAGTGGTGAAGTGGTGAAGTGCATTGATGTCGGTCACCAAGTAAAAGAGACAAAGAAAAAAATCACACGAATTTTACAAAGGGTAAGGACAAGAGTCTCTCAAACTTTTTGCCCTTTCCTTTAGAGTATTTGTCAAGGGGAAGACTAAAAAGCCTTCAATGCTAGGCTTTACCGTGTACATATATTTCAATCTAGTGGAAAAAACCTAAGGGATTGTGTTGGCATTTCACTTCATATGTTTGAAGTGATTTTAGTCAAGCAAAGGACTTCATTCCTTCGGAAATCATGGTTTCCGCTTTGTGCATGGATTATTTTATGGAAATAAATACCATGAGCATCATCAATACAATACAATATACTTACAAACCAACTAAATTATTTTGGGAAGGGATATTGAGCATATCTGCCTATCACAAGGTTTCTGACTAGAAAATTTCAAGCAGACTCAAGGAATTGTAGTAATATATTAAACTCTTTTTTAAAATCTTCAAATCTATAAAGGTAATTTCTAATTAGAACAAGTTCAAGCAGACTCAAGGAAAGTGAGAAACTCTTTTTTAAAATATTCAAATCTATAAAGGTAATTTCTAAGTAGAACAAGTTCAAGCAGACTCAAGGATGGTGAGAATTGAAGCAGTCAACCATTCTACTTTAATTTTGCTAGAATTTTCAAATTTTTGTCAAGGTTTTCTGATCATGAGGCTATACAACCGCTTGCATTCATTCAGATATTGGAAAATTGCAATATAGAGGAAGAACTTCGAAAGAGCTTGTAGATCATCGCATTTGAATCCTAGCAAGAAAAAAAAAACAAAGACTGTATTTCTAACGATTAATAATTGGAGAAATAAACCAACTCATTCTAATGCTCAAGCTCACCCCAAAATTAGTGATATGTCATTTTTTAACGAATCATCACAATAGCTTATTGTATCACGACAAATTAAAAAGAAAAAATTAGATTGACTTGAGCCTAACTAAAGCCTAGAGTTTCACAAAGTTACATAAAAGGGCAAATGTTATGCCAAGAAGCTTCTCAAAAAATTTCTCATAAATTGTTATAATGCTTAAAACAAGTGCCATTAAGACAAAAGTGGGGAAGTGTTGAAGTGCATTGATGTTGGTCACCAAGTAAAAGAGAGATAGAAAAAAATCACACGAATCTTACAAAGGGTAAGGCCTAGAGTCTCTCAAACTTTTTGCCCTTTCCTTTAGAGTACTTGTCGAGGGGAAGATCAAAAAGCCTTCAATGCTAGGCTTTACAATGTACATATATTTCAATCTAGTGGAAAAAACCTAAGGGATTGTGTTGGCATTTCACTTCATATGTTTGAAGTGATTTTAATCAAGCAAAGGACTTCATTCCTTTGGAAATCATGGTTTCCGCTTTGTGCATGGATTATTTTATGGAAATAAATACCATGAGCATCATCAATACAATACAATATACTTACAAACCAACTAAATTATTCTGGGAAGGGATATTGAGCATATCTGCCTGTCACAAGGTTTCTGACTAGAAAATTTCAAGGAAACTCAAGGATAGTTAGAATTGTAGTAATATATTAAACTCTTTTTTAAAATCTTCAAATCTATAAAGGTAATTTCTAAGTAGAACAAGTTCCAGCAGACTCAAGGAAAGTGAGAAACTCTTTTTTAAAATATTCAAATCTATAAAGGTAATTTCTAAGTAGAACAAGTTCAAGCATACTCAAGCAAAGTGAGAAACTCTTTTTTAAAATATTCAAATCTATAAAGGTAATTTCTAAGTAGAACAAGTTCAAGCAGACTCAAGCAAAGTGAGAAACTCTTTTTTAAAATATTCAAATCTATAAAGGTAATTTCTAAGTAGAACAAGTTCAAGCAGACTCAAGGATGGTGAGAATTGAAGCAGTCGACCATTCTACTTTAATTTTGCTAGAATTTTCAAATTTTTGTCAAGGTTTTCTGATCATGAGTAACTAACGTTCGGGCAGACTCAAAGGACAGTAGGAATTGCAGTGATGTATTATACTTTTGCCAAAATTTTCAAATTTGTGAAGGTTTCCGAGTAGAAAAAGCTGAAGCACACTGAAAGATAGTGATAATTGGGTAAGCGTTTTTCTCATCACTACAAAGCCAGGGTCCTCTTCAAATTAGAGTCATCAGATCACAAAAATGGTAATTACACTGATGTAATTTTACATCATCAGAGTAGTCGACATAGGCAGCAGACGGAAATTAAGATGATCAAAGCAACCTGGAATACATGACACAAGCTTCTATCATGAGGTTGCCGAATTAGGGTCTAGAGTATTTTCTCCGACCAAAGGCCGGTAGACAACAGAAAAGTTTGTCAGCAAAGTGTTGCCTAGTTGCCACGGTTTCCTCAGCCTCATTTTCGGCGTCATCCATGCAAGTATTTAGACAAAAACCAGGATAATTTCTCTTCAAAGGTTGTGAGAATTCATTCTCCGGGCACGGGTGCTCTTCAATAGAGCATAATTTGGGCTTACCCGGCATGTCCTCGACCCGCTTGAATAAGACTATATCTGAGGAATTCGATATAGAGATAGAAATTCCAGACGCCGATTTCGTTCTTCGTAGCTCGAAATGATCACTAAATGGCCGTGGCTTGAGGTGCAAGTACTTGTAGCCTGTAGCTGATCCAGAACTGGGCATCTGTATGTTGGGCTGAAAGAAAACTTTGCAACTGTTGTCATTTGCCACTGCATGTACGTAGGGCTGCTCCGATTCATCGGACTTCAGAACGAGATTACACGAGTTGCAGATATCCGGAGGGGCATGATCCAGCATAGAAAAATTATCGTTTCCATCTTCCTGTCTCATGACCTGCAATGTCGTTTGAGGTTGACTGTCTTCATGAGGGGGATCAGCGTGCATATGCTTAGGAGCTATAATTTGAGCCGAAGTAACTAGAGGTCTGCTGCTGAAGCATGATCTGTAGGTAGGCAGGTACGACGAATATATTGCTGCATCACGGCGTTGATGTTCATCTGCTGCAATTCGGGAAGCAGCAGCACAATGGCGCTCCATCGATGATCGTGGACACCAGCAAAAACGATGATGAAAAGCAAGAAAGAGGGAATTAAGCAGAATTTTTATACCCTTCACAGCGTAGCCTTTGGCCATACATAAATAATGACTCTCTCTCAATATGGCCATACATGCGAACGTGTGATATAGTGGCACCTCACTCTCATCGCAGTGCATACTTACATCGTGTACATGGGCATGGTATTCTCTGGTGTAACTAGGCCTCTGATACAAAATGTGATGGTCCTACCTCATCGTCTAAAGACGAAGAACATGTACTCGCCATTTGCATCAGTGCAACTCTGCAGCTGACAATGGATGGAACACAAAATTAGAAATGATCAGCAATACATAAAACAAACTAGTTGAATTTGAGTCTAGTGCAACTAGTCCCTTGAAATTAGCAATACAAGATAAACCAAATTTTAAGATCATCTTAATAAAATTCCTGCTCATTTATATTTGTGACAAGGCCAACTGCAATTTTGTGATCCATGCTCATTGGTTTGTGACAAAGCCAACTGCAATTTTAAGAAGAGCGAGGCTAGCCACGTACTGATGCAGATAGCCATGCCTATGTGCATCATTACATGGCTAGCCTCGCTCTTCATTTATCCCAAACCAATGAAAACTGAGATTTGCATATTGTTCTACTTTTGTGTCCAATTGAGGGGTTGCATGAGGGGCATTAGTGCCCTTTTTGGACTAAAAAAGGGCCTCTTTACTAATTATAATTAGTGTTAATGATGACATGTGTACCAATAAGAGAGTGACAACTGAGATGGAATGCTCCGTATGACATGGCATATCCAATGGTGTAAATAAGATCTTCAAATTCTAACCCACCCACTAACCCTCCTCTAGCTCTACTTCCTCAACCCATAATAATGATGCTATGACAAGTAATAAATCTTAATAGCATATTCATATATCCAAACAAGTTATTTGACTGATTGTAAGACATGGATTTTTTGTCCTTCGATTGATATATTTCCTCAATATGAAATGGAACACCAATAATCTTTTGAATTCCTCTATTCAATGTATCACGCTCCCGTTTTATTTGAAATGGTCGTGGAATAAGAAATTTTTTAATGCTAACCAGCATCAAAGTCTCTTTGAAAATCTTAATATGATGCCATAAGCATCTCCGCTTATTCCAGCAAAATCACATGCTCCTAGAATTATAGTATTGTCAAGTATCTTTTGTACTTCAATCATTAATGCATCAACGATTTTTATCGTAACACGACTGTTTCGATTTTTGGTCATCAATGATTTGGTTGATTTTGTTGTCAACATAGAGCCCAAAGACTTGCCTATAGTAGCATTGTCTTTCACATTTTGATTCCCAACCAATGCAGATCTGTAAAACAAAAATTAGATAATAGATGATTAATGTTACAATTTATAGTCATGCAAAAACAACATAAGATCTGAACTCTTGAAGTAAAAAAAGAGACTACAAAGGCCAAAAGTCAAAAACTTACTTGAATGCATAAATCCTCCTTTTTTGATAGCCTCCTGTTGATGACAAATTATGAATATTTGTGTTGATCACTTGCTTTCGTTTTTTTTGTTTTTACCTTTTTTACCTATCAAGTCAACATCTTTCAATAGTTGTGAGTATGCAGAACGACCATTATTCAATTCGATTTTCATTTGATCAATGTCTTTTGTTGTACTCACTATGATTTCTTGTAACAATTCACTATTATTTCAAAGATTTTCATTTTCATTTTGGAGAACCTCATTCTCTAGCAATTTTATTTGCAAAATATTGTCTTTTTGAGCACAATCTGAAGATATACGTCTAATTACATCCTCTAAACAATGAATTCTTTCCATTGAAAATGCATTACCATATTCTTCTAATGTTTTACAATAACCTAGCAAACCATTATTTCTATAATAGACAAAATATATCAATTGAGTAACTGAAGAGAAGTTGGGATCTTGCATGGTATATGGATCTTTAGGATGTAATGTCCAGTCTGTCTAGAGGTCCAAATTTGTTTTCCCGTCAGCCTTATAGCGCAAACAACCATCAACTGATAAGCAAGATGCTTTGACACCTCTTTTAATCGAAGGAGCATATTCTTTAGGAAGATCTATATGGAGATGAACTTTTTTCATTGTAAGAAAAAAAAAGTAGATTACAGTCAATATCAGTTCAACAAAAAATAAATAAATGAAACATACTCAGCGTCTTTATACATTTCACATACCAGTTTATCATTTCACATAGCACTTGAAGAATGAGCATTAGAGGAGTTTTGAGCTCCAGAAAGACCCTTTAAGAATTCGTGCAAGATGTAGTTTATATTATTAAAATATTATAACACTAATACTTTTGATTTGCCATAACATTTTAATCATAGCTCAGAAGTATGTCATGTAAATATCATTGGAAAGCCCTTCTTGAGCGCTTTCCAATGCACCAAACTCCGCTAAATTTGGACTTAACACTAAAAAGTTATGCCATTTTTAGTTTGGAATCAAAATATGGACTCAAAATGTTACGTTACGTAGATTTCAAATTTTAGTGTTTGGATTGGTCTATGTGTAAGAAAAAATTGAGAAAAAATATAAAAATAATCTTTACAAATGGATTTAGAACTCCTCTAATGATTGATCTTTATTCAAATTTTGCCATGCCGCTCATTTTTTTTATTTTTGAGTTTGTTTAGTCTGTGTATTTTGGTTGCCACTCTTTTTTTTTCAGATCTTGCCATCTCTCTTTTCTCTCAAGAGATGTAGGCATTTTATGTAGCATTCAAAGATGGTGATTGCTAATTGATGCAAATGTTATAATGACGTCCATCTATTTTTCCTCTAGTTTGTTCAATCTATAGTGTAATGTGGTTGGCACTCTTCTTTTCAATTTTTGCCCTCACTCTCTCTTCTCCCAAGAGTTCATTCTCCCGAGGGATGATTTTTCCCAAGAGAAACCTTAGTTAACCATGATTGTGACCATGACTGTAACCAGAGCAACTTTGTATTTGAACTATTGCGGGCATGCACTTGTATTATAATTTTTAATTTTGACTAATTCCTCCATCCTATGTGGCATTTTTTATAGGGCCCTTTTGAACGTAGGAACTCCTATAATGATAGTTGGTTGCATGTCCTTGACGACATCTCTATACTCAAATATTCTTTTACTTGAGGAGCAACTTAAATCACATACCACCTTTTGGGATTTGATGGGTCGGGTTGAAAGACCACTTGTAATTTTGAGCATAAACATTATTGATTGTTCAAATTGCTTGAGCTCTATACAAGATCAATTAATTGACACAAAATGGCACATTGATCATGACTACTTGTATTGAACACATTAATGAACTTGCTCACCTTGTTGAGAGACAATAAATGTATTACTTTGATCTCTCCAACATTTGGTGGAGTCACTAGCAAAGTCACATTAGGATCACTACAAATAACCTTGAACCGTTTCACATCAAACTCAAAAAAGCTAAATTGCCTAAATCGAACTTCCAAGATATTATGGATTGTCCCACAATAATCAAGTTGAGTAGAGATTAGACTGCTATCAACTGTGGTTGTGAGACTCTCTTTTTGTAGCATTTGCTATGACTGCATAGTCATATGTGTTTATATTCTTATTACACAAAAATGTTGTCCATGTGTCCACGATGTATTTTATTTTTTGTGCTAAACAAAAAAGAGCAAAATGTGTTAGTGAAATCAAATACACTGTGGTTGATGGCATGTGCAATTTAACAACTGTGTTGCTAAAATTACTAGTTAAACATGTGAGATGTCTATTAGATACATAGCTTATCTAGAAATCACATTCCCTTTCAGATTATCTCTCTCTCTCTCTCTCTCTAAGTTTCTAAGTTTTTTTTTTCTATACATATATTACTTTCCTCATTATTTTTTGTGTCTTGTCTAAGGGTATCCAATAACCAATCAAGTGTCATGTCCTTGAGAAAAATAGCAAGGTCAACGAGTATGGTTGTCTTCTATGCCCTCTTCTAGAAGTGGCTCAAATAGCTGTTCTATGAGCTTTAGCTTCTTTGTATTTTGAAGTCCGTTTTTTCATTTCTTGACTATTAAGAATACAAAACATATTCACCTTTTTCTTGAAGGTCTTAATCATCCTCCTTATTACTCCATTTTCTTGAAAAACCTGCCCAACAAGACGTGGATCATTCTTATTATTCTAAAGACACAGAATAGCATTTTGAATTTTAAAATGATCCTATAAGGAATGCCATCTAGGATAGTAAAGAAAAGCCAAAATAAAAAAAACCAAAATTGTTTATTTGCTTGCCCACACCACTCTCAAAGCTTCCCCAACTCCCAATGATCTAATCATAGTATCTAATGTCATGCTTAAGAAATTTCAAGTGTTCACAGTTTAGCTTACGTAAATTTAAATATGCATTCCCTCCAATGGTTAAGATGAGCAAAGTTCTACTTGGAATGAAAATATGAGCACCATCTCCATATTTGAATAAGAAAGAAAGCAAAATTATTGACTTGGTGATATTTTACCAGATAAATACATACTTGTGTATATTTTTATTTGTTTTAGACATTTGTTTTGAGTACCTTGATGCTTGTGATTGCTTTTCTACTTTTCTTGATGACAACATTGTATTTCCTCCATTTGGATATCTCTACTGATTTGGATCGTTTACAACAAAGAGAAGCTAATTACAGAAATCTGAAAATGAAAGGGGTTGTCAGAAAATTTATTCAATTTATTCAAAATATGTTTTGTGGCTTTTTCAAGAGGACGGGGATGCACACGTGGGGAGAGAGAGAGAGAGAGAGAGAGAGAGAGAGAGAGAGAGAGAGAGAGAGAGAGAGAGAGAGAGAGAGAGAGAGAGAGAGAGAGAGAGATGGAATATCCTCGATATGGGGGTGGGAAGATCCAAAGGGAAAGAAAGGTTCGGACATGGCAAATTAAGAGACATGGAAGGTCGAGGTTTGTTCACGCGATAGGGTACAGTGAAAAGGGGACGACAAAACAGCCAATGGTGAGTGGGGAAGAGGGATCCTCCATCTCATAATCAAAATCTGTATATTAAACATGTTCAAGTGATACTAAAGAAATTGTAAAAAGTAAATCAATGACAATAAGAGTTCGCGACTAATATTAATTGTCAACATTTGTAAGAAATTTAAACATTAAATCTAAATCTGACATATGCGTAGATCGATGCTTGAACAAACCCATTTATATTACATGAGGCTTTTAGCCTCATGTCCAATACCCACGTGCCATTTGACAAGCCATCACTAGCTACTCACACTCATATTCTATCGACAACAACAAAATTCTCTACAAGAAGGAAATTAATTAACAAATTGAAGCTAAAATTGCACTTTCCATTATGGCACCGTAAGGCCATAGCCCTAGGTATGTCCGCCTAACTCATACGTCCACCTCATAGGGTGAAAGGCTTTGGGGACATGACCTTCCACCCCTAAAGAGGACCTAAAGATTTTCAGTACAATACAGGCTTACTGAGGCAAGGCCAAACACATGGGCTTGTGTTTGGTGTAGAGAGACCATGACACACATGCAGATCCTCTTTTGCTTTTGCTTTTGCTTTTTTCATGCATGATTTTATTACTCCCAAAGGCTACGCTGTGAAGGGTATAAAAATTCTGCTTAATTCCCTCTTTCTTGCTTTTCATCATCGTTTTTGCTGGTGTCCACGATCATCGATGGAGCGCCATTGTGCTGCTGCTTCCCGAATTGCAGCAGATGAACATCAACGCCGTGATGCAGCAATATATTCGTCGTACCTGCCTACCTACAGATCATGCTTCAGCAGCAGACCTCTAGTTACTTCAGCTCAAATTATAGCTCCTAAGCATATGCACGCTGATCCCCCTCATGAAGACAGTCAACCTCAAACGACATTGCAGGTCATGAGACAGGAAGACGGAAACGATAATTTTTCTATGCTGGATCATGCGCCTCCGGATATCTGCAACTCGTGTAATCTCGTTCTGAAGTCCGATGAATCGGAGCAGCCCTACGTACATGCAGTGGCAAATGACAACAGTTGCAAAGTTTTCTTTCAGCCCAACATACAGATGCCCAGTTCTGGATCAGCTACAGGCTACAAGTACTTGCACCTCAAGCCACGGCCATTTAGTGATCATTTCGAGCTACGAAGAACGAAATCGGCGTCTGGGATTTCTATCTCTATATCGAATTCCTCAGATATACAAGTCTTATTCAAGCGGGTCGAGGACATGCCGGGTAAGCCCAAATTATGCTCTATTGAAGAGCACCCGTGCCCGGAGAATGAATTCTCACAACCTTTGAAGAGAAATTATCCTGGTTTTTGTCTAAATACTTGCATGGATGACGCCGAAAATGAGGCTGAGGAAACCGTGGCAACTAGGCAACACTTTGCTGACAAACTTTTCTGTTGTCTACCGGCCTTTGGTCGGAGAAAATACTCTAGACCCTAATTCGGCAACCTCATGATAGAAGCTCGTGTCATGTATTCCAGGTTGCTTTGATCATCTTAATTTCCGTTTGCTGCCTATGTCGACTACTCTGATGATGTAAAATTACATCAGTGTAATTACCATTTTTGTGATCTGATGACTCTAGGACCCTGGCTTTGTAGTGATGAGAAAAACGCTTACCCAATTATCACTATCTTTCAGTGTGCTTCAGCTTTTTCTACGCGGAAACCTTCACAAATTTGAAAATTTTGGCAAAAGTATATTACATCACTGCAATTCTTACTGTCCTTTGAGTCTGCCCGAACGTTAGTTACTCATAATCAGAAAACCTTGACAAAAATTTGAAAATTCTAGCAAAATTAAAGTAGAATGGTTGACTGCTTCAATTCTCACCATCCTTGAGTCTGCTTGAACTTGTTCTACTTAGAAATTACCTTTATAGATTTGAATATTTTAACAAAGAGTTTGGACACCAATAGATCAAGATCTTGAATTGGACAGTCACACAAATAGAAAAGAGGTGCACATTATAAACAATAAAGAGGTTCTAACTATGATTAAAGTGGAAGAACATTGGAGCCTAAATAAATTATGCTAGAACAGAGCTTGTCCTAATATACAAAGATCTTTTACCTGAGTACTTCAAATTCTATTCATTCATTAAGTATGCTGACTTTTGCTCTGTTTGTAGGAAGTAGAGGACTAGTTTATTTGAACTTTGTGGCAAATCCAAGATACATGTACTCTTAACTATGTTTCCTTATGAATGATTCTGTCAAGAACATTGTGCAGTATGTTCCTTTCATTGTCGTTGATGGTGCCGGTCTATTTGATTCTCAAATGGTTGCCTTGTACTGTACATATGACATGAATGTTATTGTATTGTTCTATACTTGGTTCTTACTGCCGTATGAGTTTCTAGATCTAAGAGAACTAAATATCATTCAATCATTGTTCTGCTCTGACATGAAGTAGTAGATGGATACACCTATTCTTAAAGTAATCTGAAGTTGTTCTTATGCTAATTGTGGTATGCACTGATGTCATGAAGGATCTTTCAGCACCTCTTAAAGGATCCCTTACAAGATGTTCCATAAATGTGTCTATACACATGTAGCACACTTCAAAACTAAACATCATGCCAAGCCATGGATTCCAAGGCATTTTGTGCACTTGAAGATACATCAATTAAAAAATTAAGTGCATACACAATGTTGCCAAAGACAACTTGCCTTGCTTGATCCACATGATTGAGCCTTGATGGCTCCATCTTGATACTCATGGTTCTTCTTGGAGTCCTCGAGTATTGAGCTTGCTCCTCCACTTGACTTGACTCCAAACCATCAATGAACTGAATAAGGTGTTGATCCAAACGTGCTTCTTCAAGTTTACAAATCTTCCACTCTTGAAATATCACATTTCCACCATTGACAAATTCTTTGGTGGACAACAAGTTGATTCTACAATCTCTACTTGAAGAGCAAAACACTACCATTATTGCTTATCATTGAAATAGGATAATCTTTGGTCCTTACATTGGAATGATCATGCTCAAAGCATGTGGAGCCAAAGATTTCCAATACAAATGATGTTTCATCTTTTATGACACTATTCAAACTATTACAAAAATAGTTATCAAATGAAATTTCTTTATCAACAACAAATGGAGATTTGAAAGCATCAATTTTCATTGTCTTGTCATACAAAGTACTAAACATCATAGATCTTAAAGATAAGCAACAAGTCACTCCATGTTTACTAATACTATCCAAAAGTATTCAAATATAGTAGACTCTCCAATGCTCACCATCCTTGCAAGATGCACACTTGAATGGACAATTTGCATGCAATTTGATGACTCGGCCATTGTCATTGAGGACTCCCTTGGAACTCTCATGCTTTGAGGCTGATCCTCAAGATCTTCCTTCTTTTGATGCTCCTCTCCAATGCAAGCAAGATCACACTCTGCCAAGATCTCCTCTTGAGTGACCTCCTCCTTTGCCAAGCTCATTCTTTCAAAAGCAACACTAGCTTCCAACTTAAACAATCTTCCATGTTTAAATCCCTTTGCAATGCAAACATCATTATTCAAGATGAAACAAACACCAAGCTTAAACTGGACATCCAAACCATTTTCTAAGAGTTGACCAACACTAAGCATATTCTTGGTGATTGATGGTACATAAAGGACATTCTCTAGATCCATACTTATTGAGGATTCTAGATATAAAGAGATGGTACCAACACCATCTATCGTACACTCTCCATCACTTGCAGTACAAAAAAACTTTTTAGCATCATTGAATGAGTGTAAGGTTGAGAATGTGTCCTTTTGGAAAGCCATGTGGGAGCTAGCCCCACTATCAATCCACCAAGTGTCCTTTGAGTTGCCTTTGCTTGTTGGAGTGGATGTAGATGTCATCGAAGATGAGATCTCCTCATCTCCATCCTCTTCATATGCAAGGTTCCCTTGTTTGTCCTCCTCCTCTTTTGCTCTTAGCCTCTTGTAGCATTCGGATGCATAATGCCCCTTCTTTCCACAAAAGAAGCATTTTTGCTTTGACTTGTCCTTTGAGCTTGATGCATCATCCTCTTTTTTGGCCTCCTTGGGATGCTTCTTCTTTCCATTGGTATTCTTTTTTCCCTTGAATGAGAAATTGTCTTTCTCATCTCCATCCTGCAAAGACAATGAACTCATTCTTGCCTTGGTGTGGAGCATCCTACACTCTTTAGCCACTAATACACTGTGAAGTTTTTCTATAGTTGGCAAAGTGTCTTGGATGGCAAAACTTTGGACCAAAGTTGCAAATTCATCTTCTAGACCATTAAGGACAATTTGTACAAGCTCTCCATCATGAATCTTCTCTCCAATGGAAGCAACTCCCTATTGAGAGACTTGATTCTGAGTACATAATCATGTGCACTCTCTCACTTCTCCTCGTGCTTTGCAAAATCTGATTTCTAAGCATGAGTACTCTTGAAGTGTTACTAAATTCATAGATTGATTTTAAAGACTCCCAAGCCTCTTTAGCACTAGTACATGCTGATACTTCTCTCAACAAATCATTGCTCACATTCGTCTTCACACAATGAAGTGCAAGCCTAGATCTCTTCTTGTATCTAGCTAACTCATGTGCACCTAGAGCTTCATCTTCATCTTCAATCAAGAACTCATAAAGGTCTTGGAGCACCAAGAGTGACTCCATCCTAACCTTCCAAATAGCATAATTTGTAGAATTCAACCTCTCACTAGCTTCTAGAAGGTATGCTCTAGCAGATCCCATCTTACTATTGACTTGTACAAACGAGAAATAGATTTGATTGACTTGAAACTCACAAAGGTCTCACACTTGCAGTGTTTCACTCAAAACAAATGGACTTATAATCATAGTTCTATTACTCCCTCACAAAGCTGGACTGAAGATAAGATTAAGTGAAAACTACTTTCAAACAAATCTTGCCAAGAAATGGATTTGATAGTTCTTGTAGTGTTTCACTCAAATTAGATTTCTAATCCGACAAATGTACTTATAATCTCAGTTCTAGCACTCTCTCACAAAGTTATAAATCTCTCTCACACTTTTTGATGTACTTTCAAGACCTGTAAAACAAGTTTAGAGGACCTGATTTTAGCCTAGATTAATTAGCTTTCATGACCCTATGTCAAATCTAATCAATGGCACTCAATCTTGGTAGCCGCATCCTAAGATTTCCACCAAAAATTACATCAAAAGCTCACAAATTGAATTTCTTTGGATCAAATCAATACCATGCATTAAATGCAGGTTCAGAGGGGCCCACACATGTGGACAGTGCAAATTTGGACCCCTACCAAGTTTGGGATCAAATATCCTTACCAAAATCAAGATTCTAGCTTGCCCTCTCAATACTAGTTTTTAGCACCAAAACTTGCTAAAAATGGATTTGCATTGGATCAAGGGCTTATTCTATTGTACTTAGATCTGATACCATGTGAAAGTACTATACTTTAGGACCATAAATGGATCCACAAAATATTCACAAGAGTGATTGGATGCTTGCTTAACAATCTATCAAATAACTAATGATCAAAAAGTTGATCTAGATTGGCAATTTGACAAAGTTTAACAACAAACATTAACAATCAAAAGGATTGATCAACATTGAAATACAAGCCCACATGTGTGTACTACAGGCTGTAGTAGCCTTCAAGCTAAGAAACAAGTAGAAATTGATCTGGTTGCATTTTGATCACAAAAACTTAATGCACATAGTGAACTAGCTTGAGATTGCCAATGAGCTCCATAAATATTCTATCTTTTCACTATGGGAGCTTGGAATACATAGAAAATTTGACTTTCTTCTTGGAGTTAGGTGGATTTCCAGCATGTAATAAGGAAGTTAACTCACTCTTCTTGCCCTAAAATGAAACCCTAGCCTAGATCCTAGAGTTACGCTTGGTAGGTAGCTAGTTGGTCAAATTATCACCTTAAGCTTAGGTATGGTCCTATAAAGTAGGGATGACCACCAAATAGACATGACCAACTCTCTTGACTTGACCTAACCTACATTAGGAGTGGGTTGCCATGTGGCATTTTGGCCATACATATGTGGAACCCAATTATGTACAAAATTTACACTATTCTTCATGGTTTTTTATCAAGCTAGATTTGCCAATTTTTGGCAATTCTTCACAAATCCCACACAATGGACATAGACGTAACAACTGCTTCCTTTTGTTTCTGGGCTCGCGTAATAGCTAGCACCAAAAAATGTGGAATTGAAGACTTCTGTGGCACTCACCTTAGAAATGTTGTGTTTGCATCATGATCAGATTCAATGGTGCACTCACTCCAAGTATTAATGGGCAATTCTTGTAGCAGTGCCCGTATCTGCATTCTCGGTAGAAGGGTGTGTATATGCCCTTGTGAGGACATTTAACGATTCTATGCCCTTCTTTGCACCCGTAGTAGCCATAAATTCTTCCACCTTGGCATTGAGGTTGAGCGACATATGTTGCAAAGTAGTCATTGATGGCCGGATCAACATATGGCTCATCAGGCCCATACCACCGTTGTTTCTCAGGTTGGAGTGGAGCATCGTGTCCCATTGCTATTAAGTTCACTTGGAGACTGGATTGTTAGCTAGTCCCGGTGGTGTAGGTAATGCCATGCACCACTGGTCCATTGGAGCTCCAAACCGCGATGCCGCATTCGGTACCCCTTGATGATATGGATACGAGGTCTTATATTGATTCTTCTTTTGCTGAATAATCTGGGGGTTGAATGGGCAAAACATTGTTTCATGCGATGACACATTGCATAGATGGTAATACCGATGTGTCATTTTGAGATTCTGCTTCAAAACTGGACACTCGTTGGTTGTATGGTATTGTGCACACATTCGACACCATACATTTTCTCGTCATGGATACTATAGCTGATTTTGATCAGGCGCATTGGAAGATGATGCTACAATACTTGGGGAAGCCTTCAATTTTTTATCAAACTGGGTTGTCAATTTTTTCATCTATTGTTTGTGGAGTTTTTTAATCTGATCCATCAACAGATCGTTTGCAATATTGTAGGCATTGCTACCGAGGGAGTCAGATGATGGACTGTTGGATAGTTATGGCTTGAATCATCATCTGATCCTTCATCTTCTTCCTTGATGACATCTTCCATGGCTTCTTGCAATGCAGCATACTACAACTCCCTACGTTTAAGCTATCTTCTAAGCTAGGAACCACATGATTGGGAGTCAGGGCTGTCATGTCCATGACTAGTACATAGGATTCAATATGCTCCTAGTTTTGGATACATGACAGTACCGCAATAAATCAAGAGTACAGTCCACCGAAGAGATTAGAAATGGTTTGCATGTGTGGTATCACTAGAAATCAGATTCAATATGAAGTTTAGTATTGAAATAGATGGAAAGAGAAGTATGATGTCGCAAGTTCCTCAGGCGTCAAACACAGCCATCGTCTGATCAAAAGCAAAGGAGTCGTAGATGTCCGTGTTCTAATAAGAGTGAGTAAACAAGCACGATCAAACAGTGATGTAGTGCATTCAATCACAACAAGCATTCATCTACGCTATACACAGATAGGAAAGTGTGCTGCTGCTATATTATAGTGAAGCACAATAAAATAACAATTACAACCAAAATGGTAGCATAACTGGGAGGCTCAAATTATACGTCTCATGGACGGAGCATCACGTAGAGTGTGCCTGGATGATCCATTTATACAATTCATCCATGTATTAATCATAGTAAATGTTTGTCACCTAATTAGATAAGCCGTTGTACTTGAAAATATTTGGCTTTTTGTGATAACTATACATAGTATATACAGTCAACGAATCAGGGAATGTTGACGTGGATGAGGACGTTGCGAATAGAGATCTCACTTTTTCACGTGAAGTGGATTTCTCTCACTTCATATTTTTGGGAAGTCGCTGGGAACGTTCCTCGTTGAAAATAGACGACTATCGGATTTTTTTTTTTTCTTCAATATTTTCCAAAAAAGTTGACAGTTTTCTTAAAAAGGTGACACTATCCTAAAAAAGTTGACGGTGCCCTTTAAAAGAAGATATTGTCTTTAAAAAGCCGATGGTGCCCTTCAAAAGACCGCCCACAAGCGCATATTATCTGCTCATAAATTAGTAGTTGCACCTGGAGGGGAGCAAGCCGTTGAAACGCTTCGAACTGAAGCTCTCGCACCTTCGTGGAGGCATCTGTAAGTGCCTTGGAGAGGCTTTGAATATATTGGTTCAGGCCATCCTCCTTCTACGGCAATATGGCGATCTCCCTGTGCCCGTCTTGTTCATAATGTTGAGCTATAAGAAGCTCTTGCTACAGCTTCGTGAGTTCCGCTCACAGCTGGGTGTTGCTTGTCGTCAAGTGGAGTACCCGGCTATCCAAAGTGGCCCTGGCTACTACCGCCTCCTGGATATATGTCCCCAAGGCAATTTGGTACGCCACCATTAAATCTGTTGGAACAGTCGGTACGTTGGCATTGAGAGGGGCTTGTGTGGTAGTGGCCCTGACGACTGGTAGAACACCGTTGTCGTTGTCTTCAATCAGGTTCTCAGGGGACTTCTATTGTCATCTGGGGTGGTGGGATCGATCCGATCTGGTGATGGTATGAAAATTGTCTGAGCGTCATCAGATAATGGTTGGTTTCCCTCGGCAATCTTTGATGGTGAAACAGGTGTTGTGAGAGAAACATAAGTGGAAATGGGGGTGGGGACTATTTGTCCAAACGAGAGAATGGGTGGAACAGAGGGGAACTGAAGTGTGGTGTGGAGCATGGAAGGCAAAGATGGAGCGAAAATGGTCTGACGTGGGGGTGAGAAGTTGAAGACTTGCATCCACACCACAGTGTCCGTAGATAACTATGATTCAGAGGGGTTAAACTGGAGAGGAGCATCGGTGGAGACAGGAGCAATGGAGGATGCGATAGTAGTGAAAGGGGTAGTAGATAATGGAACAAAAGTAAAAGTGGTATCGACAGAGGAGACGGGAGTGGAAACAGAAATAGTCGTGGATGGAACAGAATGAAGAGGAGTGATAATAGAGACAGGAGGAGGAGGTTGTACAGAAGAAGTGGCGGTGGTTGATGGAGTGGTTATTGCTATGGTGGTGGTACATCTTCTGGTGATAGGTGGAGATGAGGAGGAAGGGACAGTGCCACGCATTCTTTTGCTGGTTATCGTGTCAGTAATTGTAGGTTGGGAGGATGTGGATGCGGCAGATGGCGGATAGATGTTAGTGTGCGACACAATGGAAGATAGAATGTCGAAGCAACGAAAACCATGCATTTTTGCCTCGAAAAGTGTGCAAGCAAAATTACACAGTAGGGGGTCTGTTGCAATACGGTCACGGGTAATGGGTTTGATGGAGATGGTTAGTTCATAGATGAGGAAGGCATGCCAGTTGTATGGCACAACCATGGGTCCAGAGAATCCCAAGAAGGACTCTACTATCTGACTCAGTAGCGTGGACTGGATTTTGTCCTTGCAAAATGTTGAAACAACCAGAAAGTTGTTCAACAGATGTGCAACCGCCTGTATGGCTGGTTCTGATAGTCTCTATTGGGTAACCATTGTTAGTTTGGATTGAAATTTTTGGTGCAGTCTGGCTGACAAAAGGTTTGATCAGGGTTTTTGATGATGGAAAATCGGTTGACGGTCACTGGACATAATGCCGACGGTGACCATCAAGTCCGCATTAATCCGTATCTTGGACGTGGTACCCTAGTATAGAAAGTGGAAATGCGACTTTTTTTCATCCCAGGTGGCATGAGCGTGAAGGATGAGGCCCATGTTAATGTCAGAATTGAAAAGCGCTGGGTATAGACCCATTGCTTCAAGAAGTGGGCCTACAATCTGGAGCCATGGTTTAATCAAGACTTCAAAAGGCAAGGGCCAAATCTGGGTGGTCGATGGTATTTCACGCTGGATCACCTGTTTGGTGCCAGAGTCGTCAGAAGATGAGGAGGCCATGTTAGCAGTGATGGTTAAAGTGCGAAAAAGTAGAAAAAATAGTGGAAAAGATAAAAATAGGTGGAAACAAGAAAAACTTTGAATAACAAGTGTTGGATAGTAAGAACTGTAGTTCAGAACTCAGATATGGGTTCAGAATATGCAGTTGATGGCTTGTGTGAAGTTTGGTCGCATTCAGAGAACTTGAAAATTTCAGTGGAAATTTAAGCTGAGCTTCGTCAACAAAGGTGACAAATGACTCGAATTCAGCCCTTATATAGCAAAAATTAGAGTGTGTTTTAGGTGACCTCCACTTTCCCTTGTTCAGTTCTATCCAAAATTTGGCAGCGAGACTTCGACATGATTATCATCAATTGGATTGAAGTTTCAGCTAAAGTTGATTGCATGAGTTCTGTAAACGGATACATTTCATTATTTCGAGAAACGGAAATGAATCCTGCAAGATGAAAACCTATAACTCTTGATGAAAAGTTTGAAATTGGGATTAATATGATCAAGCTCTCCTAGCTACCTTTAGAACTAGCACCAAAACCTTGTGAAAAAGAGCTCCTCCCATGGTGCTCTGTAGTCACTCTAGTAGACGATGTGGAATACATTGACGAATAGGCATTATGATCCATATCGGTATGGAGAGAGGGTAACATTGAGGGATTTCCCCAAAACTCCACCATTGGCCAAGTTCTTCAAACTTAAGAGCATGTCCCACAAATACTATCAATTGAAGATCAAAACAAACCATTGGGAGAATCCCCCAGATGAAGCTATGACCTATGTAGATATCACTATGTGGGTCGATCCCACTGAACTGACAACAATTTCTACACCAAAAATACTTACAACACCACTGGCTTGCTCGTGCTCTGTCGATATGACAATAGCAAAGAAGCAAGCAAACAAGGTACTAGACAAGCTGAAAGGAAAGGCTAAGATGAGATGTGATCATCTGCAAATTATGAACACAGAGATCCAACCATCGTCTTCGTCTATAGTACCAAAGGTAGCCTCGATGCAATTCAACCCACTGTCCCAAAAGAAAACAACTATAGAACCACCCAAGGAGCATAGGAAAGATCAAGCATCATATGCCAACATACTTTTGTGATTACACTTTAGACGATGTGATCACAGCTTTACCCCAAGCGCAGCGGGAACCCGATTTGAACGATCTTTACGCTAAACCTTGCTCGTATGAAGATCCTGCAACCCTTAGATCTAGTCGATCCAAGAAAGGGTGAGAAATTGGTTATGTGGCATAACAACTCACTGCCGATGAACTATCTAAGAAATAAATTAGGCCTAAGATGAAATTTGTAATCATATGAAAATCAAATATGACAATGTGAGTGGGTTTTCAATATGAGCAAATATAAAGAACTTTTAAAGAGATCAAATTTGGGCATAGGTGAGACCTCTACAACATCAAGCTTATTGAGTTGATGAATTTTGCTTTGTATTGCATTGAGATCCAAATCGAATGAAAAAAATATGAAAATTTTAAAAAATAGACTAGAAAATATAAATATAGCAACTTTGAAAGAGTTGAATTTTTTGTTTTTTATATTGGATATTGATTACTAGTCTACAAATGATTGCTTAATGTCAAACTCATCAAATTAATCATTTTTTATTTAAACCACAATGAATGTTGGCTACGTTATTCACTGTGGGACAGCCGTTTAGCGCAACGCAACGAGCAGTGACAGAGAGCCATAGCAATTTACAGGATCAGATTGAACGAAAAACTGAGAAAATTTGGGAAATTTCCAGTTTTGTGGGGTGTTGATGGATTTCTGGGAAATCAGCCTGTTCGGGAGCAATACCTCACCAATTTACATATTGTAAATTACATCGAAGAGCCAGAGGTAGGCCGACCTCAGTGGGCTACGCAACTGCAAGAGAAAGCTCAGTAAAAGGCTGAGCAAAGCCCAAGTATTCTCCATTCTTCTCTGGCTAGGGTTTACAGGTGAAAATTCTTGGATTTCTCTTTGTACAAAACTATTTGTCATGATGTGAGAAGCCAAGGAAGGGCGCAATTGATGGGCACTATAGGCTGTAAACAGCCGTGGACAGCCACGATGTATCTAAGGAGCTGGATCAGATCTATGAGGGCATCAGAAAACCCTGGTATTAGCCATAGATTGGAGCTATGAAGAAAGAGATGAGAAGTGGAGGAGGGAACTCGCGCGCGGTGAGACGGGCCAGGCGCGTAGCGCTTTGGAGGTTCCAGCAGCTGCAGGAGCATTGTTCATCACGCAGGTGCAAGCAAAACCGTAGGATGGGGTCCTACAAAGATCGACAGCCAAGGTGAATTGTTTGGGAAGTGATCTGGACCACCAGATGGAAAGTGGCTGTTGGATGGAAGGTGAAGGGGCCTGAACGGCAAAGGCACCCTTCTCTTCATAAAAAAAAAAAAATTCAATGTGAAATTTGTTGAAGGCACCCAAAGTCCATAATGGACTTCACTTCATTAAAAATTTTCATTATGAAGAATCAGTTCAATTTTGCAAGGCATATTGGTTTTCGGCCTATCTTTGGCTAGAAGGCACCTTTTTTGGCCATCCTTGGGCTAAAATGACTCTTGAAAATGGCTGCTTAGAGCCAGCAAACAGAGCGACATCACAGAGCAGGGAAAAAGATGTTTTTTGGTGTTTTTGTCACCATTCTATCAAGCGGAGTGCGGGTGACCTAGTGATGGGCTACATTCGCTATTTGGAAATCGTAGGGCCAAATTTGGGAAAATTTTTGGCTGGTGAAACTTGCTACAGGGTGGTACAATGAGGCATTATCACTTTTGAGTCATTATTACTTACTCCTGACATGGTAACAGGGTGTTTGAAAGTAGTAAATGCGGTATGGGAACAATCGTTTGGTTTGGGCCATGGAAGATCTCACAGGTTCACTTGGAGGGATATTGGCATGCA
The DNA here is from genome assembly GCA_029204225.1 of Diphasiastrum complanatum. NCBI lineage: Eukaryota > Viridiplantae > Streptophyta > Lycopodiopsida > Lycopodiales > Lycopodiaceae > Diphasiastrum > Diphasiastrum complanatum. The sequence goes on along the minus strand of CM055093.1, from coordinate 20,342,478 downwards.
CAATCATGTGAGGGACTTGATGTTTGCTTTGGAGTTCACATCTCAGTGTAGTCTCAGGGAGTGGTTTGGAACCATTCAAAGGAGCATCTAGGAGCTAGTTTGGGGGAATACAGGTGGGCACTACAGGGTAGATGCTCAGATCTTTGTGATCAGGAATGGCATTGGGATACCTGGTAGGGATAGCACTGCAGGATGACATGGGATGATCATCAGGGGGAACTATTTCATATTGGACTTGAGTCTTTGGATTGGACAAGACTTACAGGGGGATTCATGATAGAATCGGGAAGTTGCAAATGCAAATGGACAAAGCGTGAAGCTTTGAGAGCCAGCTCTAGGTTGGAGAGCTGATGGAGATCGCACAGGGTGTGATCGGAGGGCAAGCACCATGATGGGTGTTTTGCTAGCGATCTACTACAGGGGATACTGATGGTGAGGACTTCATGGTGTGCTCGTTTGGGAGTACAAGATGGCATTACAGTAGGGGGCCAGTTTTGGACATTGGCATCGATGGGGAGACATCTACCATCACGGGCGTGGATAAGCTACCTATAGCTTTCATGCATTTGGCTGTATTTGTAGGAGTCTAGGCTTGGCACAGGTATTGGTATTTCCATGGTGCATATTCTCAGGTGGTGAGATTATGGGAAAGCCTAGAGGAAGTCACTCAGAGCCATATACCTTAGTACAGTCAGGGAGACACCGGTCTCGGGATCCCGTGAGCAGCGACTCTGGGACATGCTTGCATTGGCATGGTGTCAGGTGGCACATAGCCAAGGAGAGCGACTAGACGCTAGGAGCCAAGTGGAGTAGGTGATGCTTTTGAGTTCGGCTTGTCTAGCATGATGGTGACCAGGATCGGAGACATCAGGTGAACATAGTATGTGGATGATGAGTCCATTGGGGTGGCACTCAGGGAGATGCTACAGTTGCTCAGGTATGATATGTCATTGTATGGACGATGTTCTTCAGCTAGTGCATCATGTGATGACCTAGGGATGGGTCATGCCTACTTGAAGGTAGGTGGCATGGAGTGTACCCAGTGGTGGTACATATTCTGAGGGCATGGAGTGCATTATGGGGTGACAGCAGATACTTTGGCGAGTGATTAGGTGAGCTGCATGGTCATATGCACAGTAGTCTCCAGGTTGGCATCACATATTGTGTCCATCACATATTGTATGAAATTCAATGTGCAGTCACATGTAAAGGGATTTTGACATTCTGAAAGTAAATTCTTTGTGAGTTTTGCGAGTTATATTTACAAATGATTTCTAAAATTTCATGGCACATGGTATGCTATCGGATATATAGGATTTATATATACTCATTTTATATGAGATAAAAACTAACTTTGATTATATCAATAGATCACTTTTGCTTTTTGAACCATCTCAATCTGACTAATAATAAGAAAGTTATGACAGCTCAACGTTTTTTAGACTAGAAAACATTATTCCCTTGGAACCTAAAAGGGGTAGCACACCGGCGTGCTATCAATTTGAGTTAAAGACTAAAAGCTTAAATTGGTAGCACGCCGGCGTGCTACCCCTTTCAAACTCCAAAACAGGGAGGGGATCTCTCTCTCTCTCTCTCTCTCTCTCTCTCTCTCTCTCTCTCTCTCTCTCTCTCTCTCTCTCTCTCTCTCTCTCTCTCTCTCTCTCTCTCTCTCTCTCTCTCTCTCTCTCTCTCTCTCTCTCTCTCTCTCTCTCTCTCTCTCTCTCTCTCTCTCTCTCTCTCTCTCTCTCTCTCTCTCTCTCTCTCTCTCTCTCTCTCTCTCTCTCTCTCTCTCTCTGTGCATCGCGTGGCACACACACACCATTGGCCCGATGTTACTCCAAAACAGGGAGGGGATCTCTCTCTCTCTCTCTCTCTCTCTCTCTCTCTCTCTCTCTCTCTCTCTCTCTCTCTCTCTCTCTCTCTCTCTCTCTCTCTCTCTCTCTCTCTCTCTCTCTCTCTCTCTCTCTCTCTCTCTCTCTCTCTCTCTCTCTCTCTCTCTCTCTCTCTCTCTCTCTCTCTCTCTCTCTCTCTCTCTCTCTCTCTCTCTCTCTCTCTCTCTCTCTCTCTCTCTCTCTCTCTCTCTCTCTCTCTCTCTCTCTCTCTCTCTCTCTCTCTCTCTCTCTCACTGTGCATCGCGTGACACACGCACACACACACACACCATTGGCAGCCCGCCATTGGCGAGCACACTTCCTAGTGAGCTTTTAAATAAAATTTCAAAGTTGGTCTAATCGTCTCAATCCGAGTTTCCGTTCAAAAGTTATGATTTTTTTTTTCAGTCACAAACTATACTACCCACATAATAGCTAATCATCGAAGACTGTGTGGGTAGGACTGCGGGCAGAAAAAGACTTTATTTTAGTATTTAACATTGCCAAAAAAATTTCATCTTACGTGGCAATCCTTATAGGGCTCATTGTGAAATTTCAGAGAAATAAAGACCAAGAATGGATCTACATCAGATCCTCAAGAGGTTTTGGAAGCTAGATTACATGATCTACTAATCAACCAATGATTAGATCTAGAATTAGATCAATTCCCCATCAAAAATCTAGCAAGAACAACAAGCAAATGATTAAACTTGAGACCTACTGCCTTCACACGTGTGAAGAACAGTACCTGTACGGAATTACAGCAGAGAGTGAAGTACACAAGTGTTAGAAAGCAATAGAACCATAAAATCACAACACAAATATGAGAATACTCAAGATATGCCTCCAAAACCAAGATCTTGCCTCATTTTTCTCAAAGTGGATCCATCATGGATTAAATACAAAAATCATCATACTCTCTCTCTAAGACACTTCCAGCACGTGTGAGACAGGTCATAGTGCTTATCCATATCCACTTTGGCTAAGATTCCATTAATTTGCCACATCATCATTGGTGGCTAGTGTTGACCTTCTAGATTCCTACAAATTAGGAGATAGGTCCTACAATCTAGGAGATTTGACTTTTGACATGTATGAAATCTATATACAATGGATCTGAACTTTCTATATGATATTTCACACGTGGGAGACCACTCCTACCCATGTGATATAGCATTTTCTACCACTAGAATGGTGCCAAGTGTCATAATACTACTAAACTAGTTTTTGGCCAATTTAGCCACTAGTTTCCAATTTAAATGATATGTACAACATTTATGATCTATCTAAATGACTTAGGCATAGATTTCACACGTGGGAACAGGCTCCACACATGTCTAATGATGATAGGTACAAGTCATTATGGTATTTACAAGATTTAACCAAGTTAGCTTTTGCCAATTTTAACACTCCTCCTCAAAACTAACTTGATACATCTATGGTACATCTATTTACAACACTTAAGGCTGATCATTGCAGGTTCATAGGTGTGAAGATCAGCCAATGAGTTTGATGAAGATCCAAGATCACCATATCCATGATAGTGCCTCCTTGATGTTGACTTCTTTGATGAACTTGAGAGCTTTGCACCACTTGATCACTTTTTCCATTGATTTGTTCCATCCTTGAAACATATGGTTGATCCAAAAGCTCAAAAATAGCTGAAATTCCATGAGAAAATAAAGAGTCCTTCTTGACTCATAAGGATCACAAAGATCCAACATCATGTTACCAAGATCTCGAGAATTTGGCTCATCAACATTGGCAAGACTATGCATGCTATAATAACCAAGAGTTCGCATCATATGTTCATGCTTGATTTCCATTCTAATCTCAGATCTAATGAGGCTAAATACTTTATTATGGAGATAAGTGTCCTTAGAGGATGATTCACTTACTCTCATAAAGAGTTTACAATTTGCCTCAATACATGAAAAAAGACAAATTTTCATACTATGAATGAGCAAATCACTCTTGCTCTTGCAAGATTCAAGAGCATACATTTGATGAAATAACCATTTGCTTTCTAATTGATCTAAAATCAATTTGAAATCATTAAGAACATCAACTATGTTCTCAAGAGAGACACCATACTCAACTAGTATTGCTTTACTCCAACTTTGAGTTGCAAAAGTCTCACCAAAGCAAATTGATTCACCAAATGACATATGAGAAGAAAGCATAAGATCTATACCACTTGAAATGTGCTCCTCTTTCCCTTGAAATGTGAGCCATATGAGCTCAACCATGTCTCTTGATATTCTTCTTGGAATCATAACTTGAGAAGGACTCTCCTCCTCAATCCTTGGCACACTTGAACCTTGAGATGACTCCTTAAGATCAACTTCTTGGTGCTCCTCCTTGATGAAAATCCGAGACCTCCATGTCTCATAATGATCACAATAAACATGACCATACATTGTGCACTTTCTATGATCAACAATATTACTTATGCTAGAACCATAAGTCCAAAAATCACCACAACTTGACATGATTTTTCTAATATTGAAATCAAGAACTATTTCCATCTCAATAAGGCTAACTACTTGCTTATGGATATAAGTGTCCACTTTGGATGCTTCACTTATTCTCATAAGAAGTTTACAACTTGCCTTTAAAATTGAAAATTTACAACTTTCAACATTATGAATGAACACATCATTCATGATCTTATTGAAACCAAAAGAAAATACATCATGAAGACATTTCCATTTCCTTGTCTTTATACTCAATGTAAGTTTACAAGGAAAACATGCTTTGCTATCTATTAAGGCATCACACTCAACTAGTATTGCCTTAATCCACATTTGAGATACAAAAATCTCTTCAAAGCAAAATAGTTCTTCAAAAGATGTCATGAGAGCATAAATGGAACTATTTTCATTTTGTGATTGCTCCTCCTTAATTTTGCTTGGTTTCTCTTGGATCATAACAATAACTTTGAACTTATCCAAAGTTCCAAACAAAATGCTTTCCAAGAACATGAAATAAATCCAAGTGACATTCATGAAAGAAACATCTTTCTTTGCATCTTGAACCAAACAATGCACTTCCAAATGAAAAACTTCTAGAGGTTTGAAATGTGTGGTGATGGATTTTTGAAGACAACTCTTGTAAGTCCTTGTGAGACTCCAAGCCTCATGCATCTTTCCACAAAGGAAACACATTTCCTTAGATTTGTCCTTCTTGCCTTTGCATTTTGCACTTGAATCTCCATCCTTCACCTCGGCCCCCTTGCTTTGGTTCTCCTTGGATGGATTGGTCTTCATTTTGTAGCATCTTGAGACAAAATGATCTCTCTTGCCACAAAGGTTGCATTTAGGATCCTTACTTGCCTCCAATAGGTTGCCACCTATTGATGCCATGATGAGGAAGTAAAACTTTGTGATATGACTTTTCAAAATGTAATTTGTGACTCTCAAGAAACTAGATTTGAACACATTCAACAATCTAGAAGGATCTACACAAGACAAATTTTGAATCATATCTCTTTTCAACCTAGTCAATTGGAAACTAATTTTTGCTTTGATCACTAAGACCAAAGCACTCTATCAAATCACAAAAATCAGATTCAAACACCCCTATTGGACTCAACAAACACCAATGACTCTTTCTTTTGAGAGTTGGAATGGATTTGAAAAGATTTGACTCCTAGATTTTTCTTTTCTCTTGACTAGTTCACTCAACTTTTGATATTCTTGAACAAAGGATGGGTTTTGTTTCAAATACTTGAAAATCAAACTCAATCACTTCTTTTGGACTCACTCTTGACCCAAATAATCTCACTCTTAAGATTTTGATTGAATTTGATTTGATTCGACAACAAATTAAACCACTAACTTTCACAAAAAAAAAAAAAATAATCTACACTAGATCACATAAACTTGACATGTATACTTGATTCAAACACACAAAGATCAGATCCAATCACGCCTTTTGGAATCCTCTTGACCCAAATAATCTCACTCTTGAGATTTGGAATGGACATGAAATGGTTTGATAACAATCTATGTCAATAATTTTTCACCAAGCTTAAAAATTAGACATCTAGAGATTCACAAAGATCCCAACCATGTATGAACACTCAAATATGGACTCCTCCTTGTTCTATACTCCCAATGGGATCACAACTTGACCCTCACCCTCTCACAAAGAAAGTTGAATTAGAACTTATTTGAGTTTCATACATACAATGTCAAATTGTGCTCAAAAATTGAATTCATTCACCCCTATTGGACTCCACCAAGTACCAATGACTCTACCTCTTTAGAGTTGGAATGAAATTCAAAAATGTGATACTTCTCTCTCACTAAGATATGTGCTTACAAAGAGCTAATGCCACTTAGCAAGATTTGATCACAATGAAGGAGGCAATTTTACCACCAAAGTCAAGAAATGAGTTACTAGAACTTGCCCTCTACAAAGGAAGGAACTCTTAGGATTTTTGGATCAAACACTACACATGTGACTTACACACCTCTATGACTCTCTTTCAAGCCAAACAAAACTCAACTCTTTGAGTAGGAGTGGAACAATGTGACTTAGATCTCAAAAATCACTTCTAGAACTCTCCAACAATGCTTATCACTTGTATTGGTAGATTTTGCCTTTATGAGTGTTTGTGCTCTAGAAATTCACTTAAGATTTCACTTGGAGGACTTATCCAAGGCTGACTTCTAGCACTTAGATGCTTCTAGTCTCAACCCTTTCACTCTTGAACACATCTAGAGTGAAGATACAATGGATTTCAATCTCTTCCCTTGCAAATCACTCCTTAATCTATGGTTTTTGGCAATCTTTCACTCTCAACTTTAATGCACACCCAAAGCATATGAAGATCAGCTTTAATGTACTGTAATAAAGATTCAAATCATCTATATGATTGATCTATACCAAGAACAAATCAAAGGAATAGAAACAATGCATTACAAAGCTTGAAAAATGCACTAGATTGACTAGTTTTGGGTGTATGAGGCATTAAATGCACCAAAACTGAATTTTATTGCTCATAACAGGTTATGTACGGCCTCACACGTGTGGTAAGTACACATGAAGCCCACAAAAATATTTGGTACAAATATAATGATTCTATCTATCTATTCAAACTCGCTACCTCAAGATTAGCTAGTTTCCAAAAAACCTGCTAGTTTGGGTGTATGAGTAAGATATAGCATCAAACTGAAAAATATAGCTCCAAAACTGGTACTGTACGTCCTCACACATGTGAAGAGTAACCCTGCATCCCACAACCAAGTTTCATGCACAAATATCAAGGCTAACTAACTCTTCAAACTCGCCCACTCAAGATTAGTGAGTTTTCTCAAAAAACTTGCCAATCTGGGTGTTGTTTAGATCAATGCTTTAATCTCTTGTACTTGGCTCTGATACCATGTGAAATTTCAGAGAAATAAAGACCAAGAATGGATCTACATCAGATCCTCAAGAGGTTTTGGAAGCTAGATTACATGATCTACTAATCAACCAATGATTAGATCTAGAATTAGATCAATTCCCCATCAAAAATCTAGCAAGAACAACAAGCAAATGATTAAACTTGAGACCTACTGCCTTCACACGTGTGAAGAACAGTACCTGTACGGAATTACAGCAGAGAGTGAAGTACACAAGTGTTAGAAAGCAATAGAACCATAAAATCACAACACAAATATGAGAATACTCAAGATATGCCTCCAAAACCAAGATCTTGCCTCATTTTTCTCAAAGTGGATCCATCATGGATTAAATACAAAAATCATCATACTCTCTCTCTAAGACACTTCCAGCACGTGTGAGACAGGTCATAGTGCTTATCCATATCCACTTTGGCTAAGATTCCATTAATTTGCCACATCATCATTGGTGGCTAGTGTTGACCTTCTAGATTCCTACAAATTAGGAGATAGGTCCTACAATCTAGGAGATTTGACTTTTGACATGTATGAAATCTATATACAATGGATCTGAACTTTCTATATGATATTTCACACGTGGGAGACCACTCCTACCCATGTGATATAGCATTTTCTACCACTAGAATGGTGCCAAGTGTCATAATACTACTAAACTAGTTTTTGGCCAATTTAGCCACTAGTTTCCAATTTAAATGATATGTACAACATTTATGATCTATCTAAATGACTTAGGCATAGATTTCACACGTGGGAACAGGCTCCACACATGTCTAATGATGATAGGTACAAGTCATTATGGTATTTACAAGATTTAACCAAGTTAGCTTTTGCCAATTTTAACACTCATCACCTAACTTGTTTGGATTTTCAGATTCGAACTTTCTTGGAGATCAAATGGATAGGAAAATCCATAAGTTCACATTGTACTTTCATAGGTGATGGAACTATATTATGGGTGCCAAAGAAACAAGCCACTATCTCATTGTCATCTACTGAGGCCAAGATAAAGCACTTACTCATTGAACAAAAGAGATGCTATGGATCAAGAGGATGGTAAGTGATTTTTACTTGCTGAATTTTTTAGAGAGTCCAATTATCTTTTGTGACAACCTATCAACCCAAAAGTTGGCAAACAATCCTATCTTTCACTCTGTCCAGAGGAGATTATATATACTAGTGAAAACTTGCCCATCTCCATATTGGATTTTCTTATTCATGAAGCCAGGATCCCCTCCTCTCTTGAATTCATTTACCATGGCTATTGATTTTTTTTTTTTTAGTTGGTTGAGTGGTTTTGCTCCATAGGTCTTCTTTTTTGGTTGCATGCAATAGGATCTAGTCATTTACTTGGCTCCTTCCTTACAACATCACCATCACCATCCTCCTCAATATCATTGGAAGATGATCAACCTTTGGCCCAATTAGTGTTTTTATTCATTGAAGCAATTCATTTTGAAGCATTAGATCAGATCTATAAGACTAATACATACTTCCAAGCAGATACCGTGGAATGTCCTTCTTGTTATCCTTGAACTTGGTTTTGATAGAACTTCTTCTATCCACCACATAGCAAGATATTCAATGAATAGCAGTACACTTCTTATCACACTCACAGAATCTTAAATTCAATGCTCAACCCCAATTACATGGACAAAATAGTGACATCTTATAAAATGTGCTAGCGCAAAAGATAAGAAAACAGTAATGCATGTCAGGACATGATTTCAAATAAACAAGATGGTCTTTATTCATTCATAAGTGCATAAGTACCAAAACTGCTCTCTTTTTGAGTTGTAACATAGAGAGGCATTCCTAACTAAGCTTCGCGAATGATAAAACAATGGACAAGTATGCATATTGTGGCTTTATAACTTTTCGCAATACTAATGGTTCATTTTATGCCCATTTCACAATGTGCACATTCAAAAAATGTGAGGGTCCTGATCATATACATTGTCATGTGTTGAGGGTCCATATATCCCCCTCCTTGGCTACAAAGCGTCCTCGCAGACATGATTTGACAAAAGGCATAATGATTGTACTTCTAGTAACATATTTTCTATTTCTATATAGTATAAACAAGGATATTTGATGTAGCTCGATGAGATACATGCATTTAAATGTTTTCAAATCACCAGCTAAATGACATTTTACATTGACGTCTTTGATTTCAAGAACATTGATAACTCTACCATCCATATGGTCCTTGATGCTACTAGGGTAAGATGTTCTACAGAATATCCATGATAATATATCATGATCCTCCTTCAAAACCTATTGAAAAAATAAGCTAGACTGAGCTCTAATACTATTTGATCGGTAAAAAATAATATTAGTTATTTAATTTAATCTAATAATGAAAAGTATCTGAAAAACTGACAACCACCATATGTCATTTTCGAATTGGACATTGAAATTAAAATCTCTTTGACTCTTATTTGTGAAAGTGCAGAAATCATGAGGGCTATACCCTCTCCATCTCCTACCTTTTAAATTTTTTTGACTCATCTAACGTAAGTACTGTGAATATTTGATGACTCACCTTTAGAATGTAATCATGCATCTCAATAATTGATTCATATCAACAAATAAACTGCTTGATGAATTATAAGATATTGACTTTTATTCAGTTTGATATGTCTCCTCAATGTAAAATGGATTCTCAATAATCTTATGCATTGTTATATCTACCTTGTTGAATCTCCCTCGTTTCATGTGATACGACTTAGAATTTGCTTCGAACAGGAATGTAGATCATGCTACACAGTAACACAGACAAGAAACGCTCTCCACAGCAAGCTCACATAGCAATTATATTTCACAAAATGAAATTACATTGTACATATAGTTGTTCACTGAGGCAACCCATGCATGACCCAGGTTGCCATTGGCGGGATGGGTGTCCCGTCGACTTGCCTCATGGCGACGCCATTTGATCCTTACCAACTAATAGGACCCACAATACAGTAGCACAATGATTCTACTTTAATTCCAACTCTCTCCCTTAAAGTAGAATCTACTTTTTATATAGTCAGCTTTAAAGTCAACAAACTTTAAGTACAGAAAGCTTTGATCTAAACTTATCAAAAATTTTCCCAACAAGTGGCTTAGTGAAAATATCAGCTAGTTGTTCTTCCGTACTACAATGAACAACATGAATTTCGCGACTCAGGAGCCTCTCACGTATAAAGTGATACTGAATCTCAATGTGTTTGGTTCTCACATGGAACACTGGATTCTTTGCTAGCTGGATGCCACTCCGACTGTTGCTATGTAAAGTCGTGGGATTTTTTTCCTTCATGCCAACTTCTTCCAAGATTTGTCTCAACCATATAGCTTCATGCGCTGCACTACACATTATCTTATACTCTGCTTCTATGGTGGATAGAGCAATTGTAATTTGCTTTGTACTAGACCAAGAAAAACAACTATCACAAAGCTGGAATACATACCCTGTGGTGGATCTACGATCATTATAGTCACCTCCCCAATTTGCATCCACATAGCCACACAACTCAGGTAAACCTCATGCTTCCTATAAATCAAGCCATAATCTGAAGTGCCTTTTACATAACGCAAAATGCATTTAGCTATCTTCCAATGTGTTTCCGTAGGTGCTGCCATAAACTGACTTACAATACCAATAGCATAGCATATATCTGGTCTAGTCATGGTAAGGTAAATCAAGCTCCCTACTAACTGTCTATATATCGTAGCATAAAATGACTATGAATCATCAAGCTTAGAAAGCTTTTTACCTGGTTCAATAGGAGTATTCACTGGTTTGCAATCCTGCAACCTAAACCTGTGCAGCAACTCTTTAACATACTTCACCTGTGTTAAACCCACTTCGTGTCCTTTCTGCCACACCTCTACTCCGAGGCAATAATGCATCAGGCTGAGATCTGTCATCTCGAATTGTTCCATGAGGTCTTTCTTGATCATGTCTATCATCTCTTGATTATTTCTCGTAATAATCAAGTCATCAACATAAAGAGCAATCAAAGCAACCATACCATCAAAGCATAAGACAAACAAATTTGGATCACAATGTGTTCTCACCATCTCCTTTGAACGAAAGTAGGCATTAATCCTGCTATACCATGCACGTGGTGCCTGTTTAAGACCATAAACCGCTTTCTTCAAGCGACATACTTTATCTCCTATTCTTTCGCTACAAAGCCTTCAGGTTTATCCATGAACACCTCTTCTTCTAACTCACCATTTAGAAAAGCAGATTTCACATCCATCTGATGCAAAGGCCAACCAAAATGTGAAGCTAAAGCAACAAGTAGACGTAGAGTATTCCACTTACATACCGACGCAAAGGTCTCCTCATAGTCGATGCCTTTACTTTGTGCATACCCTTTGATCACCAATCTTGCCTTGTGCTTTGCTATACTTCCATCTGCATGGTACTTAGTCATTTATACCCATTTGTAACCAATGGGTTTCTTGCCAACTGGTGGTTCTACTAAGCTCCATGTGCTATTCTTAGCAATTCACTCCATCTCCTCTCCCATGGCCTTGACCCAAATGTCATCATCCTTCGCTTCACCATAAGTCAAAGGTTCTTTGCTTTGAATAATGCTAGATAAGAGAGCATAATTTGCTTCATACCTTTCAGTTTGTGTCTTCTCTCTTGTTGATCTTCGTAGCTCTCCCTAGCTAGATGATCCTAGAAAGTCATCCATGTCGCAGCTCTCCAACAATCTCTCAAACCACTTGAGGAGCTTCATGTCAGGTGATCGGCAACCTGGTGAAAATGCATCCCACGGTACATCCTTCTCCTTGCATTTGTCACCTGCAACTTCAATCCTTCTCATACCAAAAGGTTTGTCTCTACCTCTCCAACCTGTCTCTTGAGGTTGAGTAGTAGGACCTTGAGATGTATCCTCATGTTCATCACTTGGAAAGTTAGTAAATGGATCATCATCAGGCATTAGAGAAAATTTGAACACAAAAGAGGCCTTTCAAAAAGATGCTTTTTATTTTTTTCTCAAAAGTTTCTTCCACATGGTCCAATCAAAACACTCAAATTTGAAATCTACGTAACGTAGCTCCTTCAAATTGATTTTCTTTTCTTTTTAAAAGAACTATAATTTTGCGTCGGGACAGCCCGTAAATAAGCCATTTTATCTGTAGTATAGTATGCAACTCAACCAAAAAAAAAAAAAAAAAAAAAAACAGTGTAACTTTGGAACAACAACTCGGATTGAGACGATTACGGTGCCATTAGAAAGCCCTCGACGAGTGCTTTTCAACGACATCCAACATGACCCGGTTCCGAGCCACGATGAAGAAGTTATGGCCAGTCAAAGTTTTGGTTGGTCAACATTTGATCAACCCGATATAATCGTACTTGACCTTTTTGATCCGGATCAAACAGGTCAACTGAGCTTGAAATAGATATCAGGTTGACTAAGTGTTAACTAACCAAAACTTTGACTGGCCATAACTTCTTCACCATAGCTTGGAACTGGGTCATATTGGCTGTCATTGAAAAGCTCTCATTGAGGGCTTTCTAATGGCACCATAATCGTCTCAATCCGAGTTGTCATTCAAAAGTTATGCCTGTTTTTCAGCCACAGACTATACTATGGACATAGTAGCTAACCATTGAAGATTGTGTGGGCAGAACTGCGGGCAGAAAAAGATTTTATTTTAGTATTTTACATTGCCAAAAAATTGTCATCCTACGTGGCAATCCTTATAGGGCCCTTTCCAAGGCCAAATTTTCTATAATGAGGTATCCTCACTATACCATCTTTTCCATTGGATGTGTCTATCTTCTCAGCATCCTCGTCTTCATACATCTTGCATTCATCAAAATGACATCACGACTTACATGGATTTTGTTTTTCATTGGATCAAAACATCTATAGCCCTTCACACGATCATAATATCCTAGGAAGATACACTTGATAGCTTTCACATCAAGTTTACGTCTCTCTTCCTTAGGAATGTGTACAAAGGCCTTACATCCAAAGATTCGCAAGTGGTTCACCTTTGGCTTCTTCTTCGTGAATGCCTCCTCAGGTGTTATCTTTGGTATGGCAATGGTAGGACTTCTATTTTGAAGATAAACTGCCGTACTACATGTTTCTAACCAAAAATCCTTTAGTAGTTTCATCTCAGCTAGCATAGATCTGGCACTTTCCACCATATGATTCTTGTGCTCAGTTACACCATTGAGAGCAGGAGTATGAGCTTGTGTAGATTGTCTTTTGATCCCACATTCATCACAAAGACCATTGATAGGACCCACAATACAGTAGCACTCACAATACAATAGCACAGTGATTCTACTTTAATTCTAACTCTCTCCCTTCAAGTAGAGGCTACTTTTAATACAATCAGCTTTAAAGTCAACAAATTTTAAGTACATAAACCTTTGATTTAAACTTATCAAACTTTTCTCCAACGAGTGGCTTAGTGAAAATATTAGCTAGGTGTTCTTCCGTACTACAACGAACAACATGAATTTCACGACTCAGCAGCCTCTCATGTATAAAGTGACACTGAATCTCAACGTGTTTGGTTCTCACATGGAACACTAGATTCTTTGCTAGCTGGATGCCACTCTGATTGTCGCTATGTAAAGTCGTGGAATTTTTTTCCTTCATGCCAACTTCTTCCAAGATTTGTCTCAACCATATAGCTTCTTGCGCTGCACTACACATTACCTTATACTCTGCTTCTGTGGTGGATAGAGCAATTGTACTTTGCTTCTTACTAGACCAACAAAAACAACTGCCACAAAGTTGGAATACATATCCTGTGGTGGATCTATGATCATCATAAACACCTCCCCAATCGGCATCCACATAGCCACACAACTCAGGTAAACCCTCATGCTTTCTATAAATCAAGCCATAATCTGAAGTGCCTTTTACATAACGCAAAATGCATTTAGCTATCTTCCAATGTGTTTCCGTAGGTGCTGCCATAAACTAACTTACAATACCAATAGCATAGCATATATCTGGTCTAGTCATGGTAAGGTAAATCAAGCTCCCTACTAACTGTCTATACAGCAGCGTAGCATCAAATGACTGTGACTCATCAAGCTTAGAAAGCTTTTTACCTGGTTCAAAAGGAGTATTCACTGGTTTGCAATCCTGCAACCTAGACCTATGCAGCAACTCTTTGACAACCTAGAATCTTTGACATACTTATCCATGAACACCTCTTCTTCTAACTCACCATTTAGAAAAGCAGATTTCACATCCATCTGATGCAAAGGCCAACCAAAATGTGAAGCTAAAGCAACAAGTAGACGTAGAGTATTCCACTTACATACCGGCGCAAAGGTCTCCTCATAGTCGATGCCTTTACTTTGCGCATACCCTTTGATCACCAATCTTGCCTTGTGCTTTGCTATACTTCCATCTGCATGGTACTTAGTCATTTATACCCATTTGCAACCAATGGGTTTCTTGCCAACTGGTGGTTCTACTAAGTTTCATGTGCTATGCTTAGCAATTGACTCCATCTCCTCTCCCATGGCCTTGACCCAAATGTCATCATCCTTCGCTTCACCATAAGTCAAAGGTTCTTTGCTTTGAATAATGGTAGATAAGAGAACATAATTTGCTTCATACCTTTCAGGTTGTGTCTTCTCTCTTGTTGATCTTCGTAGCTCTCCCTGGCTAGATGATCTTGGAAAGTCATCCATGTCGCAACTCTCCAACAATCTCTCAAACCACTTAGGGAGCTTTATGTCAGGTGATCGGCAACCTGGAAGAAATATATCCCACGGTACATCCTTCTCCTTGTGTTTGTCACCTGCAACTTCAATCCTTCTCACACCAAAAGGTTTGTCTCTACCTCTCCAACCTGTCTCTTGAGGTTGAGTAGTAGGACCTTGAGATGTATCCTCATGTTCATCACTTGGAAAGTCAGTAAATGGATCATCATCAGGCATTAGAGAAAATTTGAACATAAAAGAGGCCTTTCAAAAAGATTCTTTTTATTTTTTTCTCAAAAGTTTCTTCCACATGGTCCAATCAAAACACTCAAATTTGAAATCTACGTAACGTAGCTCCTTCAAGTTGATTTTCTTTTCTTTTTAAAAGAACTGTAATTTTGCATTAGGGGCAGCTTGTAAATAAGCCATTTTATCTATACTATAGTATGCAACTCAGCAAAAAAATAGTGTAACTTTTGAGTGACAACCTGGATTGAGACGATTACGGTGCCATTAGAAAGCCCTCAAAGAGAGCTTTTCAATGACACCCAAGATGACCCAGTTCTGAGCCACAGTGAAGGTCAACTACGTTTGAAAGAGATTTTGGGTTGACCAAGTGTTGACCGACCAAAACTTTGACTGGCCATAACTTCTTCACTGTAGCTCAAAAATGGGTGATCTTGGGGTGTCATTGAAAAGCTCTTCGTCAAGGGCTCTCTAATGGCACTATAATCGTCTTAATCCGAGTTTTCATTTAAAGGTTACGCTTTTTTTTCAGCCACAGACTATACTATGCACATAGTAGCTAGCCATTGAAGATTGTGTGGGCAGAAAAAGACTTTATTTTAGTATTTTACATTGCCAAAAAATTGTCATCCTATGTGGCAATTCTTATCGGGCCCTTTCCAAGGCCAAATTTACTATAATGAGGTATCCTCACTATACCATCTTTCCCACTCGATGTGTCTATCTTCTCAGACCCTCTGGAGGCTACACCTCTGAGAGCTCGGTCATCGACCAGATGCCTTCGCCCTTTAGAAGTGTTTTGATTTTGAATTTCCAGATTTTGTAATTTGTGCCATCAAGATTGATTGTTACTCTAGTCTGGATTGTCGTAGCCATATTGTGTTGTCTAGTAGAATCACTGCTGGGATATCAATAGTGATAACCTGTGAGCTTTGATACCATGTCGTGAAAGCGAGACTGTTTTGTTTTCGTCTTCTTCTTCTTACTCACAAATGATTTTATGTCTTTAAATTTTTTTTTGCGCGAAAGCTTTTACAGGGTCCTAGACATGCGACTGCACATCACAGAACTTATTCTATTCTAGCAATCAAGACACACAGCACAAGACAAGGAGATGCACAAAAATAGAGCGACTGTAGGTTTTTGTTTTGCTTTCTCTTTCGTAGTTTTTGTTTTGCATCTCTTTGCGGTTTGCAGTCCTATAGGTGTGTTTACAATTCACGAATGATTTGCGAATCGTTCGTGCTTTGAGTCAAGGGACATTGATTGTCGCGAATTGTTCTCGTTCGACCTTTGTTTCTTTTTTGTGCTATGACAAAGTTGCAGGAGTTCACCATTTCTGACAATCAACATATTGATTAACTGATTTTCAAGTGAAAATGATTGGGTGTTAGGTAAATGTTTATTATAAAGATTACATGCTGGTACATAAATAATCACTTTGAAAAAGTCCCTCTTTAAATATTATTGTGTTCAATTTCAAGTACAACAACATTGTGTGGAGTGAAGCTTAGGAGACACTACATTGTCCTTGAGCTTGATGAAATACAAGCTCAGTATACTGAAATGTGTGTAGCTGCCATAAATGAGCTCCCCCGGATGAGGATCACCTGGGAGGTGGGGGCAATTTTTGTTGTTGACAACGATAAGTGCCAAATGGCTTCTATGGAGCCAATGCCTCCAATCCACTCAGAAGAAGCTGAGCTTGGTGGGCTAGCAGACGAGGCAATGATCGGCGGGGAAGGAGGTTTTGACAATGATAAACCTAAAGAGGAGAGAGATGAGGAGAAAGAGGAAGAAGACAACTTTGAAAAAAATGATCAATTGTTAGATATCTAGAATCATATCATGGATGATATGATTTGACAAAACATTCATTATTTTAAATTGGATGAATTAATATAACACCATGGTTTTTGAATTTTAAATGTTCAAAATTGTTTGCTTTTGTTAATTAAGTAGAGCATAAGAATAGCGTGATGTTTGTTTGATTGGTAGAATTTGATTGTTACATGTTTCTATAAATGTATTGTTGATGGATGCTTACAAAGATATGTTTATTTTGTGATATATAAATTTGCAAAAACGTAATTCTTAGTTTTCTTTAGCCTTATTACAACACTAAATTGCATATAACAAAGAATTATGACATTTTTGTATAGTCATTGAAATGTCCAATTAATATATCTCAATTTTAATATAAATTAAAAAGATTATCATACTAAAGAATGTTGCAAAAATCCAAAGTATGTCTTATAAGATGGTTTTAATAGATAAGAATTAAATTTTGGTTTACAATTTATAAAGCTACTTAAAATTTTATAATCATGCACTTCATAAAATTATTTATTAATCCATAGAATTACACAACTTAAGGAATAAGTGTATTGATAGATTTTTTTTTTAATTTTTAAAAAACTTAAAAAATAGGTGGTTTTTCACCTCGCAAACTTTCTCACTCAACTCGCAACAGTTTTTTGTGGAGAAACTAATATCTAGCACACATCAAGGACCATTTGTCCAAAACAACCAAAGAATGTGCAGCTGATATTGATTCAGAATAGAAATTAGCTACAACTTTGAGAGTCTAAGAGTCCTGGTAACCATTATTATAATTATAGGACTTGTAATCATGTACTTGTTGATACATACTTTTGTAATATTTTCTAGATATTACAATGACCATCATGATCAATCATGATGCTTTTGATCCCAAAAGCAATCTTCATCAATGTACAAATGCACGTTCAATTTAATAAAGTATGTTCTACAATAATGTTCCAATCTCTTTCAAAGTTTGGTTGTCATCTGAATAAGTACTATAGTTGTTGAGGCATATCTTATCGCAATGTGAAATTTATGTATTTTCGCAATTTCAATTGGATTTATTATATTGATTGTATGTTATCTCAACAAATCACTATCCAAAACCCTAAACCATTTTCAAAATGCTTCTCTGTCTCTTTTGACCAATTTTGAAATTTTATTTAAAAGCTCACTAGAAAGTGTGCTTGCCAATGGCGGGCAGCCAATGGTGTGTGTGTGTGTGTGCCACGCGATGCACAGTGAGAGAGAGAGAGAGAGAGAGAGAGAGAGAGAGAGAGAGAGAGAGAGAGAGAGAGAGAGAGAGAGAGAGAGAGAGAGAGAGAGAGAGAGAGAGAGAGAGAGAGAGAGAGAGATTCCCTCCCTGTTTTGGAGTAACATCGGGCCAATGGTGTGTGTGTGTGTGTGTGCCACGCGATGCACAGTTAGAGAGAGAGAGAGAGAGAGAGAGAGAGAGAGAGAGAGAGAGAGAGAGAGAGAGAGAGAGAGAGAGAGAGAGAGAGAGAGAGAGAGAGAGAGAGAGAGAGAGAGAGAGAGAGAGAGAGAGAGAGAGAGAGAGAGAGAGAGAGAGAGAGAGAGATCCCCTCCCTGTTTTTGGATTTTGAAAGGGGTAGCACGCCGGCGTGCTACCAATTTAAGATTTTATTCTTTAACTCAAATTGATAGCACGCCGGTGTGCTACCCCTTTTAGGTTCCAAGGGAATAATGTTTTCTAGTCTAAAAAACGTTACTGTCATA
The DNA here is from genome assembly GCA_029204225.1 of Diphasiastrum complanatum. Classification (NCBI taxonomy): domain Eukaryota; kingdom Viridiplantae; phylum Streptophyta; class Lycopodiopsida; order Lycopodiales; family Lycopodiaceae; genus Diphasiastrum; species Diphasiastrum complanatum. The sequence continues at coordinate 20,323,699 of CM055093.1, read as the reverse complement.
ACTTTCTTATTATTAGTTGGATTGAGATGGTTCGAAAAGCAAAAGTGCTCCATTTTTTATGTAGAATCCATTGGTATAATCAAAGTTAGTTTTTATCTAATATAAAATGAGTATATATAAAGCCTATATATCTGATAGCATACCATGTGCCATGAAATTTTAGAAATCATTTGTAAATAAAAACTCACAAAACTCGCAAAGAATTTACTTGCAGATTGTCAAAACCCCGTTATATGTGACTGCACACTGAATTTCATATAGTACCAGAAATGATTCAATCATTATGATACTGAACCCTCTTGATCTAAATCACCTTGAGATAGCATGGGAGATGCAATCAACACTCTCTAGAACTAGATTTTCATGAAATTTTTGAAATTAAATGCATCAAAAGCTTAGGTAGGCTCTAATAAAAAGTGAAAATTCACACGTGTGGGAATGCCCTAAAGTGTTAAATTGATCTCCTAAGCAAAGCTTTTGCACTATAGATCTTCTATTGATTGAAATCCAAGGTCAATGGATGAATTCTAAGGCAAAGAGACAAAGTTACATGCATACATTCATAACCAAAGTAGTTTCACATGGGTGGAAACATGTACTACTAAAAACTAAGTCCCAACAAGCCCCTCTCCTTGGTTAGATAGAGAAACCACCACTTTTGGTGAAGGGAAGAGAGAGAGATACACTCAAAATTGATGAATCTCCAAAAAACTCACATTTAATTAATGAAGGGAATGAAACTACATATAGAAACTTGTGGAGATCCATGCTTGATTCTTATTGGACCCCTTAAGCATAGCCTCTCTAATTCTATTGGATGTGTGATGCAATGTCCCTCACTTTTGATTGGACCCTTACAACACATCTCTCTCTTATGATTGGACCCTTTGACTTTTGCCACTACATAGGGTGCATCACTCATCAAACCTAAACTTGACATGGGTAAGCAACCTAATTAGCTCGATTTACATCACAATTGAATTTTGGCCTAATCATGACAAAACATGTGTACTTGACCATTTAACCTCTAAAGCCAAAGTTGGCCCTATCACCTAGTGACACCAAGATGCTTGACTAGCAATCTTTATGATACCCCTAAAAGTTGAAATTTTGATAGAATCTAGTGCAGTATGCAGATTGCATTACACAATCACCATAGCCACTCCTCACAAGCTCTCAAAGATGGCACAACAAAATAATAGATTACAAAGAAACATTGTACATATAGAGTATTCACAAACTGCATGAAAAGGTAGGTGGTTTAAAATTGGCCTACCACCTGTCAAACTAAGGTCAGGCCCAATATGGCCAAATTCGACCGACAAACTTGGGACATGCCCCCAAGTATAGCAAGTACTGTAAATAACTCTCTAAAGGCTAATTCTTCCTATGTGTGGCTACCCGACTAATCCAAGTAGCCGTCTACAGGATCAGTGCCCGATCAATATATCCTAACGGGTCACGTCCCAATCACAACCATATACAGTAAACCAAATAAACTGTACAATAATTACATTATCACATTTAGAGCTTACATAAAATGTGTATCAGATTAACTCTGATTTCTAACTCTCTCCCTTAAGCTCAAATGTGATAAGAGTGAAAAACAATAATTTGTAGCAATGTCTAGAGTGTCCAAAAGATGTTATGCATGTCCTACTACTCTATACTTGACTCACACTCAAGCACACCAACAAACCATGAGGTTTGACTCACAAAGTATCATGCAACCACAATGCTCATACAGAGAGTCCACCACACTCTCGACCAACTGACTCATCCCCAATCCGACTTGAACACAAGTGGACCACATGAGCGACGTGGCTCAAACTGAGAAAATCCCACTGCCACCATGAGACTTACATCCTCCATCTAGCTAGGCTGACATCCTATCAGGCACTTACAAGCACAAACCTGTATAGCTGACATAAATGAGCGACTGAGGCTCAACTTGAGGAAATCTTACTGCCACCATAAGATTATACCCTCACTAGATAGACAGCTAGTAGACAATGACAAGTCAATGAGCATAAAATGACTACTTTGTTTCACTGTAGCAAATGCACAACCACATAAAACTCTGACTCCGATCTAGACTCCCGTGACAAGGCAACATGCAAGCCCACACACACTCATGCAAATCAACACAAATGATAAAGCGTCAAATACATGACCAAGGCCTGACCATAAGTGGTATCCTGTCGTACCAACACATGTGCCACCTATAGATCTGCTGCTACACCACTGGTCACCAAATCAGAACCTCAACCATGGCCTGCACCTGTAACGAAGATGCCCTCACGTCCAAGCATATCCAACTGTCCAATAAGTCCTGAAAGCTGATCCCCATCCATTCCCCATGCTCCAAGCACAAGAGTCTACCATGGACTCAACGAATGAATGTACACAAACCTCACCATAGGCTATATTTGAGTAGCTCGCCCACCTCCTAGAGATACTGATGATGATCTGCCTGTCCTACATCCCATATAGGTTCAACTTTCCATGCTTGACGTTGCCAACTCTGATTTGACCAGTACATAGGCCTCCCACCAAGGAGCCTATCTCACCAACACTGTATCCATCATAGTGTCCAGGCCAGAGCAAATGCAAACTAGATCCACTATCGTGATGAACAACTCACCCATGATCCATAGCATATCAGTTAGGATAGCTTCAGAACCATGTACCCTCCTGTACCATCTGATCACCAAGTATCCATTACCCGCTGACAGCTCCCCAAGAATCTGTCCACCTGTAGTGCAACTAGACTCCAACGAGATCTAACCAAAACCTGCATCCTGCTTACCAAATAATGATGGATAGAAACAACATGTGATGCCAACCTGGAGACTACTGTGCATATGACCATGCAACTCACCTAATCACTCGCCAAAGTATCTGTTGTCACTCCTTGAGTAACCATCTCCATCCCTGCTGGCTCACAACCATGGGCATGCTGGATCCACATCACCCCGTAATGCACTCCATGCCCTCAGAATATGTACCACCACTGGGTACACTCCATGCCACCTACCTTCAAGTAGGCATGACCCATCCGTAGGTCATCACATGATGCACCAACTGAAGAACATCTTCCATACAATGACATATCATACCTGAGCAACTGTAGCATCTCCCTGAGTGCCACCCCAATGGAATTGTCATCCACATACTATGCTCACCTGATGTCTCTAATCCTGGTCACCATCCTGCTAGACAAGCCGAACTCAAAAGCATCACCTACTCCACCTGGCTCCTAGCATCTGCTCGCTCTCCTTGGCTATGTGCCACCCGACACCATGCCAATGCAAGCATGTCCCTGAGTCATTGCTCACGGGATTCCGAGACCGTTGTCTCCCTGACTGTACTGAGGTATATGGCTCTGAGTGACTCCCTCTAGGCTTTCCCATAATCTCACCACCTGAGAATCTGCACCATGGAAACTCCAATACCTGTGCCAAGCCTAGACTCCTACAAATACAGCCAAATGCATGAAAGCTATAGGTAGCTTATCCACGTCTGTGATGGTAGATGTCTCCCCATCGATGCCAATGTCCAAAACTGGCCCCCTGCTGTAATGCCATCTTGTACTCCCAAAGGAGCACACCATGAAGTCCTCGCCATCACTATCCCCTGCAGTAGATCGCTAGCAAAACACCCATCATGGTGCTTGCCCTCCGATCACACCCCGTGCAATCTCCATCAGCTCTCCAACCTAGAGCTGGCTCTCAAAGCTTCACGCTTTGTCCATTTGCGTTTGCAACTTCCCGATTCTATCATGAATCCCCCTGTAAGTCCTATCCAATCCAAAGACTCAAGTCCAATATGAAATAGTTGCCCCCCGATGATCATCCCATGTCATCCTGTAGTGCTATCCCTACCAAGTATCCCAATGCCATCCCTGATCACAAAGATCTGTACATCTACCCTGTAGTGCCCACCTGTATTCCCCCAAGCTAGCTCCTAGCTACTCTTGTGAATGGTTCCAAACCACTCCCTGAGACTACACTGAGATGTGAACTCCAAGCCACCATCAAGTCCCTCACATGACTGTGCATGCCAATATCCCTCCAAGTGAACCTGTGAGATCTTCCATGGCCCAAACCAAACGATCGCTCCCATACTGCATTTACTACTTTCAAACACCCTGTTACCATGTCAGGAGTAAGTAATAATGATTCAAAAGTGATAATGCCTCATTGTACCGCCCTGTAGCAGGTTTCACCAGCCAAAAATTTCCCCAAATTTGGCCCTACGATTTTCAAATAACGAATGTAGTCCATCACTAGGTCACCCGCACTCCGCTTGATAGAATGGTGACAAAAACACCCAAAAACACTATTTTCCCCTACTCCGTGACGTCGCTCTGTTCGCTGGCTCTAAGCAGCCATTTTCAAGGGTCATTTTGGCCCAAGGATGGCCAAAAAAGGTGCCTTCTAGCCAAAGATAGGCCGAAAACCAATATGCCTTGCAAAATTGAACTGATTCTTCATAATGAAGATTTTTAATGAAGTGAAGTCCATTCTGGACTTTGGGTCCCTTCAACAAATTTCAAATTTAAATTTTTTTTTTTTTTATGAAAAGAAGGGTGCCTTTGCCGTTCAGGCCCCTTCACCTTCCAGACCACTTTCCATCTGGTGGTCCAGATCATTTCCCAAACAATTCACCTTGGTTGTCGATCTTTGTAGGAGCCCATCCTACGGTTTTGCTTGCACCTGCGCGATGAACAATGCTCCTGCAACTGCTGGAACCTCCAAAGCGCTACGCGCCTGGCCCGTCTCACCGCGCGCGAGTTCCCTCCTCCACTTCTCACCTCTTTCTTCATAGCTCCAATCTATGGATAATAACAGGGTTTTCTGATGCCCCCGTAGATTTGATCCAGCTCCTCAGATACATCATGGCTGTCCACGGCTGTTTACAGTTATATCCATCAAGCATAAGTGAATGAGAGCCAGTACAACCACTTGCATTCATTCAGATATTGGAAAATTGCAATATAGAGGAAGAACTTCAAAAGAGCTTGTAGATCATCGCATTTGAATCCTAGCAAAACAAAACAAAAAAGATTGTATTTCTAAGGATTAATAATTGGAGAAATAAACCAACTCATTTTAATGCTCAAACTCACCCCAGAAGTAGTGATATGTCATTTTTTAACAAATCATCACAATAGCTTACTGTATCACAACAAATTGAAAAAAAAAAATTAGATTGACTTGAGCCTAAACTAAAGCCTAGAGTTTCACAAAGTTACATAAAAGGGCAAATGTTGTGCTAAGAAGCTTCTCAAAAAACTAATTGTTATAATATTTAGAACAAGTGCCATTAAGACAAAAGTGGTGAAGTGGTGAAGTGCATAGATTTCAGTCACCAAGTAAAAGAGAGAGACAAAAAAAATCCACACGAATTTTACAAAGGGTAAGGCCAAGAGTCTCTCAGACTTTTTGCCCCCTTTAGAGTACTTGTCGAGGGGAAGACCAAAAAGCTTTCAATGCTAGGCTTTACCGTGTACATATATTTCAATCTAGTGGAAAAAACCTAAGGGATTGGGTTGGCATTTCACTTCATATGTTTGAAGTGAATTTAATCAAGCAAAGGATTTCATTGCTTCGGAGATTATGGTTTCCGATTTGTGCATGGATTATTTTATGGAAATCTATTGTAGAATAAAATGTGAAGTTGATTATCATTTGTGAAAGTGACATGAGACACATTATGACAAACTCAGTTTATAGCTCATAAAATGTTCATAAAGAATTTCGGCCGACGAGACGTTACACATTGTCTGTGATATAAAAATTAATGCCAAGACACTCCTTTAGTGACCACCCCGGTTCAACAATGCGTCAGTTATGGCTTGGCCTAATGGTCTTGTTGAATTTCACACGTGTGGACTGTCCACTACATGTACTTGTGATCTCCTAAGGTGTGTAGATGCACCAAGATCAAGACTAGATTGAGATTCAAGATCAATCTTGAATCCTATGGCAAAAACACACTACTACATGCATTCAATCACTTCCAACTCTCACTCACACGTGTGGGAAGTATTCAAAAAATAATATAAGTAAAAACAAGCTGCTCTCGTCGGGTAGAGAGAGAAAATGCATCATGAGCTCTCGGGTAGAGAGAAAAAGCTAGAAATCCAATAACTCACAAAATCCATGAAATCACCAAATCAATTAGCTTCAAAATGAGGAGTACAATGATACTAGTAGGTCCTCGAGCTATCACTATGCTTAACTATGATTGGACCATATTTTGTCACCTCTTGATCCTATTGGATCATTGATTCATGCACCTCTTAATTCTATTGGACTATATTCAAGCACACCTCAATTTCCTATTGGACCTCACAAGTTTCCACCTCTAAATCCTATTGGACCTCTTGGAATTCATCAAACAAAAACTTTACACTTGTCTACACTCTAATTGGCAAGTGTTTAGCCTCTTACTCTATTTTGGCTCAATAGTGGCATTACAAGTGTAAATGCATAATTTGCCATCTATGCCAAATTTATTCCTATCAACATCCTACATCTAGATGCTTGATGTAAAAAACATAAGACCCCTATATCTAACATAGATAATCTTTTTCAATTCTTCACACTCCTCCTAAAAAGTTATCTATGAAGATTTGAGCATTGATCTTGATATAACTCCAAGATTAGATCTATGCTTGATGAAAGCACTTTTGCTTAAAGGTTGGTGAGTAGATCGGCAATACAAGAGGACGAGTTGACATGCTCCAAATAGATTTCTCCTCCAATAAGCTTTTCTCTCACAAAATGGTGTGCCACTTCTACGTGCTTGCTTCTTGCATGAAATATGGGATTATTGGCAAGAGCTTGGGCCGAGATGTTATCACACTTGATCATTGGTAGATCATCCTCCTTGATGCACTTTAGTTCCATTAATAACCTCTTGATCCAAAGCACTTCTTTGGTAGTTGTAATGAGTGCTTTGTACTCGGCCTCACATGAAGAGAGAGATATAGTATCTTGCTTTTTGGAAAGCCAAGATATTAGATTGCTCCAAGAAAGGTAGTGTATGCACTAATAGACTTTCGATCCATCTTGTCACTTGCAAAGTCCGAATCCGAGTAGCCAATAATGGATAGACCTTTACTTTTATAGAGTAGACCATAATCACAAGATGAAGATACATATCTTAGAATCCTCTTGGCTATCTTCCAATGATGGATCTTAGGATCTTGCATAAATTGACTCAATTTGTGCACACAAAAACTAAGATCGGGCCTATTAATGGTAAGCCAAATCAAGGAGCCTACAAGACTCCTAAAAAGTGTGATGTCCTCAAAGGATCTTTCATCACCTTTATTAGGATCTTTTACAATTTGCTCCATTGGAGTATCTATGCTCTTAGAATTTTCCATATGGAATTTTTTCAACATAGAGTGAGCATATCTAGATTGGCATATAAAGACATGATTTTCATAAAAATTAATTTCTAGGCCTAGGATGTAATGTATCTCTCCTAGATCTTGCATTTTAAACTCACATCCAAGTGCTAGCTTGGTTTCATCAACTAGCTTGATACAACTTCCAAAAAGAATAATGTCATCAACATAAATTAGAAGAATGACAATATTGCTATCAACAAACTTTAGATACATGGAAGGATCATAGTCACTAAGAGTAAATCCTAGTGAGATAAGAAAAGAGTTAAGTCTTGAATACCATGATCTTGGTGCTTGCTTGAGTCCATAAAGACTTTTGAAGAGCAAGCACACTTTGGTCCTTGATGAATCCTTGAGGTTTTTCCATATAGATCTCCTCCTCAAGATAACCATTCAGAAAAGCATTGGATACATCTAATTGGAACACCTTCCACTTGAAAAAACAAGCAAGAGAAATAAGAATTCTTATTGTCACCATCTTTGCAACGGGTGCAAAGGTCTCCTCATAATCAAGACCATGGATTTGAGCAAATCCTTTGGCACATAATCTTGCTTTATGCTTGTTGATGGTGCCATCATGATTGAACTTGATCCGAAATACCCACTTGCAACCAATCACATGCTTGTTGGATGGAGGATCCACAAGCTCCCAAGTATTGTTGGTGATCAATGCATCATACTCTTGCTTCATGGCATCATACCACTCCTTGGTATTGAGTGCCTCTTGTACATTCTTTGGCTCTTCATGAGAGACATAAAAAACATAATTAGTGGAATCAAGATCCACTTGTTTGCCTTTGTCAACATATGAGAGCCTCTTAGGCTCGGATCTATCTCTCATGGATCTTCTTGGTGAAAACATCCGAGGAGAGTCTTCTTCAAATCTCGACCCCATCACATCATGATTGTCTTCAAAATCAATAATTGATGATGCATCCATAGATTTCTTGATCTCGGTCTCTTCAAATTATGAGTGTTGATCTTCATGAAAGACAACATCTCTACTTTCAATAACTTGAGAAGTAGAGAGTATAAAGACTCTATAGGCCTTCTTGGTGGATGAGTATCCAACCATGATCCCTTTGCATGCACTAGGATCTTCCTTCTTCCTTGTTTCCAAGGGAATATGGACAAAGCATAAGCATCCAAAAACTCTAAGGTGATCAACCTTAGGCTACTTCAAAAATAAGATTTCATATGGTGACCTTCCTCCAAGAGCTATATGTGGGAGCCTATTGCAAAGATAATTTGCACAATTAATGGCTTCTCCCTAAAAATTTTTGGGCAAAGATGCCTCAATTCTCATAGATTTTGCACATTCACATAGAGATCTATTCTTTCTCTCGGCCACTCCATTTTGAGATGGAGAGTAGGCACAAGAAAACTCTCTTTTAATGTCTTCAAAAATCTTGAAATTTATTGGAGATATATTCACCACCTCCATCACTTCTAAGAGCTTTAATCTTGAATGAGAATTGCTTCTCTACATAAGCTTTGAAAATAAGGAAATGATCAAACACCATAGATTTTGAAGCAAGAAGATATATCCAAGTGAATCTTGTGTAATCATCAATGAAAGTAACAAAACAAGTGGCTCCTCCCTTGCTTGTAGTTGATGAGAAATGCACATCCGAGTGAATTAACTCCAAAGGATGCTTGCTTTTGATAGAAGATCTTGTAAATGGCTTTTTGTGAGATTTAGCAATAGCACAAGCCTCACAAGGCTTGATCTTCTTGGAGAATGACTTTGGCAAGCCAATACCTTTGGATTCTTTGATCATAGAGAGCATGGATTTGTAGTTGGGATGTCCCAACCCCCTATGCCATAATTCCTCCATAGAGAGCTTGTTCACAAGAGCAACATTACAAGCATTCACATACTCATTTGGATCTAGTTCATAGATGCCACCAAAACTAGATCCTAATGCAAGTATCTCATCATTCTTCTTGATAGTGCAAGTATCAACATTGAATTTTACATCAAGGCCATTATCAAGCAATTGGCCAACACTAATAAGATTCTTGGTAAGCTTAGGTACATAAAGAACTCTAGAGAGAGAAAGAACTTTAGAGGATGCAAGCTTCAAGGGAATGTTCCCTATGCCTTCAATAGGACATTCAAAATCATTTGCAGTGTATATTGATTTCTTGACTCCATCATAAGGTGCAATAGAAGAGAAAGAGTCCTTGGAGCTACACATATGTGAAGAGGCTCCACTATCAATATACCATAGGCCGTCCTTCTTGAAAGGAGTGGATGAGAAACTAGAGACCATAAGAGATCCCTCTCCATCACTTGCAATAGTGTCTTCCTTCTCATTGGTAATATTGGCTTGCTTGAGTTGATTCTTCTTTTTGAAGCAATTGGTGGCATAGTGACCTTTCTTGCCACAATAAAAGTACTTGATCTTCTTCTTCTTGAGCTTGGATGATGAAGCATTAGAGGAATCATCTTCCTCCTCATCTTTGTCTTTGGATTTGACTTCGTCCTTGCTTGAGGATTGTTGATGTTGGTTCTTACTCCTCCCTTTGTGCTTATCCTTGGCAAAGAGAGCTTTGCCATCATTATGAGTGAGAGAAAGCTTGTCCATCCTCAAGAGCTTGTACTCTTGTCTTGATTCTTCTAAAATTAGCACACTTTGGAGAGCCTCCAAACTTGGTAGCTCCTCCTTAATGGCATAGGATTGGACAAGGTTATCAAATTCACTTCTCAAGCCATTGAGAATGACTTGAACTAGCTCATTTTGATTGATGGAATCACCAATGCAAGCAAGCTCTCTATGAATATCTTTTACTCTCAAAACATAACTAGATGCACTCTCATCACTCTTTTGGCTACTTTGAAAGATTTGATTCCTAAGAGTGAGAAGCCTAGAGGTATTCTTAGCCACATAGATAGTCTTGAGACAATCCCAAGCTTCTTTGGCTGTTGTACAAGTACCTATCTCCCTCAATATCTCATTAGAGACATTCATCTTAATGTAGTGGAGAGCCATCCTAGCTCTCTTTTTGTATTTTTGAACCTCTTGAAGAACTTGTGGTTCTTCTTCAAGGCCAAGAACTATGTCCATCATGTCTTGAAGGATCAAGATGGACTCCATCCTCATTTTCCAAATTGAATAATTTGAAGTGGTCAATCTTTCACTTGGTTCCAACAAGGATGAATCCATTGAAGACATTTAAAGTGAAGAAAACTCAAATGATGAACAATAAATGTTGCTACACACTTTCAATAGGATCCAATAATTGAGTACTATCTCCTCCTATGAAAGATCTTGCAACAATTTGTGAATTGATTCTCACTAGCTACTCAAATCTCTCTAAAACAAGATCTATTTCACATCAAATGATGGAGTATAGGCAAAGTTAGGATCTAACACTCTTAGCACGTGTGAAATACACTAAGAAACCAAATTTGACTCAAATACAATGATATTGCATGAAACAAAATGGCTAAGATCTCAAAACAGTGCCTAGATCACATATAGATGAGATTGGCAAGCATACAACTGTGATTTTGGATCAACCAAGCAATATCTTGACCAAACCAAATGTGTCCACCAAGGTCTAGGTGCCCTACCTAACCCTCTTCAAAAGTTTATAACTTTTGATTGGCTCAACCAAATGGAATGAAACTGATTGCAATAGAAACTAGACAAAAATAGTTTCAAAACAAGCTATCAAGCAAGATAAATGGATCAAACATGAGAGAGAACTTCCAAACTAAAATTGGATGTTCCTCACACGTGTCTGAGCACCTGATTCCGTACAGTACCAGGTCAGACCCAATCAATGTCCTTTTGATCTCTTTTGATCCAAGATTGAACAAGATAGCTAGGAAAATGGGCCTTGACAACTTCTAGCTCAAGATTGATGAAAATTTTTTACTTAGATGGATCAAAATGCATGGTAACCTTAGGTAGGCTCTGATACCATGCTGAATTTCACACGTGTGGACTGTCCACTACATGTACTTGTGATCTCCTAAGGTGTGTAGATGCACCAAGATCAAGACTAGATTGAGATTCAAGATCAATCTTGAATCCTATGGCAAAAACACACTACTACATGCATTCAATCACTTCCAACTCTCACTCACACGTGTGGGAAGTATTCAAAAAATAATCTAAGTAAAAACAAGCTGCTCTCCTCGGATAGAGAGAGAAAATGCATCATGAGCTCTCGGGTAGAGAGAGAAAGCTAGAAATCCAATAACTCACAAAATCCATGAAATCACCAAATCAATTAGCTTCAAAATGAGGAGTACAATGATACTAGTAGGTCCTCGAGCTATCACTATGCTTAACTATGATTGGACCATATTTTGTCACCTCTTGATCCTATTGGATCATTGATCCATGCACCTCTTAATTCTATTGGACTATATTCAAGCACACCTCAATTTCCTATTGGACCTCACAAGGTTCCACCTCTAAATCCTATTGGACCTCTTGGAATTCATCAAACAAAAACTTTACACTTGTCTACACTCTAATTGGCAAGTGTTTAGCCTCTTACTCTATTTATGCTCAATAGTGGCATTACAAGTGGAAATGCATAATTTGCCATCTATGCCAAATTTATTCCTATCAACATCCTACACCTAGATGCTTGAGGTAAAAAACATAAGACCCCTATATCTAACATAGATAATCTTTTTCAATTCTTCACAGGTCTCACCATAATTCAACCATTTTTTGGAGTGCAAAGGTCATTAAAAAACACCATTCCCCCATACATAAATATCACAATTGAGCATCATCAATACAATACAATATACTTACAAACCAGCTAAATTATTCTGGGAAGGGATATTGAGCATATCTGCCTGTCACAAGGTTTCTGACTAGAAAAGTTCAAGCAGACTCAAGGATAGTGAGAATTGTAGTAATATATAATTGAACTCTTTTTAAAAATCTTCAAAACTATAAAGGTAATTTCTAAGTAGAACAAGTTCAAGCAGACTCAAGGATGGTGAGAATTGAAGCAGTCAACCATTCTACTTTAATTTTGCTAGAATTTTCAAATTTTTGTCAAGGTTTCTTGATCATGAGTAACTAATGTTCAGGCAGACTCAAAGGACAGTAAGAATTGCAGTGATGTATTATACTTTTGCCAAAATTTTCAAATTTCTGAAGGTTTCCGAGTAGAAAAAGCTGAAGCACACTGAAAGATACTGATAATTGGGTAAGCGCTTTTCTCATCACTACAAAGCCAGGGTCCTCTTCAAATTAGAGTCATCAGATCACAAAAATGGTAACACTGATGTAAATTTCATCAGAGTAGTCGACATAGGCAGCAGACGGAAATTAAGATGATCAAAGCAACCTGGAATACATGTCACAAGCTTCTATCATGAGGTTGCCGAATTAGGGTCTAGAGTATTTTCTCCGACCAAAGGCCGGTAGACAACAGAAAAGTTTGTCAGCAAAGTGTTGCCTAGTTGCCACGGTTTCCTCAGCCTCATTTTCGGCGTCATCCATGCAAGTATTTAGACAAAAACCAGGATAATTTCTCTTCAAAGGTTGTGAGAATTCATTCTCCGGGCACGGATGCTCTTCAATAGAGCATAATTTAGGCTTACCCGGCATGTCCTCGACCCGCTTGAATAGGATTTGTATATCTGAGGAATTCGATATAGAGATAGGAATCCCAGACGCCGATTTCGTTCTTCGTAGCTCGAAATGATCATTAAATGGCCGTGGCTTGAGGTGCAAGTACTTGTAGCCTGTAGCTGATCCAGAACTGGGCATCTGTATGTTTGGATGAAAGAAAACTTTGCAACTGTTGTCATTTGCCACTTCATGTACGTAGGGCTGCTCCGATTCATCGGACTTCACAAGGAGATTACACGAGTTGCAGATATCCGGAGGCGCATGATCCAGCATAGAAAAATGATCGTTTCCATCTTCCTGTCTTATGACCTGCAATGTCGTTTGAGGTTGACTGTCTTCATGAGGGGGATCAGCGTGCATATACTTAGGAGCTATAATTTGAGCTGAAGTAACTAGAGGTCTGCTGCTGAAGCATGATCTGTAGGTAGGCAGGTACGACGAATATATTGCTGCATTACGGCGTTGATGTTCATCTGCTGCAATTCGGGAAGCAGCAGCACAATGGCGCTCCATCGATGATCGTGGACACCAGCAAAAACGATGATGAAAAGCAAGAAAGAGGTAAGCAGAATAAGCTGCCTGCTGGCTGACTACTGCATCAATTTATAGCCTTCACAGCGTAGCGTTTGGGAGTAATAAAATCATGCATGAAAAAAGCAAAAGCAAAAGCAAAGCAAAAGAGGATCTGCATGTGTGTCATGGTCTCTCTACACCAAACACAAGCCCATGTGTTTGGCCTTGCCTCAGTTAGCCTGTAATGTTAGGTCCTCTTTAGGGGTGAAAGGTTATGTCCCCAAGGCCTTCCAACCTACGAGGTGGATGTATGAGTTCCGCGGTATGGCCTTACGGTGCCATAATGGAAAGTGCAATTTTAGTTTTAATTTTGTTAATTACTTTCCTTTTGTAGAGAATTTTGTTGCTGTCGATAGAATATGAGTGTGAGTAGCTAGTGATGGCTTGTCACATGGCACGTGGGTATTGGACATGAGGCTAAAAGCCTCATGTAATATAAAAATATATCGACTGCAACTACTTGAAGAAATTCTCTCGCTTGGCAACAAAGGAGCAACGGTAGTGCTTTCAAAACAATTCATATTGCTAGCCTTTCTGAGTTTTGGTGGGCATTTTTGCCTTCGGAATCTATTGCAATAGGTTTACATTGGCCGGCGGCTCCATCGAGGTGAATGGCATTCCGTGTGAAGAAAAATAAAAAAAAATACAAAATTGATCTCGGTTCAGTTGGTGAGGTGGTCCGTCACAGGGATCCCTTTGTATAGTTGTTCTCATGGCTTCGGACATCTCTCGACTTCGTCCTCTCAGTCACAAACGAAGCCTCTTTCCACATGTGAAAATAGTGTACTTGTCATGTGTGAAAAACTCAGATCCAAAAGATGCTAAAGTTTCATAAAGATCTTGGCCATGGAAGTTATGCACATCTAGATTGAAAAAATGATAGAAATTGTGATGTTAAGCATACTAAACATCAACTAAACATCAAAATCTGATCATAAGCTTCCACAAACAGAAACTTGCTGTCCCTGTCCGTACTTCAGAGCCTACAACCTGCATTTCACACGTGTGAAGCCATAGCAACAAAGAAATCACAATTCTAGTGGCTAGAATGCAAGATATGAACAAAAAAGTGAGAGAGAAGAAGATGGACCTTCAAAGAGCATAACATTCATTCAATAGAATGAAAATGAGATGTGTACATACTCGTGGAGATGGCTATTTATAGCAGCCATAGTGCCTCTTGGCCACTTGTCTTATGATAGGCTAAAATTGGGGTCCAATAGGATTCACCCATATACCTAGAAATTTGGTCAAATAGGAATGCACCAAATTATGAGCCAATAGAAGAGCTCCACACTCGACCTCCTCTAATTAATGTGACCTCAAAAGTAGTGTACACATACTTTGGGCCTCTACATACATGTATGAACCTATCTCTAACTTTTATTTGGCCATAGGCCTACAAAATCTCAAGTTAGGAAAATACTACTAGTTGACAATTTTTCACACTCCCTCTTCAACTAGTTTTAGCATAGATTTAGAAAGTACACCAAGACTTGTTCTATGCTTGAAAAATAAGTCCTTTCCCAATGCTTTGGTAAAGATATCAGCCACACATTCCTTTGATGGGACATGTTCAAGCTTGATCTCTTTTGCCAACACTTGTTCTCTCACAAAATGGTAAGCCACCTCGATATGTTTGCTCCTTGCATGGAAAACCGGATTGCTTGCTAGACTTTGGGCTGAAAGGTTGTCACAAAAGATGATTGGACTCTCTGAAAAATCCAGCAAATGAAGCTCCATAATCATCCTCTTGATCCACACCATCTCCTTTGTGCATGATGTCAAAGCTTTGTACTCGGCCTCACTAGAAGAAAGTGATATAGTTGCTTGTTTCTTCGACATCCATGAGATAGCTCCATCACCTATGAAAATAGCATGTGCATTTATGGATTTTCTATCCATAAGGTCTCCTGCAAAATCTGAATCTGAAAAACCAAATAAGTTAGGTGATGAGCCTCTATAAACAATGCCAAAATCTTTTGTTCCCGAGATGTATCTCAAGATCCTCTTTCCTAGTTTCCAATGTTCTATGCTAGGATCTTGCATGAATTGGCTTAATCTACCAACACAATAAGATAAATCAGGTCTTGTGATGGTTAGATATATAAGAGAACCTATTAGCTTCCTATAGAGAGTAATGTCCTCGAAGGATCTTTCATTACCTCTTATAGTTAGCTTTACATGTGATTCCATAGGTGTATCAATAGGATTTGCATCTACCATATGAAATCTATTGAGAATAGAAATAGCATACTTCTCTTGTGAAATAAAAGTGATTTGAGAAGTTCTAATTACTTCTATTCCTAAGATATAGCTCAAAAGACCAAGATCATGCACTTCAAATTCCTTTTTTAGTGCTTTCTTGATATCTTCTATATCTTCCTTGTTCCCTCCACTTAAAATAATGTCATCCACATAAATTAGAAGGATTGTAACATCATTAGCACTAATTCTAAAGTAAAGTGAATGATCATACTCACTCATAGTGAAGTTTTGAGAAAGTAGAAAAGAGTTAAGCCTAGCATACCAACTCCTTGGTGCTTGCTTAAGACCATACAAACTTTTTTGTAGAAAACACACATGATTAGGCTTGCTATGAGAAACATAGCTCTCAGGTTGCTCCATGTAGACTTCCTCTTCAAGATCACCATTCAAGAAAGCATTAGAAATGTCTAATTGCCAAAGATCCCATCCATAAAGAGTTGCAAGGGAAATGATTACTCTTATGCTCACCATCTTTGCCACGGGTGCAAAGGTTTCCTCATAGTCAATGCCATGCTCTTGAGCATAACCTTTAGCCACCAACCTTGCCTTCAACTTGTTGATAGATCCATCTTGATTTGTCTTTACCTTGAAGATCCATTTGCATCCAATTGCACTTTTGCCCTTTGGAAGCTCCACCAATCTCCATGTGTTGTTCTTCATAAGTGCTTCAAACTCAAGATCCATTGCTTGGATCCATTCCTCTTCTTGCCTTGCTTCATCTACACATGAAGGTACATCAAAAGAAGTTAGGAAAGCATAGTTGGATCCATCCACCACTTGCTTACCTTTGCCATCATAAGTGAGCCTTGAGGGTTTCACTTTATGCCTTGGAGTTCTCCTTGGAATTTGACTTGAAGAGGCTTCTTCAACATCCACATCCAATGTGTCATCAACTCCATTGTCATCAAGCACATTAGTTGCAACAACACCATCATCACTTGAAACAACTTTTGGAATGTTACCTTCATCAAAAATGACATCCCTACTTGTGAACACTTTCTTGATTGAAGGAACATAAATCCTATATGCTTTGCTTACTTCACTATAACCAACAAAAATGCCCTTTCTTGAAGATGGATCCTCCTTAGTTCTATCATCAAGAGTAATGTTGAAGTAGCAAATGCATCCAAAAGTTCTTAGAAACTTGACATTAGGCTTCGTACCAAACAAAGCTTCAAAAGGGGTTTTTCCTTCCAATACAACACTTGGCCATCTATTGCATAGGAAATTTGCACACAACAAAGCATCACTCCAAAAAGGTTTAGGAAGATTAGCATTCAATCTCATTGCCTTTGCACTCTCACACAAGGTTCTATTCTTCCTCTCGGCCACTCCATTTTGTTGTGGTGTTCTTGGACATGTGTACTCCCTCTTGATCCCATGCTCATCGCAAAAGGCTTTGAATTTGTTAGAAATGTATTCACCACCATTGTCGCTCCTCAAGCATTTGATTTTGGTTGTAAATTGAGTCTCAATAGCAACTTTGAACTTGAAAAACACATCAAACACCTCATCCTTGCTCTTTAGTAGATAAACCCAACAAAATCTACTAAAATCATCAATGAAAGTTACATACATCTTAGCACCTCCATTGCTAGTTGTAGTAACACCATGAATATCCGAATGCAAGAGAGAAAAAGGCATCTTAGATCTAGATATAGATCTAGTATATGGCAATCTATGTGATTTAGACAAAGCACATTCTTCACAAACATGATTCAAGCAAGTAAGAGACTTGGGAAGTCCCCTTACTACCTCCTTTTTGGCTATTACCTCCAAGGCCTTGTAGTTGAGATGTCCCATCCTTTTATGCCATACCTCTTGAATTGACATTTGTTCATTTGCCATGCATCCAACTTGGTTAGCAACAACACATGCATCAAGCTTGAACAATTTCCCTTGCCTTTTCCCTTTTGCAATGATACTACACCCCTTTTTGATCAAGCAAGCATCACCATCAAACTCAACTTTGAATCCTTTGTCAAGCATTTGGCTTACACTAAGTAAGTTCTTGGTAATGGATGGAATGAGCAAAACATCTTTCAATTCTATATTCCTATTTGTAGAAAGTGAAATAGGAATTGTGCCAATCCCCTTGATTGCACACTCACCATCATTTGCGGTATAGATTACCTTCCTATCACCATCAAATGCCATTAAAGATGAAAAATACTCTTTATGATATGTCATATGAGAAGTGGCTCCACTATCAATCCACCAAGGATCAATGTCTCCATGATTAGCCAACAAGCAAGATGACATAACAAAAGCATCATTTGAAAGAAGCTCATCCCCACCCTCATCAATAGTTAGATTGGTTTGCTTTTCCCCTTGATCCCTCTTTTTCTTAAAACAATCACTAGCAAAATGCCCTTTGACTCCACAATAGAAACATTTTAGCTTAGATCTATCCTTCTTTTTGCCAAAAGTAGAGTGCTCACCTTGGTCTTGCCCTTTAGACCAATTGCTTTTACCTTTGCCCTTGAACTTGCCTTTAGAGAACATTGCCTCCTCTTCTCCTCCTTGAGATGTAGAAGATGCTCCCACTCTTGCTTGCAACCTGAATTCTTCAGCCAACAAGACCTCTTGCAAGTCTCCAACACTTGGTAAACATTTTTGGATAGCATAACTTTGAACAAGATTAGCATGATCATCCAACAAGCCATTGAGAATCACTTGAACAAGCTCCTCATTATTTATGCCATCATTAATGCATGCTAACTCATCATTCAATGCTTTAACTCTCAAAACAAAAGCATGTCCATTCTCACTCTTCTTTTGCATACAAGAAAAGATTTGCCTTCTTAAAGTCAACACTCTAGAAGTAGACTTGGATTCATAAACCTTCTTCAAGGCTTCCCAAGCTTCACTAGATGATGTGCACTTACCAACCTCTTTGATAAGCTCATTTGTCACATTCATCTTGATCATGTGAAGGGCTTTCTTTGCCCTCTTGTCATACCTCAATTGTTCTTGAGGTGCCAAAGGTCTCTCCTCCACACCTACAACAATATCCATCAACTCATTCATCTCAAGCAAAGACTCCATCCTTACTTTCCAAGTAGAATAGTTGAGGGAGGTAAGCCTATCATTGCTTTCCAACATGTAGCCTCCATTTGTAGCCATGTTGCAATGATTGATCTCTGATCTTTGACCTGTTCCAATGCACTAAGCACTCTCTTGAATCAACAAATGAAACACAAGAAGAAATCACAAAGATTTGGAACCTAAAACCTTACTTTTTCTCTCTTTTCCTCACTTTTTCCTTAATTTTAGCCACTAGTTTTATGATTTCTTGATCAAACCAAGACCAAACCTCAATATACTTGCTTTTCCCTCACTCCTAAGATTGAAATACACTCTTGAATCATTCAGCAAACTGAAAATCAGAGGGTTACATCAATTTTGAAGTTTTTGACATGAAGAAGCAAGAAATTGAATCAAAAAACTATATGCTAGAATGGAAAACTAATAGGATCTTGTTGGATCTTGCATATCCCTCTTTCCAAAACAATTTTTGTCTCCTTATTCTGATAAGTACAGAGGGAATTCGCCCTACTTCAATTGAAATGCATACAAATGATGTTTTGATCACAAAGATCCAATTTCTACACATAAATCAACAAGATTTTTAGCTAGAAACTTGATTGGAATGCTACAAAAGCAAACTCGCCCACAAATCTCTTCTAAATCTGGCAAAACCTGCACATTTGGCCGCCTAATGCTCTGATACCATGTGAAAAACTCAGATCCAAAAGATGCTAAAGTTTCATAAAGATCTTGGCCATGGAAGTTATGCACATCTAGATTGAAAAAATGATAGAAATTGTGATGTTAAGCATACTAAACATCAACTAAACATCAAAATCTGATCATAAGCTTCCACAAACAGAAACTTGCTGTCCCTGTCCGTACTTCAGAGCCTACAACCTGCATTTCACACGTGTGAAGCCATAGCAACAAAGAAATCACAATTCTAGTGGCTAGAATGCAAGATATGAACAAAAAAGTGAGAGAGAAGAAGATGGACCTTCAAAGAGCATAACATTCATTCAATAGAATGAAAATGAGATGTGTACATACTCGTGGAGATGGCTATTTATAGCAGCCATAGTGCCTCTTGGCCACTTGTCTTATGATAGGCTAAAATTGGGGTCCAATAGGATTCACCCATATACCTAGAAATTTGGTCAAATAGGAATGCACCAAATTATGAGCCAATAGAAGAGCTCCACACTCGACCTCCTCTAATTAATGTGACCTCAAAAGTAGTGTACACATACTTTGGGCCTCTACATACATGTATGAACCTATCTCTAACTTTTATTTGGCCATAGGCCTACAAAATCTCAAGTTAGGAAAATACTACTAGTTGACAATTTTTCACATCATGTACCATAATCATATAGGTTGTACATATGGTTTAATTCAAGTTCTAGTGGCTAAAAAGGCCAAAAACTAGTTTTCTAGACATATCACACATGGCATCAATCTATTGATTGCATGAGCCACATCCTTTGGTTAGGTGTCATATCACATGTGTAGAGGACAGCTCACATGTGTGGAATAAGCTGAAGTAGGCGAATTTTGACTTCTAGAAGATTTCCAAGTAGATCTCCATATAGAAGGAAAATGGACCAAAAGTGCTCAAAATAGAAGGTTTTGTCCAAGTGTCAGTTTTGCATGATGAATCATCATATGACAAAGCACCTTCACACATGTGGGATTAGAGGGATGATCAGTACCACGAGCTCCCACCTATTGTATATATAGAGCCACATTTGGCCATAATCATAGTGAGACACCAATCTTGGTTCTGGAAGCAATTTTGAGTGACTCTCTCCATTTGTCTACATTTGTTTTGATTGTTTTGAGGTTCTGTCAATGTGTACTTGATTTTCAGGTTGGATTCTGTACTCAGACAGTGTTTCACATGTGTGAAACCAGAAAGTACACCTACCTTCAATTAATGATTGTTCTTGTAGGATTTTGTGTCTAGAATTGATCTAGATTGATCTTAATCTCAAGTAGATTGATAGATCAAGTAATCTGACAACCAATCCCTCTTGAGGATCAGATTAGGATCCACTCTTGGTCCTTTTTGTACTTTTTGCACATGGTATCAGAGCCTAGTACAAGAGGTTTTGTTGAAATTGATAGGGTTAATCCAGATCAAAGCCAAAATTAGCAGTTTTTTGGAAACTAGTCAAATTTTTTGTAGCGAGTTGGATTTGATAGCTATCCTCAAAATTTTTGGTCCAGATCTTGTTGTGGGTTGTAGGAACTCTTTTCACACGTGTGAGGCTGTACAGCTCCATTTTTTACTAAGAAATTTCAAAAATTTGAAGAATGTGACTCACATACCCAATTTGAGTGATTTTTGGTGCAAAATCAAGCATTTTCTATAGTAAATCTAATCCCTTGATTAGTTCTTGGATTAGATCAGCCAAGAAATTAAATTTGAAGCTTGAATTAGGTGCATTAATTGATTATCTCTGATTTGCATGTTGAAGTTGAGAGAGATTTTGCTAAAAATCATAGATTAAGGAGTGATATGCAAGGTGAGAGGTTGAAATCCATTGTACCATCACTCTAGATTTGTTCAAGAGTGATATGGTCAAGTTTAGAAGCATCAATTTGCTAGAAAACATCCTTGGATCTGTCCTCCAAGTGAAACCTTTGAGAGTTTCTAGTGCATATAGAGCATCTATGCAAATCTTTTGTAGAATTTGACATAGATTGGCTTCAATTGAGAGTTCTAGAAAAGAGATTGAGATCCAAGTCATATTATTCAATCCTACTCAATTTGTTTGAGTGTTTGTGAGGTCTGAAAAGAGTCATTAAGGTGTCTATGGCAAATGTGTAGAGAGAGATCCAATTTTTAAAGAGTTCCTTCCTTTGTAGAGGGCAAGATCTAGAAGCTCATTGTGTATTGTTATAGGTGAAGTATTTGTCTTCTCCTAGGTGATCAAATCTTTCTAAGTGGTATTAGCTCTTTGAAGCACAATATCTAAGTGAGAAAAATCAAAATTCCAAGTCTTAAAAAGTAGAGTAATTGGTGGAATCCAATAGAAGTGATTGAATTCAATTTGTTGAGCAAAAATTGACATAGAATGTATGAAACTCAAATTAGTTCCATTCAACTTTCTTTGTGAGAGTGTGAGGGTCAATTGGTGATCCCATTGGATGTCTAGAATGAGGAGGAGTCCATATTTGAGTATTCATGCATAGTTGAGATTTTTGTGAATCTCTAGTTGTCTAATTTTTAAGCTTTGTGAAAGATTGGTGGTATAGTTTGTTTTCAAATCTAATCAAATTCATTCTAAATCTCAAGAGTGAGATTATTTGGGTCAAGAGTGAGTCCAAAAGAAGTGATTAAGTTTGATTTTCATGTGTTTGAAAAAAAAAAAAACCCATCTTTTGTTCAAGAATCTCAAGTGTTGAGAGAACTAGTCAAGTGAAAAGGAAAATCTAGGTATCAAATCTTTTCATATCCATTTCAACTTTCAGAAGAAAGAGTCATTGGTATTTGATGAGTCCAATAGGAGAGTGGATCTGATTTCTTTTGTGATTTGATTCAAAGATTGTATGCTTTTGTTTTAGTGATCAAAGCAAAGTTTCCAAGCGACTAGTCACTAGTTGATTCTTAGGTTTGTGAGTTAGATCTTTTGTAGATCCTTCTAGATTGTTGAAGATGTTCAAATCTAGTCTCTTGAGGGTCACAAATTACATTTTTCCTCAAGATGTTACAAAAAGAAGACCAATCCATCCAAGAAGAACCAAAGCAAGGGGGCCGAGGAGAAGGATGGAGCTTCAAGTTCGAAATTCAAATACAAGAAGGACAAGTCCAAGGAAAGCTGTTTCCTATGTGGAAAGGTGAATGAGGCTTGGAGTCTCACAAGGACTTGCAAGATTTGTCTTCAAGAGTCCATCACAACACATGTCAAATCTTTTGAAATTTTTCATTTGGAAGTGTATTGTTTGGTTCAAGATGCAAAGATAGATGTTACTTTCATGAAAGTAACTTGGATTTATTCTATGTCCTTGGTAAGTATTTTGCTTGGAACTTTAGATAAGTTCAAACTTATTGTTATGATCCAAGATAAATCAATCAAGAATAAGGAGCAGCAATCACAAAATGAAAATAGTTTCATTTATGCTATCATGTCAACTTATGAAGAACCATTTTGTTTTGAAGAGATTTTTGTATCTCAAAGGTGGATTAAGGCAATACTAGTTGAGTGTGATGCCTTAAAAGATAGCAAAATATGTTTTCCTTGTAAGCTTACATTAGTTATGAAGTCAAGGAAATGGAAATATCTTCATAATGTAGGATCTTTTGGTTTCAATAAGATCATGAATGATGTGTTCATTCATAAAGATGAAAATTGTATGTTTCAATCCTAAAGTCAAGTTGTAAACTTCTTATGAGAATAAGTGAAGCATCCAAAGTGGACACTTATATCCATAAGCAAGTAGTTAGCCTTATTGAGATGGAAATACTTTTTGATTTCAATATTAGAAAAATCATGCCAAGCTATGGTGATTTTTGGACTTATGGTTCTAGCATAAGTAATGTTGATGATCATATGAAGTGCACATTATATGATCATATTTGTTGTGATCATTTTGAGACATGGAGGTTCCATAAAAAAGGAGCACCATGAAGAGGATCTTAAGGAGTCATCTCAAGGTTCAAATGTGCCAAGGATTGAGGAGGAGAGTCCTTCTCAAGGTTCAAGTGTGCCAAGGATTAAGGAGGAGAGACCTTCTCAAATTGTGATTCCAAAAAGAAACTCAAGAAATATGGTTGAGTCCATGTGGCTCACATTTCAAGAGAAAGAGGAGCATATCTCATGTGGTATACATCACATATTTACTTCTCTTATGTCATTTGATAAATCCATTTGCTTTAGTGGAGTCCTAAGCCCTAAACCATTTTCAAAATGCTTCTCTGCCTCTTTTGATGAACTTTGAAATTTTATTTAAAATCTCACTAGTGAAGTGTGCTTGCCAATGGTGGGCGGCCAATGGTGTGTGTGTGTGTGTGTGTGTGTGTGTGTGTGTGTGCCACGTGGCAGAGAGAGAGAGAGAGAGAGAGAGAGAGAGAGAGAGAGAGAGAGAGAGAGAGAGAGAGAGAGAGAGAGAGAGAGAGAGAGAGAGAGAGAGAGAGAGAGATCCACTCCCTTGCACGCCTCCCTACGCCCCTATCCTTGCATCCTCCCTATGCACTCCGTTTGCGATATTAGCAGAGTAGGAGTGCCATATGGGGAGAGTAGGAGTCACATAAGGAAAGAAAGAGAGGAGAGTGGTGAACAAGTCTAGATTTTGAAGCCTTCCCAACCCTTTACACTCGATTTTCCATTCATAAAAATGCAGTTTTATTTTAACTTTTCCAATAGAAAGTATGTTAATCTAAAAGATCTTTAGAGTGACCTTAAACTTTTGTGAGATATTTGATAATGAAAGTCCGTTTTGTTTAATACCTTTCACCATGAAAGTATATATTTACAGTTTTTTTAACACCTTTCACCATGAAAGTTTTGGGGGGCCCTACCAAATTGATGCATACTATGTCATGCACCCTACTCCATGCATAAAAGATTCCATTCCACATTTTTGGACTAAAAGATGTTCATGTAGGAGGATGCACCCATGCCACCATGGGTGCATCCTCCTATCCCATGCATAGGCATAATTGTCACACACAAATGAAACCATGACAAAATAATCCTCAAACATATAAATTAGTTTTTAGCTTTATTTAGCTTTCTCTCTCTCTCTCTCTCTCTCTCTCTCTCTCTCTCTCTCTCTCTCTCTCTCTCTCTCTCTCTCTCTCTCTCTCTCTCTCTCTCTCTCTCTCTCTCTCTCTCTCTCTCTCTCTCTCTCTCTCTCTCTCTCTCTCTCTCTCTCTCTCTCTCTCTCTCTCTGTGACGTTTTATGTCAACAAAGCATGACATTTTTGTCAGCACACACACAAGGTCACACAAATAGTTTTTTACTATATAGGTTTGTGTGTTGGTATCAAATTATTCTAAGTTTGGTCGTGACATGAACCATTAATATTATAATTGTTATTTTAGCAAATCTTATTGCAAACTATGTGAATGTATATGAACTCGGTGCAGCAATGTTTGGATTCAATGTAATTGTATATTATCTCAATTGTATATTAGTTGTTGCACAAAAAGAAGTCATTAATCAATTTCAAAATGATCGTAGTTATTTTGAAACATCTATCTGTTTAACGATTAATATCAGCTTGCACTATAACCGAAGAAAAACTTTGACTTTTAGTTATTCTTCAAAAGGGGGGCCTTTGGATGGCATTTTCAAAAAAAAGTCCAAAAAAAATGGAAAAGTCATAATCACTTGATCCAGTGTTACTTTAGATCAACAACAGATTGATAATCAAGATCAATGTCAAGATCTAAGGCAAAAACACAAATCTACATGCATACATTCATCACCTAAGTATTTTCACACGTGTGGAAAGTACTCATGAAAAAAACTAAGTATGAAAATCAGTTGCTCTCGGGTAGAGAGAGAAAGTGCCCATCAAGCCTCGAGTAGAGAGAGAAAGTAAAATAGTCGCAATTTGCCAAATCTCCATTAACTCTCAAAAACTCAATACAAGAATCCATCTACATGTAGTATCTCGAGGTAGTCCAAGCTCAATTCCTATTGGACCCCTTTTCTAGCACCCCTCTAATCCTATTGGATGAGTGATTCATCATCTCTTGATCTTGATTGGACCCATCTAACAAATCTTTCACTTATGATTGGACCCTTGACTCTTTGCCAACACATTGACTTTGATCACTCATCAAATCTAACTTTGACACTTGTAAACAACCTAACTAGCTCGAGGTACATCATAGTTGACTTTTGGCCTAATGATGATAATACATGTGTACTTGACTATCTGACCTCTAAAGCCAAAATTGGTGCTATCAACTAGCTACATCAAGATGCTTAACTACAAAACTTTGTGACACCCCTAAATTCAACATGATTAATCTAATTTGACTATTTTCCACATGTGGGAACATGCTCCACACATGTGAGATTTACTCACAAAGAAGGACTGCAAAATAATAAAGCTATATTTTGCCATATTTTTCACAATATTTACCATAGATGAGAAAAATTAAGTGGGACTTGGATTCCACTACATCAAGATCTTGAAATAGACAGTCGCACAAATAAAAAAGAGGTGCACATTATATACAATAAAGAGGTTGTAACTATGATTGAAGTGGAAGAACATTGGAGCCTAAATTATAGCAGAACAAAGCTTGTCCTAATATACAAAGATCTTTTACCTGAGTACTTAAAATTCATCATAAATAAAAAATTTAATAATAATTCATTGCTTATTAGTTTCTACTAATTTTGAGTCATAAAAAATATAGACCTATGCAATGAATATTTAGACTAACACACTGGTTTTCATACATGTACAAAAAAGACATGATCTAATAACAAACTGCAAGGATCTTCTTGCAACAATCAACGTAGTAGAAGAATAATGAAATTGCTTGCAATTAATTGTACAAACTCATATATTTAATTAAGAAAAGATCACCCAAACTTGGGGTTTAGTATAACTATATGAACAACTTTTCTATATTTTGTATGTATCTTTATTTCTCTATATTTGTGTATCTATCTATCTATTCAGCTTAGGTATTTTCAAATTATCCATCTTTGTTTGAATATGTACATAACCTAGTTTAGAAGGCCTTAGAGAGAGTATGCAAAAAAATTCAGATCCAAATGACCTAATTATGCCCTTTGATCTTTAGCTAATTTGGAGAGCACATCTAGCTTCACTACCAATGTAAAAATCATGCATCAACTACACATAGAAGATGAAAAGTCAATAAGAACCTGTCATTAAACACTTAGATATCATATGATATTGTACCTGTCCGTACGAATCTCACTATATCACCACCAAAATTGCAAGAGATTGATGTAGAAAAAAATTATTTTAAACTTGCCATACTTCAAAAGCAGCATCCCAATTTATCCTCACTCGTTGTCTCTCCAATAACTCAAGTAATGCTTTCATATTGTGGCTGTACACGTACATGTACGCCACCTCAGTGGGAGCCTCGGTGGGAGACTCTTGATGAGTCTGTCTTGTTGCAAGGAAGACAACTGATCCATGTAATTGAGTAATTCATGGAAGAAAAATGGCATGACCGCTGACTATGGCACAATCTCTTACTAGGGAATGTGTTATGAGACATAATGGATAGGAGGAGTGAAAAATTACTACAAGCAACCAAGGAAAGTTATAGAAATTCAAGAAAAGATGAAACGAAAACAAGTATATCATTTCTAAGCCATTGACTCAAAAATTCAACATGTGGTGAGTGTGCAAAAATGTACTCTCTCTCTCTCTTTCTCATGATAAACAAAACAAGTGTATCTTAAAATGTGGAGATGAACGTATTAATTCAGGGGAATTTTTGAAAGAACAGTGCCAAAGCATTATATGTTTTAAATATTAAGGATCTTAAGCTTTCAGAAAAACTATCTTCAAGAAACATTTTATATGTGTTTTGCTTTTTCCTAGTGAGACTATAAGAATGTCATGAGCACATCTTGTAGCATCAAGATTATATCATCATATACAAATAGCAAATGGTCAATCATTTCTCATGTAGGCAAATGTGATTCTCTTCATCCTAATAACTCTCATATAGAAAAGAGTTATCAGGGGAATTTAGGATGGAAAGAATCGTTGTGGCCTACAAGAGTACAGACCATCTGCTAGTTTTATTTGGCCATATAATCTTGATGATGCAAGATGCCCTCCTAACATTGTCATAACTCTAATCAATTAGTGAAAAGATTGCTCTTAGGTCACTCCAAAGCTGCTCCAAAGGTCAACAGGGTTTGAATCCCCAAGGCCCCTAGAGATCTAAGAACTCAAAGCTATGGACTTTAAATGCAGTAGATGTACAAAAGTGAATTAGCTTATCAACATGAGACTTTAAATATTCTAGATTAATTTTAGTGTAAATTGTCTTGAAGTCATAGGTTCAGGGAAGCATAGGTTGGTTTTTTTTTTCTAAAGTACAAGATGAACTAAAAAACTTTACTACTTCTATAATACCTACCAGATCGTTTAAAATGCATCTACAACTAAGAAGAACATTTGCATCCTTAAGTAAAAGGGAAGCAACACTTTGAAACAATTACTTAGCCACTTAGAAAGGTCAATCAGTGTGGTTCTATAGGCTGTTGCAATAAACATAGGCCTTTTAGGAACTTTATAAATTTTTTATGTAGCACAAGTTAGAAATGGAAGGTTCGGGTAATAGATAAAGTTATAAGATTGACAAAAATGTTGATGATATTTTATTACATTCATGGTTGAAAGAAAACAAGCATTATATGTTCCCACTAGAGAATGGACTTCATCCAATAACAATCCCAAATTGATTTTCTTGCAAACAAACACAAAATTGTTTGAGTATTTATCCACATACGAAATGACAAAACATCTATTAAACTTATGAAGAAGAACTTCTTCCTCATTAGAAAATCAAACACTACTTATCAAGAATGGCTTCAAAGGAAACAAGTAGAAATAAGCTACACACCTTCCTAGGATTGGGAATCTTAATTACCATTCAACTCTTTTATAATTTGACATATACACACTCTAAACCTTAAATAACTTAATGTCATGAATGATAGGCATATACTATGCATATTATACATAGCATATACATAAACCATACACCCTAAACATTACAACTTTTAAAGTTTTGCATCGACTATCTTTTAGTTTATTGCTAAAAACATCTCGAATTAGCTTATTCAAACAAAACTTTAAATCTTCCAAATTGATTTTAGCATAACGTTTCGTGAAGTCATAGATTTAGGGAAGCATAGTTTCAGTTTTTCCTTTTAAAGTACAAGATGAGCTGAAAGACTTTACTACTTCTATAGTACCTATATTAACGTTTAAACTTCAACTATAACTAGCATGAACATCTGCATTCTTAAGTAAGTTTATCCGAATCTCCTTAATAGAAGGAAGCAACGCTCTTGGGCCCTATATGAGTATCAAGCTTGTTTTTGGGCCCTAAATGAGCTTTTTTGAAAGCTAGAAGAGTCTAGATTGTGTAGCAATTGGTTTCAAATCAATTGGCTCTTCCAATCAAAAGTTATAGCCAACTGAATCAAGGTGGGTAGGGCACCCAACCTGGTTAGGCACATCTATCTTTGTCTTTATCTTGTTTATTTGATTGAAAAATTCAAGAAAAGGCTTGCCAATCCCATCTATTTGAGATATAGTCATCTTTTTGAGGTCATAGCGACGATGTTTCCTACAATTGCATTGTATTTGAGTGATTTGTGGATTATTTGAGTGTTTCACACATGCCAAAGGTAGTTTGACGCAAAATTTGCCTATACTCCATCAATAGATGAGAGGTTGATCTAGTTTCAGAGAGATTGGCAGAGTTAGTGGGATCCATATCACATTTTGTTGCAAGATCTTGCATAGGAGTTGGTAGTACACCTTTATTTGATCCTATAGTGAGAGAGAAGCAACATTTTACTGTCTCATTACAAGGAGTCTTCACTATTTCATGGCTTCTATGGGTTCCTTCCTATTGGAATCTAGTGAAAGACTATCTACCTCCAAGTATTCTATTTGGAAGGTTAGAATGGAGTCAATCTTGATACTCCAAGATGTGATGGACATTGTTCTTCAACTTGAGGAGGAGCCTCAAGTGCTCCAAGAAGTTCAAAGATATAAGAAGAGAGCTAGAATGGCTCTACATTATATGAAGATGAATGTCTCTAATGAGATTTTGAGAGAGATTGGTGATTGCAACTCGGCCAAGGAAGCTTGGGATTGACTCAAAGCCATCTATGAGGGCAAGAATTCCTCTAGGCTGCTCACTCTAAGAGGAGGAGGCCACCTCCCATGCTTCTACTTCAAGGATGAAGAAAAAGAATATTAAGTGCTTCTTTTGTGGCAAGAAAGCCCATTATCCCACAAATTTTCAAGAAGAAGGACCAATTCAAGCAAGCCAACATCTCTAATGAGAAAGAACATTATATTGCAAGTTATGGAAAAGGCCCTCTTATGGCATCAAGTTTCTCCTCTTCCCCCTTCAAGAAGGATGACTCATGGAATATTGATAGTGGAGCCTCATCTCATATGTGTAGCTCCAAGCACTCTTTCTCATATATTATGCCTTATGAAGGACTCAAGATGTCCATATACATTGCAAGTTATCGTGAGTGCAAGATTGAAGGAGTAGGGACTATTCCCTTGAAGCTTGCATCTTCTAAAGTTCTCTCTCTCAACAAGGTTATTTTTGTTCCAAGCTTACAAAGGACCTTGTAAGTGTTGGCCAAACTTCTTGATAGTGGCCTTGATGTGGAATTCCATATTGATACTTGTGTGATCAAGAATGCATAATCTTGATAATCATCTCATTTGCTCATCTTATGATCTTGATCTTTATCATCTTTGTGATCTTTATGAGGCATGGAAGCCTCAGAATTTTCTATGTATAATGCAGCCATCTTCATGCAAGTGGATCTTTCAAATCAAAGATCATCATCAAGCATGGAGGAAGCACATGGATATAGTGGCAAATTGGTGGAATGCTCTTCAAAGGTGTAGGCAAATGATTTAAATCAAAGAAATCTTATCATGGATATGGTGAGGTTTCTGCTATGATCGATCCCTTGACTGATTATCACTTCATATGCATACCAAAAGACCCACTCAACAAGTTTCACAAACTCCTTGATTGATCTAGTACCTTATCAAGCTAGTTTTTGGGGAGTGTGAAAAATATTGCAAAATCTAACTTTATTATTTTGCAATCCTAGTTTGTGAGTAAATCTCACATGTTGTGAAAAATAGTCAAACAATACAAGAGGACAGGTGATTACCAAGGCTTTTTTTTAGCGTTTCTCTGAAAGATAGTTTTTAAAATGAGTCGCGGGGGGGAGCAGAATCTCGAGTTCCGGGTCCGGTGTTTGGCCTCGGAATAAGCCTACCAAATTTGGACTTGGTTTTGAAACATTCATAGAGAGATATAGAGAGGGTTGTAAATTCACTAGAGGGCCTTGGAACATACATCAAAATACCAAAGCTAATTTGAGGAGTATACCGAGGCTGACGTTGGTATAAGCCTACCAAATTTGAACTTGTTTTTGAGACATCTATAGAGAGGGTTATAAAGAGGGTCCAGGTGGCCAGAGGCATTCAGGACACTCTGCTAACTGAGGGTAATATTGAGACTAATGAAAAAAAAGGCCCCTTGGTATAAACCACGGTATAAAACAGAATGTAAATGGATCTCACTTTTGGAATTTGTTACCTACCAATACATTGAATTCCATTTTTTATCAACATTGGTTGCCATATGCACAAGTGAATAAAGAAATTTATGTATCACAAAAAAATGATGATCACAAATTGTGTACTCACATACATCAACTTCTTGTTTGATGTCAAGTAGTCAATCAATAAACTATAATTGCATCTGTGAGCAATATGATTAATATTACAATGAGTTGAAATACATCGTTTGGTCTCTCTTATTCATTTGGTGGTTCATCGTTATCATTTGTCACATCATCATGTGACAAATCCGCCAAACCAAATGAGTCTATCTCTAATTCTACCCAAATATATCGTATAGCTTCATCATTAATCAGCTGATCTTCAAAAACTAATGGTGATGGTGGCAATGAGTGAGATTGAGAAGGTGTGTCGTGTGTCGTCGAACCATCTGATGATGATGCATCATGCTCAACGTCATCATTAGAGATTAGAGCAATTTGTCTATAACACACATGAAGCTAGCAAGCTTACCCAAACAACTCTGTGACGCTCGCATCTGACCACCCGTACTTAGTTTGCAAGCTGAAAAGTAGCAAACAAGCTTGCAACTTTGAGATTTGTCCACCCTCGTAAAAAGGAGTGGATGCGAAGCCACACATCATCTCTTCTTCCCTTGTTAATGTGGCCTTGGGTGGGTTTGTGAAGAATGCATCCATCATGTCATCCATGTCCCCCTCGCGATCATGTGATGTGAGTGGCACATCCTCGTGTATTGAGTCTCCTCGGGACATATCTTTGTGCAAGTCCATGGGTGGTGTGTGTGAGGAAAGTGGTGGCTCTCGTGCACTTGCACATCTGAATCTTGCGGATTACATGGCAACATCTGGTTGAATTCTTCGATAGTCATGTGAGTGTGAGTCATCATCCCTACACAATACAAGTGCAACAATAGTCAAGAATAACAGAACATTCCTCTGATCAGAAAGGGTGCCAAACAACATACATGGAAAAGGAATGTGCAATCATGTTTTTTAGCAATACAAAGTGCTTTGAAAAGTAGAAGTCACCGAAGAACCGACTTCCGTCTGCATAAATAATGACTCTCTCTCAATCTGACCATACATGCGAACGTGTGATATAGTGGTACGTCACTCTCATCACAATGCATACTTACATCATGTGAAAGTACTGTACTTTAGGACCATAAATGGATCTACAAAAGATCCACAAGACTGATTGGATGCTTGCTTAACAATCTATCAGAAAACTAGACACAAAAAAGTTGATCTAGATTGGCAATTTGACAAACAACAAGCATTAACAATCAAAAGCATTGATCAACATTGAAATCCAAGACCACACGTGTGTACTACAGGTTGTAGTACGGTCTTCAACCTGATAAACAAGTAGAAATTGATTTGGTTTCAATTGGATCACAAAAACTCAATGCACATAGTGAACTAGCTTGAGATTGCCAATGAGCTCCAAAATTTTTCTATCTTCTCACTATGGGAGCTTGGAATACATAGCAAATTCTACTTCTTTATTGAAGTTAGGTGGATTTCCAGCATGTAATAAGGAATTTAACTCACCCTTCTTGCCCTAAAATGAAACCCTAGCCTAGATCCTAGAGTTATGCTTGGTAGGTAGCTAGTTGGTCAAATTTTCACCTTAAACTTAGGTGTAGGTCTCCTATAAAGTAGGGATGACCACCAAATAGACATGACCAACTCTTTTGACTTGACCTAACCTACATTAGGAGTGGTTTGCCATGTGGAATCTTGGCCTTACATGTGTAGAACCCAATTATACACAATATTTACAATGTTCTACATGGTCTTTGATCAAGCTAGATTTGCCAATTTTTGGCAATTCTTCACACTCCTTCTCAAATTTAGCTTGATCTATTTACAACTCTCTTGATAGATGAATGAGATCTTTTAGAAGTGTCTAAAAAATCTAGTTCCAAACAAGGAGCTTTGGAGACTCCAATAGAGAATGATGTCCATGAAGGATCTTTCACTACCTCTTAGAGGATCCCTTACAAGATGTTCCATAAATGTGTCTATATACATGTAGCACACTTCAAAACTAAACATCATGCCAAGCCATGGATTCCAAGGCATTTTGTGCACTTGAAGATACATCAATTAAAATATTAAGTACATAAATAATGTTGCCAAAGACAACTTGCCTTGCTTGATCCATATGATTGAGCCTTGATACTCAAGGTTCTTCTTGGAGTCCTTGGGTCTTGAGCTTGCTCCTCCACTTGACTTGACTCCATATTATCAATAAATTGAATAAGGTATTGATCCAAAGGTGCTTCGTCAAGTTTGCAAATCTTCCACTTTTGAAAGATCACATTTCCACCATTGACAACTTCTTTGATGGAAAACAAGTAGATTCTACAATCTCTACTTGAAGAGCAAAACACTACCATTATTCCTATCATTGAGATAGGATAATCTTTGGTCCTTACATTGGAATGATCATGCTCAAAGCATGTGGACCCAAAGATTTCCAATACAAATGATATTTCATCTTTTATGACACTATTCAAACTATTACAAAAATAGTTATCCAATGAAATTGCTTTATGAACAACAAATGGAGATTTGAAAGCATCTAATTTCATTGTCTTGTCATAGAGAGTACTAAACACCATAGATCTTAGAGATAAGCAACAAGTCACTCCATGTCTACTAATACTATCTAACAAGTACTCAAAGATAGTAGACTCTCCAATGCTCACCACCCTTGCAAGATGCACACTTGAATGGACAATTTGCATGCAATTTGATGACTCGGCCATTGTCATTGAGGACTCCCTTGGAACTCTCAATTTTTGAGGCTGATCCTCAAAGTCTTCCTCCTTTTGATGCTCCTCCTCAATGCAAGCAAGATCACACTTTGCCAAGATCTCCTCTTTAGTGATCCCCTCCTTTGCCAAGCTCATTCTTTCAAAAGCAACACTAGCTTCCACTTAAACAGTCTTCCATGTTTAAATCCCTTTGCAATGCAAACATCATTCTTCAAGATGAAGCAAACACCATGCTTAAAGTGGACATCCAAACCACTTTCCAAGAGTAGACCAACAGTAAGCATATTCTTGGTGATTGATGGTACATAAAGGACATTTTCTAGATCCATGCATTTTGAGGATTCTAGACACAAAGAGATGGTACCAACACCATCTATCCTACACTCTTCATCATTTGCAGTAAAGACAAAACTTTTAGCAGCATTGAAAGAGTGTAAGGTTGAGAAAAAGTCCTTTTCACAAGACATGTGGGAGCTAGCCCCACTGTCGATCCACCAATTGTCTCTTGAATTGCTCTTGCTTGTTGGTGAGGATGTAGATGCCATCAAGAATACATCTACTTCATCTTCCTCCTCCTCCTTTGCAATGTTTCCCTGTTTGTCCTCCTCCACTTGTGCTCTTAGCCTCTTGTAGCATTCAGATTCATAATGCCCCTTCTTTCCACAAAAGAAGCATTTCTACTTTGACTTGTCCTTTGAGCTTGATGCATCATCCTCTTCTTTGGCCTCCTTTGGATGCTTCTTCTTTCCATTGGTCTTCTTTTTGCCCTTGAATGAGAAATTGGCTTTCTCATCACCATCCTGTAAAGACAAGGAACTCATCCTAGATTTTTCATGGAGCATCCTACACTCTTCAGCCACTAATACACTGTGAAGTTTTCCTATAGTTGGCAAAGTGTCTTGGATGGCAAAACTTTGGACCAAATTTGCAAAGTCATCTCCTAGACCATTAAGGACAATTTGTACAAGCTCTCCATCATGAATCTTCTCTCCAATGAAAGCCAACTCCCTATTTAGAGACTTGATTCTGAGTACATAATCATGTGCACTCTCCTCACTTCTCCTCATGCTTTGCAAAATTTGATTTCTAAGCATAAGAACTCTAGAAGTGTTGCTAGACTCATAGATTGATTTTAAAGACTCCCAAGCCTCTTTAGCACTAGTGCAAGCTTATACTTCTCTCAACAAATCATTGCTCACATTCATCTTCACACAATGAAGTGCAAGCCTAGATCTCTTCTTGTATCTAGCTAACTCTTGTGCACCTAGAGGTTCATCTTCATCTTCAATCAAGAACTCATAAAGGTCTTGGAGCACCAAGAGTGACTCCATCCTAACCTTCCAAAAAGCATAATTTGTAGAATTCAACCTCTCACTAGCTTCTAGAAGGTATGCTCCAGCAGATCCCATCTTACTAGTGACTTCTACAAACGAGAAATAGATTTGATTGACTTGAAACTCACAAAGGTCTCACACTTGCAGTGTTTCACTCAAATTTGATTTCTAATTTAACAAATGGACTTATAATCACAGTTCTATCACTCCCTCACAAAGTTGGAATGAAGATAAGATGAAGTGAAAACTACTTTCAAACAAATATGGCCAAGAAATGGATTTGATTGTCTCTAGAAACTCACTAAGGTCCCTCTCTTGTAGTGTTTCACTCAAATTAGATTTCTAATCCAACAAATGGACTTATAATCTCAGTTCTCGCACTCCCTCACAAAGTTGGAATGAAGATAAGATGATGTGAAATCTACTTACAATCAAATCTTGTCAATTTTGGCTATTTTTGGACAATAACATGACTAAATCTCCCTCACACTTTTTGATGTACTTTCAAGACCTATAAAACAAGTTTAGAGGACCTTATTTTAGCCTAGATTAATTAGATTTCATGACCCTATGTCAAATCTAATCAATGGCACTCAATCTTGGTAGCTTATCCTAAGATTTCCACCAAAAATTACATCAAAAGCTCACAAATTGAATTTCTTTGGGTCAAATAAATACCATGCATTAAATGTAGGTTCAGAGGGGCCCACACATGTGGACAGTGCAGATTTGGACCCCTACCAAGTTTGGGATCAAATATCCTTACCAAATTCAAGATTCTAGCTTGCCCTCTTAATACTAGTTTTTAGCACCAAAACTTGCTAAAAATGGATTTGCATTGGATCAATGGCTTATGCTATTGTACTTGGATCTGATACTATGTGAAAGTACTATAATTTAGGACTATAAATGGATCTACAAAAGATTCACAAGAGTGATTGGATGCTTTCTTAACAATCTATCAAAAAACTAATCATCAAAAAGTTGATCTAGATTGGCAATTTGACAAAGTTTAACAACAAGCATTAACAATCAAAAGACTTGATCAACATTGAAATCTGAGACCACACATGTGTATTATAGGTTGTAGTACGGCCTTCAACCTGAGAAACAAGTAGAAATTTATTTGGTTTCATTTGGATCACAAAAACTCAATGTACATAGTGAACTAGCTTGAGATTGCCCATGAGCTCCAAAAATTTTCTATCTTCTCACTATGGGAGCTTGGTATACATAGAAAATTTGACTTCCTTCTTGAAGTTAGCTGGATTTCCAGCATGTAATAAGGAAGTTAACTCACCCTCCTTTCCCTAAAACGAAACCCTAGCCTAGATCCTAGAGTTATGCTTGGTAGGTAGCTAGTTGGTCAAATTTTCACCTTAAACTTAGGTGTAGGTCTCCTATAAAGTAGGGATGACCACCAAATAGACATGACCAACTCTTTTGACTTGACCTAAACTACATTAGGAGTGGGTTGCCACGTGGCATCTTGGCCTTACATGTGTGGAACCCAATTATACACAATATTTACAATGTTCTACATGGTTTTTGATCAAGCTAGATTTGCCTATTTTTGGCAATTCTTCACACATCGTGTACATGGGCATGGTATTCTCTAGTGTAACCAGGCCTCTGATACAATATGTGATGGTCCTGCTCATTGTCTGAAGATGAGGAACATGTAATCGCCATTTGCATCAGTGCGACTCTGCAGTTGTCAATGGATGGAACACAAAATTAAAAATGATCAGCAATACATAAAACAAACTAGTTGAATGCATTGAGACAAATACAAGACATGTATATCTAAATTTGAGTCTAGTGCAACTAGTCTCTCGCAATTAGCAATACAAGATAAATTAAACCAAATTTTAAGATCATTTTAATTAAATTCCTGCTCATTCATATATGTGACAAGGCCAACTACAATTTCCATGCTCATTGGTTTGTGACAAGGCCAACTGCAATCTTAAGAAGAGCGAGGCTAGCCACATACTGATGCAGATAGGCATGGATCAGATGACGCCTAGATATGTGATCCATGGCTACATGCATCATTACATGGCTAGCCTCGCTCTTCATTTACCCCAAACCAATGAAAACTGAGATTTGCATATTGTTCTACTTTTGTGTCCAATTGAGGGGTTGCACGGGGGGGGGGTTGTGTTAAGGGGTTCAAGGTTCAATAATCCTAAACTAATGAAAACAACAGGGATCTACATGATTTGCTTTATAAGAATCTAATTTTGTACAATCATTTGCAAAAGAGTACGTCATTGAGGAGTTCAAGATTGATCAATTCTTCTTTGCTATTGGATATTTGTATGTAGGCCTTTATTACAATCAAAGTTATCGCCAGTTTCATTACTATACTATATTGCCGATTTTCAAGATTTCCGAAAATAGGCCCGGACCATATTTCTATTATAATCGTCGGTACCTCTATCAGGTTCTCAATATATACTATTTTTATAAAATTCAATAAAAAATCATTTCAAAAATTATTATTGCATATCATGTTAAAATTTGATCACAATATTTATCAAAAGACACGTGGAAGCCACGTAAAAAAGGTGTAAGTGCACAAAATTTGAGCATACCTCCACTTATCAATTACTCTTAAAAATCTCGCACTCTTCAATATTGCCTATGATATTTCGATCATGCAATTCTAGCCTATTTTGCATTCTCTCTCTACCCGAGGATTGTATGTTGGTTTCTCTCTCTACCTGAAAGCAAGACTTTTTTGTGAGAAATTGGCAAAAATCTAGCTTGGTATTTTTTTTTGATAGAAGTTTGTAAGTGAATCTCACATGTGTGGAGGATGTTCCCACGTGTGGAGAATTGTAAAGTAAATCAAAATGTTTGATATAGGGGTCTCATAGAATTTCATAGTGAAGCATTTAGGTGTAGGATGTTGATAGGGTCAAATTTGGCATAGATGGCAAATTATCCATTTCCACTTGTAATGCCACTATTGAGCCAAAATAGAGTAGGAGGCCAAACTTGTGCCAATTAGAGTGTAGACAAGTGTTATGCTTTTGTTTGATGAAGTTTAAGAGGACCAATAGGATTTAGAGGTGGAACCATGTGTGGTCCAATAGGAATTTGAGGTGTGCTTGAATATAGTCCAATAGAATTTAGAGGTGCATGGATCAATGGTCCAATAGGATTAAGAGGTGGCAAAGTGTGATCCAATCATATTTAAGCATAGTGGTAGCTCATGAATCTACTAGTATCATTGTACTCCTCATTTTGGATCTAATTGATTTTGAGATTGAGTGGATTTTGAGTGTAAGTGATTTTCTAGCTTTCTCTCTCTACCCGAGAGCTATTGATGATTTTCTCTCTCTACCCAAGGAGAGCAGCTTGTTTTTACTTAGATTAGTTTTGGAACACTTCCCACACATGTGAGTGAGAGTTGGAAGTGATTGAATGCATGTAGTAGTGTGTTTTTGCCATAGAATCAAAGCAATCTAGTCTTGATCTTGGTGCATCTACACACCTTAGGAGATCACAAGTACATGTAGTGGATAGTCCACATGTGTGAAATTCAACATGGTATCAGAGCCTACCTAAGGTTACCATGCATTTTGATCCATTTGAATGAAAACTATTCATCAATCTTGAGCTAGAAATTGTCAAGGCCCATTTTCCTAGCTATCTTGTTCAATTCTGGATCAAAAGAGATCAAAAGGACATTGATTGGGTCTGACCTAGTACTGTACAGAATCAGGTGCTCAGACATGTGTGAGGAACATCAAATTTCATTTTGGAAGTCCTCTCATGCTTGATCCATTTATCTTGCTTGATAGCTTGTGTTGAAGCTATTTTTGTCTAGTTTCTGATGCAATCAGTTTCATTCCATTTGGTGTGCCAATCAAAAGCTATAGGCTTTTGAAGAGGGTTAGGTAGGGTACCTAGACCTGGGTGGACACATTTGATTTGGTCAAGAGATTGCTTGTTTGGTCCAAAATCACAGTTGAATGCTTACCAATCTCATCTATATGTGATCTAGGCACTGATTTGAGATCTTAGCCATTTTGTTTCATGCAATATCATTGTATTTGAGTCAAATTTGGTTT
The DNA here is from genome assembly GCA_029204225.1 of Diphasiastrum complanatum. Lineage (NCBI taxonomy): Eukaryota > Viridiplantae > Streptophyta > Lycopodiopsida > Lycopodiales > Lycopodiaceae > Diphasiastrum > Diphasiastrum complanatum. Next base: position 20,284,240 of record CM055093.1, on the reverse strand, counting down.
CCTAGTGTATTTCACACGTGATAAGAGTGTTTGATCCTAACTTTGCCCATACTCCATCATTTGATGTGAAGTAGATCTAGTTTTGGAGAGATTGAGATAGCTAGTGAGAATCATCTCACAGTTTGTTGCAAGATCTTGCATAGGAGATGGTAGCACACCATTATTGGATCCTATAGTGATAAAGAAGCAACATTTTTTGTTCATCACTTTTATTTATCTCCACTTTACATGAATTCAATGAGTTCATACTTGTTGCAACCAAGTAAGAGATTGTCTACTTCCAATTATTCAATATGGAAGTTGAGGATGGAGTCCATCTTGATACTCCAAGATGTGATGGACATTGTACTTGGGATTGAGGAGGAGCCTCAAGTCCTTCAAGAAGTACAAAAATACAAGAAGAGAGCTAGGATGGCTCTCCACTACATTAAGATGAATGTCTCTAATGAGATATTGAGGGAGATTGGTGATTGTTCTAATCCAAGGAAGCTTGGGATTGTCTCAAGAACACCTCTAGGCTCCTCACTCTTAGAAATCAAATCTTCCAAAGTAGTCAAAAGAGTGATGAGAGTGCATCTAATTATGTTTTGAGAGTCAAGGATATTCATAGGGAGCTTGCATGTATTGGTGACTCAATCAATCAAAGTGAGCTAGTCCAAGTCATTCTCAATGGCTTGAGAGATGAATATGACAACCTTGTCCAATCCTATGCCATTAAGGACGAGCTACCAAGTTTGGAGGCCCTTCAAAGTGTGCATATTTCTGAATAATCAAGACAAGAGTACAAACTCTTGAGGATGGACAAGCTATCACTCAATCATGATGATGGCAAAGTTCTATTTGCCAAGCACAAAGAGAGGAGTAAGAAGCAACACCATCACTTCTCTAATGACAAAGCTAAAGACCAAGATGAAGAGGAAGAGGAGGATACCTCTCATTCTTCTACTTCAAATCTCAAGAAGAAGAAGATCAAGTGCTTTTATTGTGGCAAGAAAGGCCATTATGCCACCAATTGCTTCAAGAAGAAGAATCAACTCAATCAAGCCAACATCACCAATGAGAAAGAAGACTATATTGCAAGTGATGGAGAAGGCTCTCTTATGGCATCAAGCTTCTCCTCTTCCACCTTCAACAAGGATGACTCATGGTATATTGATAGTGGAGCATCTTCACATATGTGTGGCTCCAAGAACTTTTTTTCATCTATTATGCCTTATGATGGAGTCAAGAAGACCATATACTTTGCAAGTAAGCATGAGTGCAATATTGAAGGAGTAGGGATTATTCCCTTGAAGCTTGCATCTTCTAAAAATATCTTTCTCAACAATGTTCTTTTTGTCCCAAAGCTTACAAAGAACATCTTAAGTGTTGGCCAACTTCTTGGTAGTGGCTTTGATGTCAATTTCAATATTGACAATTGTGTGATCAAGAAGGATGGTGAGATCCTTTCATATGGATCAAGATTTGAAGGCAACTACAAATTGGATCCAAGTGAGAGTGCAAACTCTCTTGATGTTTCTTATATGTCCAATAATTCAAAGGAGGGTGATCACACAAGATGCACATATCTTCTCTCTTCAAGTATTATGGTGTATGATTATTCCTTATTATTCAAAGCATATGTTGAGAAGAAATTCTTATTGAAGATCAAAGATTTGAGGAGTATTGGAACTCTTGAAGGAATAGCACCATATGAAGCTTTATTCAAGATGAAGCCTAAGGTTGATCACCTTAGTGAACTTGGTAGTGCTTGCTTTGCACATATTCTCTTCGAAACAAGAAGGAAGGATGATCCAAGCTCATGGATCATAATTGGATACTCAACCATTAAGGAGGCCTTTAGTGTCTTTACACTCTCTATTTCAAAGGTGATTATGAATAGACATGTCACATTGCATGAAGATTCAATCTTGGAAGTGGCCGAGATCAAGGCTTCTCAAGAAGCATCACAAGTTATATTTTTTGAAGGTATTCAAGTTATGATGGGGCCAATGTGTGAGGAGGAGTTTCTTCTTCATATGATTTCAAGAAGATCTTCAAGATGCATGGCCGAGTCTTTATGGCTCACCTTACATGGCAGAGAGGGGCATATTTCATGTTGTATCTACTACAATACATTCATATATGCATCTCTTCCTTCGCTTGAAATGCTATCTTGCTTCATTGAATTTTTTGGATCTCAAAGTTCAAGAAAAGCTATACTAGTTTTGTATGATGCTTATGGTATGGACATGTTTCTTGTCATTATTGACTTAGATGTGTTTGCAATACTTTTTGAAAGCAAGATATTGTATTGTCAAAAGTATGCTCTTGGTTCTAGTAAGAACAAGATTGAGCTTGGTACTCACTTTTTTGAAAATCATGTTTTCACATGTTTTGAGGCAAATTGTAAACTCCTCTTGAGATTAAGTGAAGCATTCAAAGTGGACACTTACATCCTTGAGAGAGTAACTAGCCTAAAAAAGATCAAGATAGTCTTTGATATCAAGATTAGATCCATCATGGATATAGTTCATTGTATGTGGAGTAGTCAAGCTAGAAAGCATAATCTTGATAATCATCATTGTTTCACATCTTATGATCTTGATCTCCATGATCCTTATGAGGCTTGGAAGCCTCAGATTTCTCTATTTTTGGTGCATCCATCATGCAAGTGGAACTTTCAAAGCAAAGATCATCATCAAGCATGGAGGAAGCCCATGATCATAGTGGCATATTGGTGGAGCACTCTTCAAAGGCATTGGCAAGAGATCTCTACCAAAGAGATCTTATCATGGATATGGTGAGGGTGCTACTATGATGGATCCCTTGGCTGATCCTCACTTCTCATGCATACCAAAGGATCCACTCAAAAAGATTTACAAACTTCTCAAGTGATCTAGTACCTTTCCAAGGTATTTTTTGAGGAGGAGTGTGAGAAATTGGCAAAAATCTAGCTTGGTATTTTTTTATGATAGAAGTTTGTAAGTGAATCTCACATGTGTGGAGGATGTTCCCACGTGTGGAGAATTGTAAAGTGAATCAAAATGTTTGATGGGAAACATTGAACATACTTTTTAAAGTTTTAGAGGTTGCCTCATGGGAAACATTGAACATACTTTTTAGAGTTTTCAAATCACCAACCAAATTCCACTCTACCTTGAAGTCTCCTATTCCAGGTACATTGAAAAGTTCCCCATCCATATTCTCTTTGATGATTTTGGGATATGTTGTTTTGCAAATCCAAATAACATACTTTATTTTTTAGTTTTTAAAATATCATACCTCAAAGGCTGCCAACCACCATATGTCATTCTTGGACTGAACACTGAAGTTGAAATCTCTTTGATTGTTTGTCTTTTGAAGAGCTACATTTATGAGTGTTATACTCACGCTCTCCATTATTTGTCCTTCAATAAGTTCCGATTCATCCAACTTTACTACCAAGACTATCTTACTATCTACCTTTTTTGTGGAAATATAATAGAATTGTATAATAAATCTTAATAGCATATTCATATATCCAAACAAGTTATTTGACGATGTAAGACATGGACTTATTGTCCTTTGATTGATATATTTCCTTGATATGAAATGGAACACCAGTAATCTTTTGAATTCCTCTATTAAATGTATCACGCTCTCGTTTTATTTGAAATGGTCGTGGAATAAGAAATTTCTTAATGCTAACCAACATCAAAGCCTTTTTGATAATCTTAAATATGATGCCATAAGCATGTCTGCTTATTCCAGCAAAATCACATGCTCGTAGAATTATAGTATTGTCAAGTATCTTTTGTACTTCAATCATTAATGCATCAACAATTTGTATCTTAACATGACTGTTTCGATTATTGGTCGTCAATGATTTGGTTGATTTTGTTGTCAACACAGAGCTCAAAGACGTAGCATTGTCTTTCACATTTTGACTCCCAACCATTGCAGATCTGTAAAACAGAAATTAAATAATAGATGATTAATGTTACAATTTACAATCATGCAAAAACAACATAAGATGCAAACTCTTGAAGTAAAAAAAGAGACTGCAAAGGCCAAAAGTCAAAAACTTACTTGAATGCATAAATCCTCCTTTTTCGATAGCCTCTTGTTGATGAGAAATTATGAATATTTGCGTTGAATATTACGACAAATTGCTTTTGTTTTTTTTGTTTTTACCTATTTACCTATCAAGTCAACATCTTTCAATAGTTGTGAGTATGCAGAACGACCATTATTCAATTCGATTTTCATTTGATCAATGTCTTTTGTTGTACTCACTATGATTTCTTGTAACAATTCACTATCATTTCGAAGATTTTCATTTTCATTTTGAAGAACCTCATTCTCTAGCAATTTAATTTGCAAAATATTGTCTTTTTGAGCACAATTTGAAGATATACGTCTAATTACATCCTCTAAACAATGGATTCTTTCCATTGAAAATGCATTACCATATTCTTCTAATCTTTTACAACAACCTAGCACACCATTATTTCCATGATAGACAAAATATATCAATTGAGTAACTAAAGAGAATTTGGGATCTTGCATGGTATATGGATCTTTAGGATGTAATGTCCAGTCTGCCTAGAGGTCCAGATTTGTTTTCCCGTCAGCCTTATAGCGCAGACAATCATCAACTAATAAGCAAGGCGCTTTGACACCTCTTTTAATCAAAGGAGCATGTTCTTTAGGAAGATCTATATGAAGACGAACTTTTTTCATTGTAAGAAAAAAAAAAGTAGATTACAATCAATATGAATTCAGCAAAAAATAAATAAATGAAACATACTCAGCGCCTTTATACATTTCACATACCAATTTATCATTTCACGTAGCACTTGAAGAATGAGATTGATCTTTATTCAAATTTTGCCATGCTGCTCATTCATTTTTTTTGTGTATTTTGGTTGTCGCTCTTCTTTTTTCAGATCTTGCCATCTCTCTTTTCTCTCAAGAGATGTAGGCATTTTATGTAGCATTCAAAGATGGTGATTGCTAATTAATGCAAATGGTACAATGACGTCCATCTATTTTTCTTCTAGTTTATTCAATCTATAGTGTAATGTAGTTGGCACTCTTCTTTTCAATTTTTGCCCTCACTCTCTCTTCTCCCAAGAGTTCATTCTCCCGAGGGATGATTTTTTCCAAGAGAAACCTTAGTTAACCATGATTGTGACCATGACTGTAACTAGAGCGACTTTGTATTTGAACTATTGCGGGCATGCACTTGTATTATAATTTTTAATTTTGACTAATTCCTTGATCCTATGTGGCATTTTTTAGAGGGCCCTTTTGAACGTAGGAACTCTTATAATGATAGTTGGTTGCATGTCCTTGACGACATCTCTATGTTAAAATTGGCAAAAGCTAACTTGGTTAAATCTTGTAAATACCATAATGACTTGTACCTATCATCAGTAGACATGTGTGGAGCCTATTCCCACATGTGAAATCTATGCCTAAGTCATTTAGATAGATCATATAGGTTGTACATATCATTTCATTTGGAAACTAGTGGCTAAATTGGCCAAAAACTAGTTTAGTAGTATTATGCCACTTGGCACCATTCTAGTGGTAGAAAATGCTATATCACATGGGTAGGAGTGGTCTCCCACGTGTGAAATATCATATAGAAAGTTCACATCCATTGTATATAGTTTTCATGCAAGTCAAAAGTCAAATCTCCTAGATTGTAGGACCTATTTTCTAATTTGTAGGAATCTAGAAGGTCAACACTAGCCACCAATGATGATGTGGCAAATTAATAGAATTTTAGCCAAAGTGGATATGGATAAGCACTATGACCTGTCTCACACGTGTTGGAAGTGGCTTAGAGAGAGAGTATGATGATTTTGGTATTTAATCCATGATGGATCCACTTTGAGATAATTAATGAGGCAAGATCTTGGTTTTGGAGGCATATCTTGAGTATTCTCATGTTTGTGTTGTGATTTTATGGTTCTATTGCTTTCTAACACTTGTGTACTTCACTCTATGCTGTAAGTCCATATAGGTACTGTTCTTCTCAAGTGTGAAGGCAATAGGTCTCAAGTTTAATAATTTGCTTGTTGTTCTTGCTAGATTTTTGATGGGAAATTGATCTAATTCTAGATCTAATCATTGGTTGATTAGTAGATCAAGTAATCTAGCTTCCAACACCTCTTGAGGATCTAATCTAGATCCATTCTTGGTCTTTATTTCTCTGAAATTTCACATGGTATCAGAGCCAAATACAAGAGATTAAAGCATTGATCTAAACAACATCCAGATTGGCAAGTTTTTTGAGAAAACTCACTAACCTTGAGTGGGCGAGTTTGAAGAGTTAGTCAGCCTTGATATTTGTGCATCAAACTTAGTTGTGGGCTGCAGGGGTATTGTTAACATGTGTGAGGCCGTACAGTACTAGTTTTGGAGCTATATTTTTCAGTTTGATGGTATATCTTACTCATACACCCAAACTAGCAAGTTTTTGAAAACTAGCTAATCTTGAGGTAGTGAGTTTGAATAGATAGATAGAATCATTATATTTGTACCAAATATTGTTGTGGGCTTCATGTGTACTTCCCACACGTGTGAGGCCGTACCCTTTTTTGCATTGTTTCTATTCCTTTGATTTGTTCTTGGTATAGATCAATCATATAGATTATTTGAAGCTTTATTACAGTACATTAAAGCTGATTCTCAGATGCTTTGGGTGTGCATTAAAGTTGAGAGTGAAAATTTGCCAAAAACCATAGATTAAGGAGTGATTTGCAAGGGGAGAGATTGAAATCCATTGTACCTTCATTCTAGATGTGTTCAAGAGTGAAAGGGTTGAGACTAGAAGCATCTAAGTGCTAGAAGTCACCCTTGGATAAGTCCTCCAAGTGAAATCTTAAGTGTCTTGCTAAGTGGCATTAGCTCTTTGTAAGCACATATCTTAGTGAGAGAGAAGTATCACATTTCTAAAAATTTGAATTTCCTTCCAACTCTAAAGAGTCATTGGTACTTGGTGGAGTCCAATAGGGGTGAATGAATTCAATTTTTGAGCACAATTTGACATTGTATGTATCCATATTTGAGTGTTCATACATGGTTGATATCTTTGTGAATCTCTAGATGTCTAAGTTTAAGCTTGGGGAAAGATTCTTGACATAGATTGTTATCAAACAATTTCATGTCCATTCCAATCTCAAGAGTGAGATTCTTTGGATCAAGAGGGATTCCAAAAGGGGTGATTGGATCTGATATTTGTGTGTTTGAATCAAGTATACATGTCAAATTTATGTGATCTAGTGTAGAATTTTTTTTTTGTGAAAATTAGTGGTTTAATTTGTTGTCAAATCAAATCAAATTCAATCCAAATCTCAAGAGTGATATTATTTGGGTCAAGAGTGAGTCCAAAAGAAGTGATTAAGTTTGATTTTCAAGTATTTGAAACAAAACCCATCCTTTGTTCAGGAATATCAAAAGTTGAGTGAACTAGTCAAGAGAAAAGGAAAATCTAGGTGTCAAATCTTTTCAAATCCATTCCAACTCTCAAAAGAAAGAGTCATTGGTGTTTGTTGAGTCCAATAGGGGTGTTTGGCTCTGATTTTTGTGATTTGATAGACTGCTTTTGTTTTAGTGATCAAAGCAAAGCTTAGTTTCCAATTGACTAGGTTGAAAAGAGATATGATTCAAAATTTATGGTCTAGATCTTGTGTAGATGATTCTAGATTGTTGAATGTGTTCAAATCTAGTTTCTTGAGAGTCACAAATTACATTTTGAAAAGTCATATCACAAGGTTTTACTTCCTCATCATGGCATCCATAGGTGGCAACCTATTAGAGGCAAGTAAGGATCCTAAATGCAACCTTTGTCAAGAGATATCATTTTGTCTCAAGATGCTACAAAATAAAGACCAATCCATCCAAGGAGAACCAAAGCAAGGGGGCCGAGGTGAAGGATGGAGCTTCAAGCTCAAAGCTCAAAGTCAAGAAGGACAAATCCAAGGAAAGGTGTTTCCTTCGTGGAAAGATGCATGAGGCTTGGAGTCTCACAAGGACTTACAAGATTTGTCTTCAAAAGTCCATCACCACACATTTCAAACCTTTTGAAGTTTTTCATTTGGAAGTGCATTGTTTGGTTCAAGATGCAAAGATAGATGTCACTTTCATAATGTCACTTGGATTTATTTCATGTCCTTGGAATGCATTTTGTTTGGAACTTTGGATAAGTTCAAAGTTATTGTTATGATCCAGGAGAAACCAAGCAAGATTAAGGAGGAGCAATCACAAAATGAAAATAGTTCCATTTATGCTCTCATGACATCTTTTGAGGAACTATTTTGCTTTGAAGAGATTTCTGTATCTCAAATGTGGATTAAGGCAATACTAGTTGAGTGTGATGCCTTAATAGATAACAAAGCATGTTTTCCTTGTAAACTTACATTGAGTATAAAGTCAAGGAAATGGAAATGCCTTCATGATGTATTTTCTTTTGGTGTCAATAAGATCATGAATGATGTGTTCATTCATAATGTTGAAAATTGTAAATTTCTAATTTTAAAGGCAAGATGTAAACTTCTTATGAGAATAAGTGAAGCATCCAAACTGGACACTTATATCCATAAGCAAGTATTTAGCCTTATTGAGATGGATATACTTTTTTATCTCAATATTAGAAAAATCATGCCAAGCTATGGTGATTTTTGGACTTATGGTTCTAGCATTAGTAATGTTGATGATCATATGAAGTGCACATTATATGATCATGTTTGTTGTGATCATTTTGAGACATGGAGGTCTTGGATTTCCATCAAGGAGGAGCACCAAGAAGTTGATCTTGAGGAGTCATCTCAAGGTTCAAGTGTGCCAAGGATTGAGGAGGAGAGTCCTTCTCAAGTAATGATTCGAAGAAGAATATCAAGAGACATGGTTGAGCTCATATGGCTCACATTTCAAGGGAAAGAGGAGCACATTTCAAGTGGTATACATCTCATGCTTGCTTCTCTTATGTCATTTGGTGAATCAATTTGCTTTAGTGAGACTTTTTCAACTCAAAGTTGGAGTAAAGCAATACTAGTTGAGTATGATGCCTCTTGAGAACATAGTTGATGTTCTTAATGATTTGAAATTGATTTTAGATCAATTAGAAAGCAAATGGTTATTTCATCAAATGTATGATCTTGAGTCTTGCAAGAGCAAGAGTGATTTGTTCACTCATAGTGTATCTTAGCCAAAGTGGATATCGATAAGCACTATGACCTGTGTTGGAAGTGGCTTAGAGAAAGAGTATGATGATTTTTGGATTTAATCCATGATGGATCCACTTTGAGATAATTAATGGGGCAAGATCTTGGTTTTGGAGGCATATCTTGAGTATTCTCATATTTGTGTTGTGATTTTATGGTTCTATTGCTTTCTAACACTTGTGTACTTCACTCTCTACTGTAATTCCGTATAGGTACTGTTCTTCACATGTGTGAAGGCAGTAGGTCTCAAGTTTAATCATTTGCTTGTTGTTCTTGCTAGATTTTTGATGGGAAATTGATCTAATTCTAGATCTAATCATTGGTTGATTAGTAGATCAAGTAATCTAGCTTCCAACACCTCTTGAGATCTGATCTAGATCCATTCTTGGTCTTTATTTCTCTGAAATTTCACACTCTATACTCAAATATTCTTTTACTTGAGGAGAAACTTAAATCACATACCACCTTTTGGGATTTGATTGGTCGGGTTGAAAGACCACCTGTAATTTTAAGCATAAACATTATTGATTGTTCAAATTGCTTGAGCTCTATACAAGATCAATTAACTGACACAAAATGGCACATTGATCATGACTACTTGCATTGAACACATTTATGAACTTGCTCACCTTGTTGAGAGACAATAAATGTATTACTTTGATCTCTCCAAAATTTGGTGGAGTCACTAGCAAAGTCACATTAGGATCATTACAAATAACCTTGAACCATTTTACATCAAACTCAAAAAAGCTGGATTGTCCCACAATAATCAAGTTGAGTAGAGATTAGACTGCTATCAACTATGGTTGTGAGACTCCCTTTTTGTAGCATTTGCTATGACTGCATAGTCATATGTGTTTATATTATTATCCATAGTCATATGTGTTTATATTCTTATTACACAAAAATGTTGTCCATGTGTCCACGATGTAATTTATTTTTTGTGCTAAACAAAAAAGTACAGCATGTGTTAGTGAAATCAAATAAACTGTGGTTGATGGCATGTGCATGTTAACAACTGTGTTGCTAAAATTACTAGTTAAACATGTGAGATGTCTATTAGATACATAGCTTATCTAGAAATCGCATTCCCTTTCAAATTTTATCTCTCTCTCTCTCTCTCTCTCTCTAAGTTTTTATTTTCTATACATATATTACTTTCCTCATTATTTGTTGTGTCTTGTCTAAGGGTATCCAATAACCAATCAAGTGTCATGTCCTTGAGAAAAATAGCAAGGTCAACGGGTATGGTTGTCTTCTATGCCCTCTTCTAGAAGTGGCTCAAATAGCTGTTCTATGAGCTTTAGCTTCTTTGTATTTTGAAGTCCATTTTTTCATTCCTTGACTATTAAGAATGCAAAACATATTCACCTTTTTCTTGAAGGTCTTAATCATCCTCCTTATTACTCCATTTTCTTGAAAAACCTACCCAACAAGATGTGGATCATTCTTATTATTCTAAAGACACAGAATAGCATTTTGAATGTTAAAATGATCCTATAAGGAATGCCATCTAGGATAGTAAAGAAAAGCCAAAATAAAAGAAAACCAAAATTGTTTATTTGCTTTCCCACACCACTCTCAAAGCTTCCCCAACTCCCAATGCTCTAATCATAGTATCTAATGTCATGCTTAATAAATTTCAAGTGTTCATAGTTTAGCTTACGTAAATTTAAATATGCATTCCCTCCAATGGTTAAGATGAGCAAATTTCTACTTGGAATGAAAATATGAGCACCATCTCCAAATTTGAATAAGAAAGAAAGCAAAATTATTGAATTGATGTTATAGAATTGGTGATATTATACTAGATAAGTACATACTTGTGTATATTTTTATTTGTTTTAGACATTTGTTTTGAGTACCTTGATGCTTGTGATTGCTTTTCTACTTTTCTTGATGACAACATTGTATTTCCTCCATTTGGATATCTCTACTAATTTGGATCCTTTACAACAAAGAGAGGTTGAATGAATTTCAATATCTTGTAAGGATCGTTTTTGTCATAGGGCTGAAAGAAAGAGAAACCTAGATCTATGGATAGAGGAGACTTTGTATTCTCATGATCCTAGCACTCTAACACATCCCACATTTTCTCCAATAATTCAGTTAGTTACATGGATATGTAATGGGCATAATGGACTACTAGGATATTGTGAGAGATTGCACAATTATGGAAAAAAAAATATCTATGCCAAGGATTCAATTTTTAGAATGTGAGTTTAGACGCATATCTTCTTATTATCGTGAAAGAGATTTTGTTATCCAAAAGACCTTAGAGAAAAAATTCAAAACTTAGAAGAAATCATGAATAATTAGAAAAGATAACTTCCAATATAAAAAATAGAATTAATCAAAGCAAATGCAAGCTATCTTACATTCTATTTGTTTTGAAATATTACAATTGTTGAGAGATGTGGAATTGTCAAAGAAGAAGGCTAAGAGCAACAAGTGAAAGTGACAGGGTTGGAAGGATATTCAAGCTATTTCAAAGGAGGTTATCAAAATAGGAGAATTCATGCATTCAAGTAAGCATATTCTGATTTTTGTTACTTGATCATTAGATAATGATATGTTTTCAACTGTTGTGTTTTTCATCTAGCTATTTTGTTTTACTTGTAGATGTTTCTCATCAAAACATTGAGAAAAATGCCTGAATTAGAAAACCATTAGGTTCAATATTGACTAGTAAATCCATTCAATACATTTTGATGAACAATAGGAGTTTTCATATAAAGTACAAAATTGCAGGTCCCTGATGTTGGACATTCAATTTTTTTAGATAAAACTACAGTTTAGGGTTTCTTTGATTTTGCTAGTATTAGCAACACATATGCTACAATATTTCAACTTATCAGAGCAGTTGTTAAGCAACTTTAAATTAAAAAATGTCCCTATCCCATGATCATATAGTTAGAATTAAAGTAGTATCACTGTGCTACTATATTGTGGGTCCTATCAGTCGATAAGGATCAGTTGGCCTCACCATGAGACAAGTCAATGGGACATGCGTCCTGCTCTGGGTCATGCATGCGTTACCTGAGTGAAAAACTATATGTACAGTGTAATTTCATTTTGAGAAATACAGTTGCTATGTGAGCTTGTTGTGGAGAGCGTTTTTTGTTTGTGTTACTGTGTAGCATGATCTGCATTCCCGTTCGAATCAAATTCTAAGTTGGTATCAAAGCCGTACAGGGAGTGTACACAGTACAACATCGCCATTGAAGAGCGCCTCGGGAGAACTGTCTTCTGAGAGTTTGGGGTTTACGGCGGGTTGTAGAAGGAAAGAGAAGCACTGGTGCAAAGAGTTTAGCACACAGAAGCTTGGTGATCTTGAGACTGTGTGAGGATTCAGAGACTAGAGTTGTCGGCTGAATCAAAACCTCAACAAATGGAATTGTGAAATTCCGAAAAAAGGCTACTTGGTATTTGCAGTCAGTGTGCATTCAATTGGACATCGTTTGACAAACGAATTGAAGCAACACACTTCTAGCAGTAGGGCGACCTCAGACGAAGAGCATTGGCCTGTTAGAGAACTGCGAATAGGAAGCCAAGTGTGAAGAATTGCCAAAAATTGGCAAATCTAGCTTGATCAAAAACCATGTAGAATAGTGTAAATTGTGTACACAAGTGGGTCCCACAGATGTGAGGCCATGATGCCACATGGGAAACCCATCCTAATGTAGGTTAGGTCAAGTCAAGAGAGTTGGTCATGTCTATTTGGTGGTCATCCCTACTTTATAGGACCTACACCTAAGTTTAAGGTGAAAATTTGACCAACTAGCTACCTACCAAGCATAACTCTAGGAAATAGACTAGGGTTTCATTTTAGGTCAAGGAGAGTGAGTTAACTTCCTTATTACATGCTGGAAATCCACCTAACTTCAAGAAGGAAGTCGAATTTGCTATGTATTCCCTCTCTCCATAGTGAGAAGATAGAAAATTTTTGGAGCTCATTGGCAATCTCAAGCTAGTTCACTATGTAATTTTGTGATCCAAATGAAACCAAATCAATTTCTACTTGTTTCTCAGGTTGAAGGCTATACTACAGCCTGTATTACACACGTGTGGGCTTGAATTTCAATGTTGATCAATGCTTTTGATTGCTAATGCTTGTTGTTTGTCAAACTGCCAATCTAGATCAACTTTTTTGTGTCTAGTTTTTTGATAGATTGTTAAGCAAGCATCCAATCACTCTTGTGGATCTTTTGTAGATCCATTTATGGTCCTAAAGTACAGTACTTTCACACCAAGATCAGTTTTCTGAGAAAAACCCTAGCCTAGGGTTTGAAAGCTCAAAAACATGGATTTCTCTCTATACTCAACAGTTTCTATCGCTGTAGAAGTTGGAAGGATGGTGCCCTGCTCAGTTTAATCAAATCTGAAGTGGTCGTGGAAGCCGCGCTAGTCTGAGGAGCCATAATCATTTTTAGAGGGCAGCCATATCCAAAATCGGGAAGACAAGGAAGAAGAGAGCTCATGGAGCTCGCGCACGACCAGTGCGTGGGAAGACATCGTGTCTCTAGGGTGCTAGCGGCTGTTGGAGGAGGACCAAATGCACAGATCAAATCAAAACCATTAGATCAAGATATTGGTTGATGAACGGTGAAGATTGTAGGAATCTGGAGAAGCATGGGTCATGGGATCCAATAGAGCCATTGGATGATGAGAGAAGGGGCCTGAAGGGTGTTGAAAGTCAAATTAAGCTTCAACTTCATTAAAAATTTTCAATGAAAGTTGAGTTGGGACCAATGAAAGACTATCTACCTCCAACTATTCTATTTGGAAGGTTAGAATGGAGTCAATCTTGATACTCCAAGATGTGATGGACATTGTTCTTGGACTTGAGGAGGAGCCTCAAGTGCTCCAAGAAGTTTAGATATATAAGAAGAGAGCTAGAATCACTCTACATTATATCAAGATGAATGTCTCTAATGAGATTTTGAGAGAGATTGGTGATTGCAACTCGGCCAAGGAAGCTTGGGATTCACTCAAAGCCATCTATGAGGGCAAGAATACCTCTAGGCTCCTCACTCTAAGTGGAGGAGGCCACCTCCCATGCTTCTACTCCAAGGATGAAGAAAAAGAATATTAAGTGCTTCTTTTGTGGCAAGAAAGCCCATTATCCCACAAATTTTCAAGAAGAAGGACCAATTCAAGCAAGCCAACATCTCTAATGAGAAAGAACATTATATTGCAAGTTATGGAAAAGGCCCTCTTATGGCATCAAGTTTCTCCTCTTCCCCCTTCAAGAAGGATGACTCATGGTATATTGATAGTGGAGCCTCATCTCATATGTGTAGCTCCAAGCACTCTTTCTCATATATTATGCCTTATGAAGGAGTCAAGAAGTCCATATACATTGCAAGTTATCGTGAGTGCAAGATTGAAGGAGTAGGGACTATTTCCTTGAAGCTTGCATCTTCTAAAGTTCTCTCTCTCAACAAGGTTATTTTTGTTCCAAAGCTTACAAAGGACCTTGTAAGTGTTGGCCAAACTTCTTGATAGTGGCCTTGATGTGGAATTCCATATTGATACTTGTGTGATCAAGAATGCATAATCTTGATAATCATCTCATTTGCTCATCTTATGATCTTGATCTTTATCATCTTTGTGATCTTTATGAGGCATGGAAGCCTCGGAATTCTCTATGTATAATGCAGCCATCTTCATGCAAGTGGATCTTTCAAATCAAAGATCATCATCAAGCATGGAGGAAGCACATGGATATAGTGGCAAATTGGTGAAATGCTCTTCAAAGGTATTGGCAAATGATTTACATCAAAGAAATATTATCATGGATATGGTGAGGTTTCTGCTATGATCGATCCCTTGACTGATCTTCACTTCATATGCACACCAAAGGACCCACTCAACAAGTTTCACAAACTCCTTGATTGATCTAGTACCTTATCAAGCTAGTTTTTGGGGAGTGTGAAAAATATTGCAAAATCTAACTTTATCATTTTGCAATCCTAGTTTGTGAGTAAATCTCACACGTTGTGAAAAATAGTCAAACAATACAAGAGGACAGGTGATTACCAAGGCTTTTTTTTAGCGTTTCTCTGAAAGATAGTTTTTAAAATGAGTCGCGGGGGGGAGCAGAATCTCGAGTTCCGGGTCCGGTGTTTGGCCTCGGAATAAGCCTACCAAATTTGGACTTGGTTTTGAAACATTCATAGAGAGATATAGAGAGGGTTGTAAATTCACTAGAGGGCCTTGGAACATACATCAAAATACCAAAGCTAATTTGAGGAGTATACCGAGGCTGACGTTGGTATAAGCCTACCAAATTTGAACTTGTTTTTGAGACATCTATAGAGAGGGTTATAAAGAGGGTCCAGGTGGCCAGAGGCATTCAGGACACTCTGCTAACTGAGGGTAATATTGAGACTAATGAAAAAAAAGGCCCCTTGGTATAAACCACGGTATAAAACAGAATGTAAATGGATCTCACTTTTGGAATTTGTTACCTATCAATACATTGAATTCCCTTTTTTATCAACATTGGTTGCCATATGCACAAGTGAATAAAAAAATTTATGTATCACAAAAAAATGATGATCACAAATTGTGTACTCACATGCATCAACTTCTTGTTTGATGTCAAGTAGTCAGTTAATAAACTTTAATTGCATCTGTAATTAATATTACAATGAGTTGAAATACATCGTTTGGTCTCTCTTATTCATTTGGTGGTTCATTGTTATCATTTGCCGCATAATCATGTGACAAATCTGCCAAACCAAATGAGTCTATCTCTAATTCTACCCAAATATCTCCTATAGCTTCATCATTAATCAGGTAATCCTCAAAAGCTAATGGTGACGGTGACAATGAGTGAGATCGAGAAGGTGTGTCAGTTGTCGTCGAACCATCTGACGATGATGCATCATGCTCAACGTCATCATTAGAGATTAGAGCAATTTGTCTATAACACACATGAAGCTAGCAAGCTTACCCAAACAACTCTATGACACTCGCATCTGACCACCCGTACTTAGTTTACAAGTTGAAAAGTAGCAAACAAGCTCACAACTTTGACATTTGTCCACCCTCGTACAAAGGAGTAGATGCCAAGCCACACATCATCTCTTCTTCCCTTGTTAATGTGGCCTCGAGTGGGTTTGTGAAGAATGCATCCATCATGTGATGTAAATGGCACATCCTCATGTACTGAGTCTCCTCGAGACATATCTTCGTGCTAGTCCATGGGTGGTTTGTGTGAGGAAAGTGGTGGCTCTCATGCGCTTGCACGTCTGAATCTTGCAGATTGCATGGCAACATCTGGTTGAATTCTTTGATAGTCATGTGAGTGTGAGTCATCATCCCTACACAATACAAGTGGAACAATAGTCAAGAATAATAGAATATTCCTCCGATCAGAAAGGGTACCAAACAACATACATGGAAAAGGAACGTGCAATCATGTTTTGTAGCAATACAAAGTGCTTTGCAAAGTAGAAGTCACCGAAGAACCGACTTCCGTCTGCATAAATAATGACTCTCTCTCAATTTGGCCATACATGCGAACGTTTGATATAGTGGTATGTCACTCTCGTCGCAATGCATACTTACATTGTGTACATGGGCATGGTATTCTCTGGTGTAACTAGGTCTCTGATACAATATGTGGTGGTTCTACCTCATCGTCTAAAGACGAGGAACATGTCCTCGCCATTTGCATCAGTGCAACTATGCAGCTGATAATGGATGGAACACAAAATTAGAAATGATCAGCAATACATAAAAAAAACTAGTTGAATTTGAGTCTAGTGCAACTAGTCCCTAAATTTGAGTCTAGTGCAACTAGTCTCTCAAAATTAGCAATACAAGATAAATTAATTTTAAGATCATTTTAATAAAACTCCTACTCATTTATATTTGTGACAAGGCCAACTACAATTTTGTGATCCATGCTCATTGGTTTGTGACAAAGCCAACTGCAATCTTAAGAAGAGCAAGGCTAGCCACGTACTGATGCAGATAGGCATGGGTCGAATGACGCCTAGATATGCGATCCATGCCTACGTGCATCATTACATGGCTAGCCTCGCTCTTCATTTATCCCAAACCAATGAAAACTGAGATTTGCATATTGTTCTACTTTTGTGTCCAATTGAGGGGTTGCACAAGGGGCCCGGGGGGTGTTAAGGGGTTCAAGGTTCAATACTCCTAAACTAATAAAAACAACAGGGATTTGCATTATCTGCTTGATAAGAATCTAATTTTGTACAATCGATTACAAAAGAGTACGTCATTGAGGAGTTCGAAATTGATCAATTCTTCTTTGCTTTTGGATCTTTGTACGTAGCCCTTTATTACAATCAAAGTTCTCGCTAGTTTCATTACTATACTATACTGCAGATTGTCAAGATTTCCGGAAATAGGCCCGAACCAAATTTTTATAAGAACCATCGGTATCTATATCAGGTTTTCAATATATACTATTTTTATAAAATCTAATAAAAAATCATTTCAAAAATTATTATTGCATATTATGTTAAAATTTGATCACAATATTTAACAAAAGACACATGGAAGCCACGTAAAAAAGGTGTAAGTGCACAAAATTTGAGCATACCTCCACTTATCAATTACTCTTAAAAATCTCGCACTCTTCGATATTGCCTATGATATTTCAATCGTGCAATTCTAGCCTATTTTGCATTCTCTCTCTACCTGAGGATTGTATGTTGGTTTCTCTCTCTACCTGAGAGCAAGACTTTTTCTTTCTTAGTTTTTTCTTGCAAAAGTCTTCAAATGTGTGAAAGAACTTGTATGAGTGTTTTATGCATGTAGACAATGTGTGCTCTTGTCTTAGAATTGAGAGATAATCTTGATTGTCAATCTACACTTGATCTTAGTGCAATCACAAAGTCTTAGGAGATCATAATCACATTTTGTGTCATTCCCACACCTATGAAATTCAACTAGATCCAGCAACAGTAATGTCATTGTCGAAATTAAGAAGATCTTCGACATCTGTGGGCACTGTTCCCGCAACCTGCACCTTTAGGTTATGGACCTGAGAATACTGTTCTTTGATCCACTCATTTTGCTTGTATGCAACTTACATAGAAATGTCGAGAAAAGGAAAATGCTTATCTTTTGGATCCATTTGCAAGAAGAGAATTCCTCTGCGACAATAAAATACAACTGGTATTAGGAAAAAAAAAAGATGGCAACAAGATATAGATATATTCAATTAGTTGGAAATGTATTTTTCCAAAGCAAATTACAAATATATAGTACAATGTTGTGACTGGCAATCTAATTTGCATGTCTTTTTATGAACTTGATGTAATTTGTAGATTTTGTTTGATGTCGTATTTGTGCTCGTCGATAGAACCATTGAAATAGCTGAAGGATATATTCGTGTCTACCATTGAGGCCACCATGCTGTGTGTTTTTATGAAATGCCGCTCTTGCTTGCCGATGAGATTTTTCTAGCCCTTGTGATGACCATATACTCAAACTTCCATGATTTTTTGCTAAGGATATGGAATGGTGTCGTAATATGTGTTGCAAAATATCAATCCTTTCTATCAATAGGTAAACTCAAAAAATAAAATAAAATGGTAACTTGATATTTGTTTTTAAATGCTTGCCATGTAATGTGTGATATGATTCACATCCCTTGCAACTGCATCTACAAACTCAACACAACTTTTTTGGAGTAGTCGCAAGTCATTGTTTGAAAATATTTCCTTTCCTAATGTTTTAACCATATCATCTAATTATTTCCATACTTCAACTTTCATTACCCTTGTTAATCCTTTCTATTCAAAAACTTGAGTAGCAGCTATGATGTCTTTCCAAACTAAGTAACGTGTCGTAGATGGCTTTCCTTAATGGTTAGATAAAAATCTTCGTGCCTTTGCTCCGCCAATGCTTGGCTTGCAAGGTACATTTCCTATTTTTCCCGAAAGCTTAAGGTCCTTTTGTATTTTAACATGTCCTTTATGGAGACCTACTTTATATAGAACATCTTCTAATCTAGAAATAGCCTCCTTGGAAAATAATTCTAGCTTTGTGTTCCAAGCATATAATATGTGACAATACACAAGCTTTTTGATTATTGTAACCTCAGCATGGAGAGTGCTAATATGTAAGTTTTGTAGAGGAATTGGTGGAACAAGTTTCCAATTTGGATCCTTTTTGTCTGTTGTTATTCTTGTATTCTTGTCATTTGATGATTTCATACAATATAAACATGGATTTTTGCAGGTTGCTTCATGGGAAACATTGAACATACTTTTTAAAGTTTTCAAATCACCAACTGAATTCCACTCTACCTTGAAGTCTCCTATTCCTGGTACATTGAAAAGTTCCCCATCCATATTCTCTTTGATGAATTTGGGATATGTTGTTTTGCTAAATACCCATAATAGAATGTCATGATCTTCTTCTGAAATCTAAAAAATGGATAGACAAAAAACTAGTCAATTGATAACAATATCACATCCAAGTACCATACTTTATTTTTTAGTTTTTAAAATATCATACCTCAAAGGCTGCCAACCACCAGATGTCATTCACGGATTGAACACTGAAGTTGAAATCTCTTGATCGTTTGTCTTTTGAAGAGCTCCATTCATGAGTGTTATACTCATGCTCTCCATTTTTTGTCCTTTAATAAGTTCAGATTCATCCAACTTTAGTACCAAGACTATCTTACTGTCTACCTTTTTCGTGGAAATATCATAAAAATGTATAATAAATCTTAATAGCATATTCGTATATCCAAACAAGTTATTTGACTGATTGTAAGACATGGATTTTTTGTCCTTTGATTGATTTATTTCCTTAATATGAAATGGAACACCAATAATTTTTTGTATCATGCTCCCGTTTTATTTGAAATGGTCATGGAATAAGAAATTTTTTAATGCTAACTAGCATCAAAGCCTCTTTGATAATCTTAAATATGATGCCATAAGCATCTCTTCTTATTCCAGCAAAATCACATGCTCCTAGAATTATAGTATTGTCAAGTATCTTTTGTACTTCAATCATTAATGCATCAACAATTGTTATCATAACACGACTGTTTCGATTTTTGGTCATCAATGATTTGGTTGATTTTGTTGTCAACACAGAGCCCAAAGACTTGCCTATAGTAGCATTGTCTTTCACATTTTGATTCCCAACCAATGCTGATCTATAAAACAAAAATTAAATAATAGATGATTAATATTACAATTTACAGTCATGCAAAAACAACATAAGATCCAAACTCTTGAAGTAAAAAAAGAGACTACAAAGGCCAAAAGTCAAAAACTTACTTGAATGCATAAATCCTCCTTTTTCGATAGCCTCCTATTGATGACAAATTATGAATATTTGTGTTGGTCACTTGCTTTCGTTTTTTTTGTTTTTACCTTTTTACCTATCAAGTCAACATCTTTCAATAGTTGTGAGTATGCAGAACGACTATTATTCAATTCGATTTGTGAAAGTACTGTACTTTAGGACCATAAATGGATCTACAAAAGATCCACAAGAGTGATTGGATGCTTGCTTAACAATTTATCAAAAAACTAGACACAAAAAAGTTGATCTAGATTGGCAATTTGACAAACAACAAGCATTAACAATCAAAAGCATTGATCAACATTGAAATCCGAGCCCACACGTGTGTACTATAGGCTGTAGTACGGCCTTCAACCTGAGAAACAAGTAGAAATTGATTTGGGTTCATTTGGATCACAAAAACTCAATGTACATAGTGAACTTGCTTGAGATTGCCAATGAGCTCCAAAAATTTTCTCTCTTCTCACTATGGTTAGAGGCAATACATAGCAAATTCGACTTCCTTCTTGAAGTTAGGTGAATTTTCAGCATGTAATAAGGAAGTTAACTCACTCTCCTTGACCTAAAATGAAACCCTAGTCTATTTCCTAGAATCATGCTTGGTAGATAGCTAGTTGGTCAAATTTTCACCTTAAATCTAGGATTTAGGTCCTATAAACTAGGAATCACTACCAAAATCACATGACCAACCCTATGGACTTGACCTAACCGACATTAGGAGTGGGTTTCCACGTGGAATCTTGGCCTCACATGTGTGGAACCCAATTATACACAATATTTACAATGTTCTACATGGTTTTTGATCAAGCTAGATTTGCCAATTTTTGGCAATTCTTCACACGATTTTCATTTGATCAATGTCTTTTGTTGTACTCACTATGATTTCTTGTAACAATTCACTATTATTTCAAAGATTTTCATTTTCATTTTGGCAAACCTCATTCTCTAGCAATTTTATTCGCAAAATATTGTCTTTTTGAGCACAATCTGAAGATATACGTCTAATTACCTCCTCTAAACAATGGATTCTTTCCATTGAAAATGCATTACCATGTTCTTCTAATCTTTTACAATAACCTAGCAAACCATTATTTCCACGATAGAAAAAATATATCAATTGAGTAACTAAAGAGAATTTGGAATCTTGCATGGTATATGGATCTTTAGGATGTAATGTCCAGTCTGCCTAGAGGTCCAGATTTGTTTTCCCGTCAGCCTTATAGCGCAAACAATCATCAACTGATAAGCAAGATGTTTTGACACCTCTTTTAATCGAGGGAGCATATTCTTTAGTAAGATCTATATGGAGATGAACTTTTTTCATTGTAAGAAAAAAAAAAGTAGATTACAGTCAATATCAGTTCAACAAAAAATAAATAAATGAAACATACTCAACGCCTTTATACGTTTCACATACCAGTTTATCATTTCACGTAGCACTTGAAGAATGAGAGTGATCTTTATTCAAATTTTGCCATGCCGCTCATTTTTTTTTATTTTTGAGTTTGTTTAGTTTGTGTATTTTGGTTGCCACTCTTCTTTTTCAAATCTTGCCATCTCTCTTTTCTCTTAAGAAATGTAGGCATTTTATGTAGCATTCAAAGATGGTGATTGCTAATTGATGCAAATGTTGTGATGACGTCCATCTATTTTTCCTCTAGTTTGTTCAATCTATAGTGTAATGTAGTCGGCACTCTTCTTTTCAATTTTTCCCTCACTCTCTCTTCTCCCAAGAGTCATATGTGTTTATAATCTTATCCATAGTCATATGTGTTTATATTCTTATTACACAAAAATGTTGTCCATGTGTCCACGATGTATTTTATTTTTTGTGCTAAACAAAAAAGAACAACAT
Source organism: Diphasiastrum complanatum (assembly GCA_029204225.1). Lineage (NCBI taxonomy): Eukaryota > Viridiplantae > Streptophyta > Lycopodiopsida > Lycopodiales > Lycopodiaceae > Diphasiastrum > Diphasiastrum complanatum. Next base: position 20,261,872 of record CM055093.1, on the reverse strand, counting down.
GTGTTAGTGAAATAAAATAAACTGTGGTTGATGGCATGTGCACGTTAACAATTGTGTTGCTAAAATTACTAGTTAAACATGTGAGATGTCTATTTAGATACATAGCTTATCTAGAAATCACATTCCCTTTCAAATTTTATCTCTCTCTCTCTCTCTCTCTCTCTCTCTCTCTCTCTCTCTCTCTCTCTCTCTCTCTCTCTCTCTCTCTCTCTCTCTCTCTCTCTCTCAATTTTTTTTTTTCTATACATATCTTAATTTCCTCATTATTTTTTGTGTCTTGTCTAAGGGTATCCAATAACCAATCAAGTGTCATGTCCTTGAGAAAAATAGCAAGGTCAATGGGTATGGTTGTCTTCTATGCCCTCTTCTAGAAGTGGCTCGAATAACTGTTCTATGAGCTTTAGCTTCTTTGTATTTTGAAGTCCGTTTTTTTTATTTCTTGACTATTAAGAATGCAAAATATATTCACCTTTTTCTTGAAGGTCTTAATCATCCTCCTTACTACTCCATTTTCTTGAAAAACCTGCCCAACAAGACGTGGATCATTCTTATTATTCTAAAGACACAGAATAGCATTTTGAATGTTAAAATGATCCTATAAGGAATGCCATCTAGGATAGTAAAGAAAAGCCAAAATAAGTAAAACCAAAATTGTTTATTTGCTTGCCCACACCACTCTCAAAGCTTCCCCAACTCCCAATGCTCTAACCATAGTATCTATTGTCATGCTTAAGAAATTTCAAGTGTTCACAGTTTAGCTTACGCAAATTTAAATATGCATTCCCTCCAATGGTTAAGATGAGCAAATTTCTACTTGGAATGAAAATATGAGCACCGTCTCCATATTTGAATAAGAAAGAAAGCAAAATTATTGAATTGGTGATATTATACCAGATAAATACAAACTTGTGTATATTTTTATTTGTTTTAGACATTTGTTTTGAGTACCTTGATGTTTGTGATTGCTTTTCTACTTTTCTTGATGACAACATTGTATTTCCTCCATTTGGATATCTCTACTGATTTGGATCCTTTACAACAAAAAGAGGTTGAAGGAATTTCAATATCTGCTAAGGATCGTTCTTGTTATAGGGCTAAAAGAAAGAGAAACCTAGATCTATGGATAGAGGAGACTTTGTATTCTCATGATCCTAGCACTCTAACACATCCCACATTTTCTCCAATAATTCAGTTAGTTACATGGATATGTAATGGGCATAATGGACTACTAGGATATTGTGAGAGATTGCACAATTATGGAAAAAATTTCTATGCAAAGGATTCAATTTTTAAAATGTGAGTCTAGACGCATATCTTCTTATTATTGTGAGGGATTTTGTTATCCAAAAGACCTTAGAGAAAAAATTCAAAGCTTAGAAGAAATCATGAATAATTAGAAAAGCCAATTTTCAGTATAAAAAATAGAATTAATCAAAGCAAATGCAAGCTATCTTACATTCTATTTGTTTTGAAATCTTACAATTGTTGAGAGATGTGGAATTGTCAAAGAAGAAGACTAAGAGCAACAAGTGAAAGTGACAGGGTTGGAAGGATATTCAAGCTATTTCAAAGGGGGTTATCAAAATAGGAGGATTCATGCATTCAAGTAAGCATATTCTGATTTTTGTTAATTGATCAATTAGATAATGATATTTGTTATGTCTTTCATCTAAGTTTATTTTGTTTGACTTGTAGATGTTTCTCATCAAAACATTGAGAAAAATGCCTCAATTAGAAAACTATTAGGTTCAATATTGACTAGTAAATCCATTAAATATATTTTGATGAACAATAGGAGTTTTCATATGAAGTACAAAATTGCAGGTCCCTGATGTTGGACATTCAATTTTTTATCTCGTCCATTCCATCGTAAACTGAGTTTAGGCATAAGAGGCTTGGTCACTTGAACTTAGGAAGCCTCAGTTTGATGAGAAAATTGGAGATGGTAAAAGGATTGCCTACTATAGAAGACCACTTGAAATCGATGTGTGAATCATGTGTATATGGGAAGCAGCATCGAGAGAGAAGTTTAATAAAGGTGGTGTTGCAAGGGCAAAGAACATCCTGGATTTGATCCACACAGATTTATGAGGGCCTATGAGGACTATGTCCTTAGGTAAAGCCTTCTATTTCATGACCTTTATTGATGATATGTCACGTAAGACGTGGATCTACTTCTTGAAGAAGAAGTAAGATGCATTTGACAATTTCAAGAGCTTCAAACAGGTAGGAAGATTAAAGTCCTAAGATCAGATTGTGGAGGTGAGTACAAGTCTAATGACTTCAATGATCTTTGTGATCAATGTGGGATCAAAAGACAATTTACACAAGCTCATACTCCTGCTCTCAATGGTGTAGCTGAGCGCAAGAATCGTACGATTGTTAGAAAGCCCTTGATGAGAGATTTTCAATGACACCCCAAGATCACCCAGTTCCGAGCTAAGGTGAAGAAGTTATGGCCAGTCAAAGTTTTGGTCGGTCAACACTTGGTCAACCCAAAATCTCTTTCAAACGTAGTTGACCCTCACCGTGGCTCAGAACTGGCTCATCTTGGATGTCATTGAAAAGCTCTCTTTGAGGGCTTTCTAATGGCACCGTAATCGTCTCAATCCAAGTTGTCACTCAAAAGTTACACTGTTTTTTTGCTGAGTTGCATACTATAGTATAGATAAAATGGCTTATTTACAGGCTGCCCCCGATGCAAAATTACTGTTCTTTTAAAAAGAAAAGAAAATCAATTTGAAGGAGCTACGTTACATAGATTTCAAATTTGAGTGTTTTGATTGGACCATGTGGAAGAAACTTTTGAGAAAAAAATAAAAAGTATCTTTTTGAAAGGCCTCTTTTGTATTCAAATTTTCTCTAATGCCTGATGATGATCCATTTACTGACTTTCCAAGTGATGAACATGAGGATACATCTCAAGATACTACTACTCAACCTCGAGAGACAGGTTGGAGAGGTAGAGACAGACCTTTTGGTGTGAGAAGGATTGAAGTTGCAGGTGACAAACACAAGGAGAAGGATGTACCGAGGGATACATTTTTACCAGGTTGCCGATCACCTGACATAAAGCTCCCTAAGTGGTTTGAGAGATTGTTGGAGAGCTGTGACATGGATGACTTTCCAAGATCATCTAGCTAGGGAGAGCTACGAAGATCAACAAGAGAGAAGACACAATTTGAAAGGTATGAAGCAAATTATGCTCTCTTATCTACCTTGATTCAAAGCAAAGAACCTTTGACTTATGGTGAAGCGAAGGATGATGACATTTGGGTCAAGGCCATGGGAGAGGAGATGGAGTCAATTGCTAAGCATAGCACATGGAACTTAGTAAAACCACCAGTTGGCAAGAAACCCATTGGTTGCAAATGGGTATACATGACTAAGTACCATGCAGATGGAAGTATAGCAAAGCACAAGGCAAGATTTGTGATCAAAGGGTATGCGCAAAGTAAATGCATCGACTATGAGGAGACCTTTGCGCCGGTATGTAAGTGGAATACTCTACGTCTACTTGTTGCTTTAGTTTCACATTTTGGTTGGCCTTTGCATCAGATGGATGTGAAATCTGCTTTTCTAAATGGTGAGTTAGAAGAAGAGGTGTTCATGGATAAACCTGAAGGCTTTGTAGTGAAAGAAAGTGCTCTATGGTCTTAAACAGGCACCACGTGCGTGGTATTTATGGATTGATGCCTACTTTCATTCAAAGGAGATAATGAGAACACATTCTGATCCAAATTTTATGTCTTATGCTTTGATGATACAGTTGCTTTGATTGCTCTTTATGTTGATGACTTGATTATTACGGGAAATAATCAAGAGGTGATAGATATGATCAAGAAAGACCTCATGGAACAATTCGAGATGTCAGATCTCAGCATGATGCATTATTGCCTTAGAGTAGAGGTGTGGCAAAAAGGACACGAAGTGGGTTTAACACATGTGAAGTATGTCAAAGAGTTGCTGCATAGGTTTAGGTTGCAGGATTGCAAACCAGTGAATACTCTTATTGAACCAGGTAAAAAGCTTTCTAAGCTTGATGAGTCACAGTCATTTGATGCTACGCTGCTGTATAGACAGTTAGTAGGGAGCTTGATTTACCTTACCATGACTAGACTAGATATATGCTATGCTATTGGTATTGTAAGTCAGTTTATGGCAGCACCTACGAAAACACATTGGAAGATAGCTAAATGCATTTTGCATTATGTAAAAGGCACTTCAGATTATGGCTTGATTTATAGGAAACATGAGGGTTTACCTGAGTTGTGTGGCTATGTGGATGCAAATTGGAGAGGTGACTATAATGATCGTAGATCCACCACAGGGTATGTATTCCAGCTTTGTGGCAGTTGTTTTTCTTGGTCTAGTAAGAAGCAAAGTACAATTGCTCTATCCACCATAGAAGCAGAGTATAAGGTAATGTGTAGTGCAGCGCATGAAGCTATATGGTTGAGACAAATCTTGGAAGAAGTTGGCATGAAGGAAAAAAATCCCATGACTTTACATAGCGACAGTCAGAGTGACATCTAGCTAGCAAAGAATCCAGTGTTCCATGTGAGAACCAAACACATTGAGAGTCAGTATCACTTTATACGTGAGAGGCTGCTGAGTTGCAAAATTCATGTTGTTCATTGTAGTACGGAAGAACAACTAGCTGATATTTTCACTAAGCCACTTGTTGGGGAAAATTTTGATAAGTTTAGATCAAAGCTTTATGTACTTAAAGTTTGTTGACTTTAAAGCTGACTGTATAAGAAGTAGACTCTACTTTAAGGGAGAGAGTTGGAATTAAAGTAGAATCATTGTGCTACTGTATTGTGGGTCCTATTAGTCAATAAGGATCAAATGGCCTCGCCACAAGGCAAGTCAACGGGACACCCATCCCGCCAATGGCAACCTGGGTCATGCACGGGTTGCCTCAGTGAACAAATATATGTACAATGTAATTTAATTTTGAGAAATATAATTGCTATGTGAGCTTGCTGTGGAGAGTGTTTTCTGTCTGTGTTACTGTGTAGCATGATCTGCATTCCTGTTTGAAGCAAATTCTAAGTTGTATCACATGAAGCGAGGGAGATTCAACAAGTTAGACATAACAATGCATAAGATTATTGAGAATCCATTTTACATTGATGAGACATATCAAACTGAATAAAAGTCAATATCTTATAATTCATCAAACAGTTTATTTGTTGATCAATTCGAAAATGACATATGGTAGTTGTCGGTTTTTCAGATACTTTTTATTATTAGATTAAATTAAATAACTAATATTATTTTTTATTGATCAAATAGTATTAGAGCTCAGTCTAGCTTATTTTTTCAATAGGTTTTGAAGGAGGATCATGATATATTATCATGGATATTCTATAGAACATCTTGCCCTAGTAGCATCATGGACCATATGGATGGTAGAGTTATCAATGTTCTTGAAATCAAAGATGTCAATGTAAAATGACATTTAGCTGGTGATTTGAAAACATTTAAATGCATGTATCTCATCAAGCTACATCAAATATCCTTGTTTATACTATATAGAAATAGAAAAAGATGTTACTAGAAGTACAATCATTATGCCTTTTGTCAAATCATGTCTGTGAGGACACTTTGTAGCCAAGGAGGGGGATATAAGGACCCTCATCACATGACAATGTATATAATCAGGACCCTCGCATTTTTTGAATGTGCACATTGTGAAATGGGCATAAAATGAACCACTAGTATTGCGAAAAGTTATAAAGCCACAATATGCATACTTGTCCATTGTTTTATCATTCGCGAAGTTTAGTTAGGAATGCCTCTCTATGTTACAACTCAAAGAGAGAGCATTTTTGGTACTTATGCACTTATGACTGAATAAAGACCATCTTGTTTTTTTGAAATCATGTCCTGACATGCATTACAATTTTCTTATCTTTTGCACTAGCACATTTTATACGATGTCACTATTCTGTCCATATAATTGGGGTTGAGCATTGAATTCCAGATTTTGTGAGTGTGATAAGAAGTGTACTGCTATTCATTGAATATCTTGCTATGTGGTGGATAGAAGAAGTTCTATCAAAACCAAGTTCAAGGATAACAAGGAGGACATTCCACGATATCTGCTTGGAAGTATGTATCAGTCTTATAGATCTGATCTAATGCTTCAAAATGAATTGCTTCAATGAATAAAAACACTAATTGGGCCAAAGGTTGATCATCTTCCAATGATATTGAGGAGGATGGTGATGGTGATGTTGTAAGGATCGCCAAGTAAATGACTAGATCCTATTGCATGCAACCAAAAAAGAAGACCTATGGAGCAATTCCACTCAACCAACAGGAAATGGTTAGTCAATAGCCATGGTAAATGAATGCAAGAGAGGAGGGGATCCTGGCTTCATGAATAAGAAAATTCAATATGGAGATGGGCAAGTTTTCACTAGTATATATAATCTCCTCTGGAGAGAGTGAAAGATAGGATTGTTTGCCAACTTTTGGGCTGATAGGTTGTCACAAAAGATAATTGGACTCTCTAAAAAATTCAGCAAGTGAAAATCACTTACCATCCTCTTGATCCATAGCATCTCTTTTGTTCAATGAGTAAGTGCTTTATCTTGGCCTCAGTAGATGACAATGAGATAGTGGCTTGTTTCTTTGGCACCCATAATATAGTTCCATCGCCTATGAAAGTACAATGTGAACTTATGGATTTTCCTATCCATTTGATCTCCAACAAAGTCTGAATCTGAATATCCAAACAAGTTAGGTGATGATCCCTCATACAATATGACAAAACATTAGAGGAAATTTGGCCTTGAAAAGAGCCCTATAAGGATTGCCACGTAAGATGAAATTTTTTTGGCAATGTTAAATACTAAATAAAGTCTTTTTCTGCCTGCAGTCCTACCCACACAGTCTTCAATGATTAGCTATTATGTGGGTAGTATAGTTTGTGACTGAAAAAAAAAATCATAACTTTTGAACAGAAACTCGGATTGAGACGATTACGGTGCCATTAGAAAGCCCTCAACGAGAACTTTTCAATGACACCCCAACATAATTCAGTTTCGAGCTACGGTGAAGAAGTTATGGCTAGTCAAAGTTTTGGTTGGTCAACCCGATATTTCTTTCAAGCGCAATTGACCGGTTTGTGTAAAAATTACAGCAAATAAGGATCCTAAAACACTTGAAATGATGAGGGAAACAATAGATTATGATTTCATAAGATTAGCACAAGTTGAACCATCAAAATCCATCAAAAATCTATGCTTGAACCTCACTAAATGGCCCAAATCCTTGAAGAAGGCTTCACACGTGTGAAAGTACGGCCTCCCACAGTCTGAGTACTGTACACCAGACCTACATTCAATCCTATAATCATTAGTAATCACAAATACTCAAACAATTATGAACATAGAGAGCAATTGCACCATTATGAGAGAAAAATCATGAAATTGCTTGATTGATTTTGGTGAGATATCATCACCTATATATACATGATCCATCACGGTTTTGGGCAGGTATGAGTAGCCCTAAACCTATCCCTAATGCTAATTTTGGTGGATCTTTCATCCCTACCAAGTTAGGGTTGGAATCTTGGAGATCCCTCAACAATGCAAAAATTACCAAAAATAGCTCCTATTTTTTCTCCCTTGTATCTAAGCATAATTTGGACTCATTCCAAAGGTTCTAACACTTAGGTCTACTTGAGAACATCCTTATGAATGGAATCCTATGCTATTTGGCACGTGTGACAAGCCACATCATGACCATCTAACTATTTACAAGTCATATGACCAAAACTAGTCAAGCTAGAATTGTGAATTTTTAACACTCCTCCTCACTATCTAGCTTGGTTCAATCATTGCTTTACTAATCACTCCAAGTGATGATCTGAACTTCATAAAAGGTGTCTTTTGAAGTGGTTTAGTAAGTAGATCAGCTACACATTCATTGCTTGGAACATGCTCCAAAGCAATCTCCTTGGCTTGCACCATTTCTCTCACAAAGTGATGGCATATCTCAATGTGCTTAGATCTTGCATGGAAGATTGGGTTAGATGCAAGGTGTTGGGCTGATATATTGTCATTGTAGATGATTGGTGCCTCCTCTGAATCCATGATCTTTAGTTCCACCAATAATCTCTTGATCCAAAGTACCTCCTTTGTAGTGGTTGTCAAAGCTTTGTACTCGGCCTCGGTTGAAGATAGAGATATAGTTTCTTGCTTTTTTGAAAGCCATGAAACCACACCTTCTCCTATGAAAGTTGAATAGGAACTTGTTGATTTCCTATCCCTCTTGTCCCCTGCAAAATCTGAATCACTAAATGCATGAAGGTTAATCACATCTCCTCTATATAGAATCCCAAAATCCAATGTACCCGAGATGTATCTTAGAATCCTCTTAGCCTTTTTCCAATGGATATTCAATGGCTTTTGCATGGATTGGCTCAACCTACATACACTAAAGCTAAGATCTGGTCTAGTTATAGTGATCCACATTAAGGAACCTATAAGTTGCCTAAACAAAGTGATGTCCATGAAGGATCTTTCATCATCTTCATTTGGCACTTTTACATCTTGCTCCATTGGTGTGTCAACACTTTTGCATACTTCCATCTTAAACTTCTTCAAAAGACTTTGAGCATAGTTTACTTGACTTATAAAGATAAAATCAGACCCTCTAAGTACTTCTATGCCTAAGATGAAGTGAAGACACCCTAGATCTACCATCTTGAACTCTAAGGATAGATCTATCTTGATTTTTTCAATACCATCAACACTATTTCCACTAATGATGATGTCATCTACATAAATGAGTAAAAGTACAATACCAACATCATCAAACTTAATGTAAAGAGTGGGATCATATTCACTTTGAACAAAAGAAAGTGAAATAAGATAGCAATGTAGTCTTGAATTCCAAGATCTCGAGGCTTGCTTCAAGCCATAGATGCTTCTTTGGAGATGGCATACTTTGTTCTCCATTCCATGCTTGATGAACCCTTGTGGCTGCTCCATATAGATATCCTCTTCCAAAAAACCATTCAAGAAAGCATTAGAGACATCCATTTGACATAGAGTCCATCCAAAATGTGATGCAAGTGCAATGATTAGTCTTATTGTGACCATCTTGGCCACGGGTGCAAAAGTTTCCTCATAGTCTATCCCTCTCTCTTGAGCATAACCTTTTGCAACTAATCTTTCTTTATGTTTGTTAACACTCCCATTTGCATTCAACTTAAGCTTGAAGACCCACTTGCATCCTATTACATTCCTTTGAGGTCTCTCAACAAGCAACCAAGTTTCATTCTCAATCAAGGCATCATACTCATCCAACATAGCTTTATACCATTCTTTGGAGTTCAATGCATCTTCAACATTACATGGTTCTTCAAAACTAGATAAATCATAAGAAGTGGATGAGATACCCTCAACTTGCTGTCCTTTGACTTGATATGTGAGCCTTGATGGCTCCACTTTTGCCCTTGAAGATCTCCTTGGTGTGATAGGTGGGTTTGGTGCTTGCTCCTCCATGAGCTCCTCCTCAAAACCAAGATCTTGCTCCTCGGCCATCTTCTTCTTGATTGTTGGAGCACTTGAGACTTCTTTAAGCATATGCATATGATGTTCATCAAAGATGACATCCCTTGAAACAACAAATTTGTTCAAGGATGGGAGATAGACTTTGTAGCCCTTGCTTGAGCTTGCATATCCAAGCATGATCCCTCTTGTGGAAGATGGATCCTCCTTGGTTCTTGTTTCCAATGGCACATGCACATAACATATACACCCAAAAACTTTCAAGTGATAAAGATTGGGTTTCTTTCCATACAAGATCTCATAAGGAGTTTTGCCTTCAATGGCTTTGCAAGACACCCTATTCATCAAGTAGTTTGCACATACAAGAGACTCACCCCAAAAGGATTTGGGCAAACAAGCATCTAATCTTAAAGCCTTAGAACATTCACATAATGTTCTATTCCTTCTTTCAGCAACTCCATTTTGTTGAGGAGTGTAAGGACAAGAAGTCTCTTTCTTGATCCCTTCCTCCTCACAAAAGGCCTTGAACTCATTGGAGATGAATTCTCCACCATTGTCACTTCTAAGAATCTTGATGCTATGATTATGATGCTTTTCCACAAACAACTTGAACTTTACAAAAGTATCAAATACTTGAGACTTGAAGGAAAGTAAGAACACCCAACAATATCTTGAGTAGTCATCAATGAAGGTTAAAAACATGGATGAATCTCCATTAGATTTGGTGCTAGCAATGTGCACATCCGAGTGTATGAGTTCAAGAGGATGAGATGACTTTGTGATGGAGTTAGGAAACACCTTCTTATGTGCCTTGGATAAGGCACAAGCTTCACAAACCTTGTCTTCCTTCCCAATAGACCTTGGTAGGCCTAAAGCATACTCCTCCTTGATCATAGCCTCCATGGAACCCGAGTTGACATGTCCAAGTCTTTTGTGCCATAAAGTAAAGGTAGATATCTTGCTCTTCTCGGCCAACATGACAACATTAGTATCCACAAATGCATCCAGCTTATAAAGTTTGCCAAGTCTAGTGCCCTTAGCCACTATCTTACCCTTCTTCTTGATGAAACATTCATTTGAAGCAAAGTCAACATTGAAACCATTGTCTACCATTTGGCCAACACTTAGTAGATTCTTTGTTATTGTAGGAATGTACAAAACACCTTCTATGTTGATCTTTTTGGAAGATCCTAAGCAAAGGGGAATGCTACCAACTCCTTCAATCTTACAAGCTTCATCATTTGCTGTATAGATAAACTTTATAGGTCCATCATAAGATAAGAGAGAAGAGAAAAACTCCCTTTTACTAGTCATGTGTGAACTAGCACCCGAGTCAATCCACCAAGGATCTTCTCCTTTGAAGCTTGTTGAAGAAAATATGGACATCATGAGAGAGTCCTCATGTGAACTCTCCTCCTCCTCCTCTTTGCTCATGTTGGCTTGGCTTTGATCTTGCTGTGAAAAACTCAGATCCAAAAGATGCTAAAGTTTCATAAAGATCTTGGCCATGGAAGTTATGCACATCTAGATTGAAAAAATGATAGAAATTGTGATGTTAAGCATACTAAACATCAACTAAACATCAAAATCTGATCATAAGCTTCCACAAATAGAAACTTGCTGTCCCTGTCCGTACTTCAGAGCCTACAACCTGCATTTCACACGTGTGAAGCCATAGCAACAAAGAAATCACAATTCTAGTGGCTAGAATGCAAGATATGAACAAAAAAGTGAGAGAGAAGAAGATGGACCTTCAAAGAGCATAACATTCATTCAATAGAATGAAAATGAGATGTGTACATACTCGTGGAGATGGCTATTTATAGCAGCCATAGTGCCTCTTGGCCACTTGTCTTATGATAGGCTAAAATTGGGGTCCAATAGGATTCACCCATATACCTAGAAATTTGGTCAAATAGGAATGCACCAAATTATGAGCCAATAGAAGAGCTCCACACTCGACCTCCTCTAATTAATGTGACCTCAAAAGTAGTGTACACATACTTTGGGCCTCTACATACATGTATGAACCTATCTCTAACTTTTATTTGGCCATAGGCCTACAAAATCTCAAGTTAGGAAAATACTACTAGTTGACAATTTTTCACACTTGCTTCCTCTTGAAGCATTCTGAGGCATAATGCCCCATCTTGCTACAATAGTAGCACTTCACCTTTGATTTGTCCTTCTTGACTTTGGTGGCTGATGGAGATGCCTTTGGGGGTCCTTCTTGATCCTCAAGCTTTGTAGACTTCTTGAATGTTGATCCTTTGCCTTTGGACTTGCCTTTGCCTTTGGTGAAGAGAGCTTGGTCATCTCCACCTTGGATGGAAAGCCTATCCATCCTCTCTTGCATTTGGCTCCTTCTTGATTCCTCGGCCATGAGTGTGCCTTGGAGTTCTTCAAGTATGGGTAGCTTACCCATAATTGCATATCCCTGAACCAAATTGTCAAATTCAAAGCTTAGTCCATTCAATATGAGTTGAACAAGCTCTTCATCCTTGATAGGGTCACCTATAAAGGCTAGCTCTTTGTTCAATTCCTTTACTCTTAGGACAAAAGTATGTGCACTCTCTCCTTTCTTTTGATAGCTTCTATAGATTTGATTCTTCAAAGCTAACATTCTAGTTTGGTTCTTGGATTCATAGACCTTTTGCAAAGTCTCCCAAGCATCTTGAGCTGAAGTTCAATCTCCTACCTCTCTTAAGAGTTCATTTGCAACATTCATTTTTATGCAATGTAGTGCAACATTGCACCTCTTGATGTATTTGGCTTTTTCTTGAGGATGAATAGGTTCACCCTCCTTACCATCTACAATTTCCATCAGATCTTGCATGATCATGATAGATTCCATTCTAACTTTCCATATGGAATAGTTAGTTTTGTTGAGCCTTTCATTAGTATCCAAAAGATATGCATTTATAGATGCCATCTAGTCTCCTAATCAAGGACTTGACACAAATGAAGGTTACTTCTATTGATTTGATTGAAGGTCTACCTTATCCCACTTCTTAGGGACCTGAAAAGATCAGTAATAGACTTCCTATAAAGATCTAAGAATGATCTCTAACAAAATCAAATCATAGAATACTAGAAACAATGCACTTGCTTGATTGAAGTAGACAATACTAGTAGAATTGCCCCTCTTTCTATAAAGAACATTAAAGCTTCCAAATGATCTGATCAAGAGTTAATTTCAGCAACCTAATATACTTCCAAAATCACTTGTAAAAGATCTAAATGGAACTTAATGAGGATGCAACACAATCTACTATCCAATCACAAGCAAAAAATGATCAAAATTGATGAAAAATTGATCTAATTTGGTGCATAAGTCAAGCAATGGTGGGACTGAACCTAAATCACTTTAGGAGGTGTCTACTACACCTTAGAACAGCCTTGAAGAGTCCCCAAAACTCTGATCTTCCCTCTCCTTGAATGCTAGAAAGCCTCCTCTATGAAATCACCTCCAAAACTCGCTTAGAAATCAATGCTTGGAGCAAGCAAAACTTGCTATCTTGGTAATGTGAATTGAATTCAACTTTGCCTCTGGTTTTAGACACCTAAACACCTGCAAATGAAGTCACACAACACCAATCTCCAATGTATTTGACTCACTTTGAGTTCTAGAATCAATACTAGATGCTAAGATCCAATCTACACAAGATTTAGATCAAAAATTGTGATCAAATTGAATAAAAACCAAGGATTTAGCTCATTTCAGCCTTTAGGCTCTGATACCATGTAAAAATTACAGCAAATAAGGATCCTAAAACACTTGAAATGATGAGGGAAACAATAGATTATGATTTCATAAGATTAGCACAAGTTGAACCATCAAAATCCATCAAAAATCTATGCTTGAACCTCACTAAATGGCCCAAATCCTTGAAGAAGGCTTCACACGTGTGAAAGTACGGCCTCCCACAGTCTGAGTACTGTACACCAGACCTACATTCAATCCTATAATCATTAGTAATCACAAATACTCAAACAATTATGAACATAGAGAGCAATTGCACCATTATGAGAGAAAAATCATGAAATTGCTTGATTGATTTTGGTGAGATATCATCACCTATATATACATGATCCATCACGGTTTTGGGCAGGTATGAGTAGCCCTAAACCTATCCCTAATGCTAATTTTGGTGGATCTTTCATCCCTACCAAGTTAGGGTTGGAATCTTGGAGATCCCTCAACAATGCAAAAATTACCAAAAATAGCTCCTATTTTTTCTCCCTTGTATCTAAGCATAATTTGGACTCATTCCAAAGGTTCTAACACTTAGGTCTACTTGAGAACATCCTTATGAATGGAATCCTATGCTATTTGGCACGTGTGACAAGCCACATCATGACCATCTAACTATTTACAAGTCATATGACCAAAACTAGTCAAGCTAGAATTGTGAATTTTTAACAGTTTGATCGCTTGAAAGAGATATCGGGTTGACCAAGTGTATCCAAAAATTCTAAGAAAGTTGACACTCCTCTTGAATAGCATCTCAAAAGGTGTTCTTCCATCCAATATAGCACTTGGCCACCTATTGCATAGAAAGTTGGCACACAACAGAGCTTGATCCCAAAATGGTTTTGGAACACTAGCACCTAACCTCATGGCTTTGGCACTTTCACATAAAGTCCTATTCTTCCTCTCGACCACTCCATTTTGTTGTGGTGTCCTTGGAGTTGTGTACTCCCTCTTGATCCCATGCTCATCACAAAAGGACTTGAACTTGGTCGATATGTACTCTCCGCCATTGTCACTCCTCAAGCACTTGACCTTTGTGGAAAATTGGTTCTCCCTTGCATTCTTGAACTTGAAAAAGACATCATACACTTCATCTTTGCTCTTTAGTAGATAGATCCAACAAAATCTACTAAAATCATCAATGAAAGCTACATACATCTTAGCTCCAATATTTCATGAATATCTGAATGTACAACTTGAAAAGGCTTTGTAGATCTAGATGTAGATTTTTTTCTGACATTCATTTCTCATAGTGAGAAGTTAGATTTTTTCATCAGTTGTATGCCATTGTGCTCTTGCCTTAGATTTTTCAAGCATACTATTCTTTGATCAATCTTGTGCAATCACAACACCTCAGTAAGATCCTGTAGGGTGTGTGGTGAAGTTCACACGTGCTAAAAACTTCACAAACTCTACAATTTTGGTGAATCTAGCATCCTCATGAGCTTGCTTTGTGTCAATTGCTTTTTGCTTGGAACTTCTATTGTGCTTATGCTTCGTCATTTCATTGTTTATATTTATTAAAGTTTCTCCATTAGATTAAAAGCAAGTGCTTGTGAGCAACCTCCCTCTAACCTATCTCTCTTATCCCCTTCACCTCTACTATGGATATTGTGGGTAGTGTTAGATTGATGATAGAATAGTTTGGGGTTAGTGTTAATGTGAATGTGGTTAGAAAAAAAACTAAAGTAGCCATCTTAATAATATAGTTAGAGCTCTATCATCATGGAACTAACCCTTTTGACAGGCGGGGGGTGGCTTGCGCTAAACTATGACCCTACGAGTGGCGATGTTGCCGGTGATAGACTACTACTAACTAGTTTACTTGTCATTTTAGTTGTTTTCTGTTTATTTTTTGAGTCTTAGGTGGTTTGGAGGGTAGTTTACAATGGTTTTTGCTTGCTTTTGTGTGATTGATCTGTTGGAAGCTAGTGAAGGAGGTGTTTGGAGTGGAGGTAGTGGAGACCTAAGACAACCTCTAAGGGCTTGACATATCATCACATTCACCAAAAAATCTCAAAAACCAAGAAATTTGCAATTTTGGAGAGAAAAACTAAGCCAAAAACCATCAACTTTTTATTTTTTCTTATCCAGTGGATAAAAAGTGGAGCACGATTGGCAACAGCCTGAGGACACTGTCCCAGCCCTGCATAGAAGCCTGTGAGAGTTACTTCTCAGCAGATTTCCAAAAAAGTCAAAAATACCATAAAAATTCAAAAAACCTTTGTAAAATCAAAAAAAAAATTCAAAATTGTTCAATAACCTTCGTATGACCTCCTGTAGCTAGATCTCATTGAGACAAGCTCACAGACAAGTCTACGAGAGTTACTTTGCAGTGGAAGACCCCCTGCGAGAGTTCCCAAGTCCTAGAAGAGCCAAATTGAAGCAAGAACGCTCGCAAACACCATTTTTTGGCAGCTTTTGTGGCAACTAACTCTTGCCAGACTTCCTGTAACTGACCCCTCTATCAAACATTTTGATTCACTTTACAATTCTCCACACGTGGGAACATCCTCCACACATGTGAGATTCACTTACAAACTTCTATCATAAAAAATACCAAGCTAGATTTTTGCGAATTTCTCACACTCCTCCTCAAAAAATAGCTTGGAAAGGTACTAGATCACTTGAGAAGTTTGTAAATCTTTTTTAGTGGATCCTTTGGTATGCATGAGAAGTGAAGATCAGCCAAGGGATCCATCATCCACCCTCACCATATCCATGATAAGATCTCTTTGGTAGAATCACAGTAAGAATCAAAGAGTTATCCATTAAAAACGGCTAAAATCTTACTAATAGCCAATCAAACTCATCAGATCCTCACATATCTAGGTTGCATTCTTTACACCCATCAAAATCTAGTACTCCTAGACTCCTTCAACGAATAAATCTGAGATCAAGACGATCATTACCCAGAAGAGTTGGAAATCAAGCACCAAACCTTTTCCAAGTTACAGCCGCATAGATTGAAGCATAAGCAGGACCAGCCGCCATGGACCGGATGGATCTGATGCAAAAAATGCACTCAAAAAATGCAAATTCCAGCTAGAGCTCTGGTGGCAAACTGATAAAAAGTCTCTCGAACGATTCACAATACTCGAATTATTTCTGTTTGAGAATAATTCTTGTTGGATCAATCAGGCTCTGTAATGCAACAAAATAAAACGAGATGAAATCTAGGCAAAAATGAAACGAAGCGAAGTGAAAATTAAACAAGTTCTAAAATTGATTTATGCTGGAAGCATAGAGATTGCGAAACGAAATGAAATGAAATGAAACACGAAACACGAAGCGAAGCTAAAATATTCGCCATCGAAATCAGTTCGTCAAGAATTTAGATATGATTGCTGGTCACTACCGGCTATATCATTCTTACAATCCTTCAGAGTGTAGACAGACACTGCTGATCTACGTTAACAGATTAATATAGCATTCTACAAAATTAAACCAATGTGCAAAATTGAATAAACAAGTATATCAAATACACGAATAGTAGCAGACAAAAAATACATTCGAGATCATACAATCATACAGAATAATATGTGCTAAAATAGCTACAACATTATCTATTGATCTTCTGATTTTTTGAGCACTGTGCGACAAACCACACAATGCATTGGCATGAGAGAAATACAGTTCTCTCACAAATAATGTCTTGCTTACTAGCGGACTTCTGGATCTACAGATCTTTTACAAAATTGTCTCGCTCATAGGCGGACATGTATTTAGTGTTTTTTGTCTTTTTCTGACTTTCTTTCTTCTTGCAGTATTATGCATCAAGCAAAAAGTATATAGTTCGCTCACTTTTTCGTGTCGCGTCTTGTAACTTCCAGATCAAAAAGATTGAACATCTTCAACTAATCTCAAATTACAAGAGTGACAAATTAGCCACGATCTAGATTAATTTTGCTCAATTACTTGTACCCCATGGTATCTTGGCTGATCTTCTTGGTCAGTTGAGGAGCACAACTGATTTCATGTCGTGTCGTGTAGAGTCATGTCGTCTTTTGTCAAAAATTCAGGATTGAAAGCTAGCAAAGCTTTGGCAATAGAAACATTTTGTTTCTTCGGGATCAACCCGTATCTGTTGTACCCTTGCAAGCAATCCGGAGGACACCTCAACTCGAAATGCCAAAATATGATGGATCGACAGATCCTATCAGATTTCTCTAAATTTGTGAACAAGCGTGCAAAATCTATGGTGAATAGACTCTTGAGAAAAAATTGAAGTTGTTCCCCATGTCATCAGTAGCTACATCCCAAGATTGGTTCTTCAACCAATCGCGAAGAGAAGTCCATGTGGGAAGAGATTAAAGCGACTCTCATCACCTGATTTAAACCAAAAAAATTTCTGGAAGACCCGTTTCTCCTATGGAGCAAAATCAAAATTGGAAAATGAGCAAGGTTGCGGGACTACATTGAATGGGTCAAACATCTATGATTCGAGTGTAACATGGCCCTTATAAGGGAAAGCTCCTCAAGATCCTGTTTACAAGACAAACAATATGGAAAACACACAATGGAGAAACCACCCCACCAAGTAGAAGCAATTAACTCTAGAAGCTTCACCCCCAAGCCAAGGAATAGGAAGCATGAAAATAGATTGAATTCCTGGAAATGAATCAACCATAAATGTATTTAGTAGGACGAGTTTGGCCTCCTTATATAGAGCTTGGAACCTCCTATGCACATAGACATGCAAGGTCCTAACTCCCCTATGTTGGAAAATAAGCCCACAATTGTCTCCTTGGTGAATAACTATTTCAATTTCATGATTCTTCCTGCATGTTTATTGATCGTTGATCTAGGGTCAGGTGAAACCAACTTTGGTTCTACGTCTGCTCATTTGATACCTGCAGGAATCACAACTTAGACAGCCAAATTATTTGAAGAACATCTACAACGGGCTTTCGGCTGATCTCTAGCAAAGGGTAACCATTCCTGTCATAATTTCAAATTCAGGTGTTAAGTTCAATTACTTGAAGTCATTGAAGACTTGGCCATTTTCAAGGATTTTCAAAAACTAGCATTTACAACAAGTCTGCAGATTTACATTACTTTTTCAACAGTCTACAGAAATACTCTAAGTGTCGCTACAATCTGTAGAAATGAACTATCTTTCTTATAGTGTCGGCTTTCTCCGAAAAGCGACAGTGTCTGCTTTTCCCAAAAAGCGACACTTCAGTATAGTTCACAAATTCAAGTTTTTGTGACAGTGTCGATTTTTTTGCATTTTCTCAAAATGCGACAATGTCGGCTTTTTGCGACATTGTCACTTTTTTCCAAAAAGCGACACTTGCCTTAAACTTCTTCCTTTCAGCTATTTTGAAGGAGTTAAACTATTTTAAAGACACTGTCATTTTTTTTAAGGGCACCATCAAATTTTTAAGGACAATGTTGTCTTTTTAAGGGCACCATCGGCTTTTTAAGAACAATGTCATCTTTTTAAGAGCATCGTTGACTTTTAAGGATAGTGTCGCCTTTTTAAGGGCACTGTCGACTTTTTTGCAAAATATTGAAGAGAAAAAAAAAATCCGACAGTCGTCTATTTTCAACGAGGAACGTTCCCAACGACTTCCCAAAAATACGAAGTGAGAGAAAGCCACTTCATGTAAAAAAGTGAGAGCTCTATTTGCAACGTCCTCATCACTGTCAACATTCTCTGATTCGTTGACCGTACATACTATGTATAGTTGTCACAAAAAGCCAAATATTTCCAAGTGCAACAACTTACCTAATTAGTTGACAAACATTTATTGTAATTAATACATGGATGAATTGTATAAATGGATCATACAGGCACACTCTACGTGATGCTCCATCCATGAGACGTATAATTTGAGCCTCCCGGTTACGCCGCCATTTTGGTTGTAATTGCTATTTTATTGTGCTTCACTATAATATAGCAGCAGCACGCTTTCCTATCTATGTATAACGTAGATGAATGCTTGTTGTGATTGAATGCACTTTATCACTGTTTAATCGTGCTTGTTTACTCACTCTGATCAGAACACGGACATCTACGACTCCTTCACTTCTGATGATGGCTGCCTTTGATGCCTGAGGAACTCGCGATATCATACTTCTCTTTTCCTCTATTTTAGAACTAAACTTCATATTGAATCTGATTTTTAGTGATACCACACACGCAAATCATTTCTCATCTCTTCGGTGGATTGTACTCTCATTTTTGTGAGTATGAACTAATTTTTAAGATCCTAGTGGGCAACTGGAACACTCAAAGCTATGATTATACTTAGCATAAGCTATCTATTAGACTGTTTATCTAGCAGCTGATTGTAACAGGAGAGCTATTCCGCAATATTCTTCCTCTCTTCTTCGTTCACGTTCTTCTATCTCCCTATCATCAAAATGCAGTCAATCAGGACTTTGATTGCGTTAGCAACCACGGAAGACCTCGAAATGCACCAAATGGATGTCAAGACAGTAGTTCTCAATGAACAATGTCGAAGAGGAGCTGTACACCTTCCAACCGAAAGGATTTGAAGTCAAAGACCAAGAGCACAAAGTGTGCAAGCTGCATAAAATAATCTACGGTCTAAAACAGGCCACAAGAGCATGGTTCAATAGAATCAACTCTCATCTTATGCAAAGTGGAATTTGCAAACAATTCAGCTGACTGTAATGTTTATTCAAAGCACATAGGCACCAATTCAGTTCACATAGCTCTTTACGTAGATGATGCATTTATTTTGTCTAATGCTACTTCTCTTCTACACACTATAGAGTCTCCATGCATGGATCCTCTATTTATAAAGCTGTTATTGATAACTCTACACATGCCTTGACTGTCCCAAACCTGGTACTAACTCCATTTAGTGTGATTTGGGCCTCACAAAAAATATTAGTTACTTTCAAGTCACGTCCAGTATATCGTGACATAACTAATAGTCTTGATTTATTGGAGTACCGTGTATCCAAAACTAGGAGCATACTGAATCCTATGTACAGGTCATGGACATGACAGCCCTGACTCCCAATAATGTGGTGATCATGTGGTTCCTAGCTTAGAAGATAGCTTAGAAGATTAGAAGATAGCTTAAACGCGGGGAGTTGTAGTACGCTACATTGCAAGAAGCCATGGAAGATGTCATCAAGGAAGAAGATGAAGGATCAGATGATGATTCAAGCCATAACTATCCAACAGTCCATCATCTGACTCCCTCGATATCAATGCCTACAATATTGCAAACGATCTGTTGATGGATAAGATTACAAAACTCCACAAACAATAGATGAAAAAATTGACAACCCAGTTTGATAAAAAACTGAAGGCTTCCCAAAGTATTGTAGCATCATCTTCCAATGCGCCCTACCAATTGAGTGCCATTGATTAGATTTGACATAGGGTCATGAAATCTAATTAATCTAGGCTGAAATCAGGTCCTCTAAACTTGTTTTACAAGTCTTGAAAGTACATCAAAAAAGTGTGAGGGAGATTTATAGCTTTGTGAGAGAGTGCTAGAACTGAGATTATAAGTCCATTTGTTGGATTGGAAATCTAATTTGAGTGAAACACTACAAGAAAGAGACCTTAGTGAGTGTCTAGAGACAATCAAATCCATTTATTGGCAAGATTTGTTTGAAAGTAGTTTTCACTTCATCTTATCTTCATTCTAGCTTTGTGAGGGAGTGATAGAACTATTATTATAAGTCCATTTTTAAACTAGAAATCAAATTTGAGTGAAACACTACAAGTGTGAGACCTTTGTGAGTTTCAAGTCAATCAAATCTATTTCTTGCTTGTAGAAATCACTAGTAAGATGGGATCTGCTGGAGCATATCTTCTAGAAGCTAGTGAGAGATTGAATTCTACAAATTATGCTATTTGGAAGGTTAGGATGGAGTCGCTCTTGGTGCTCCAAGACCTTTATGAGTTCTTGATTGAAGATGAAGATGAACCTCTAGGTGCACATGAGTTAGCTAGATACAAGAAGAGATCTAGGCTTGCACTTCTGCATTAGTAGCTCCTCGGAATATTAAAGACAATGCTTCACTAGGAATGTCATTAGACACAATATTGACTTGCAAATCCACTGAGCGTATCATGATGAACAATAGGATTTCAAATGTAAAGTGTAAAATAGCAGAGTCTTTGATGGTGGACATTCAAAATATTTTAGATAAGACTATAGTTCGGGGTGCTTGTGATTTTGCAGGTATTAGTAGGGAAGCATATGCAACAATATTTAAACTAATTAGAGAAGCTTTTAAGCAAGTTCAAATTAGAAAAGCCCCAATCCCTAGGACATACACTTGAAGAAAGAGAGGGATACATTAAACATAGGTATGCGTAAGATCACTGGAACTCCATTTCATATTGAGGAGGTGTATGAAATTGATGGAAGATCGATATTCTATAATTCATCAAACAGTTTATTTGTTGATCTAAATTACTTGCTGAGATACATTGTCACATTCTATGATATAACCTATGAAAAGGTGAATGGCAGAATAATCATAATACTTAAGTTAGATGAGTCAGAAATTGTGAAAGGGCAGAAGATGGAAAGGGTTAGTATAACTCTCATGAATGGTGCTATATCCCAAACAGAGAACCAAGAAGATTTCAAATTCAGTGTCCAGTCAGAAAATGATATATATGGTGGTTGGCAGCGTTTCAGGTAACTAGCCTCATTATTACATTACATTCATTGAATAGTATTGATACATTGTAAACTAAGTATGAGTAATTCTTTGGACAGGTGCTGAAAGAGGATCATGATATATTATCATGGATATTCTCAAGGACATCTTATCCTAGGATCATCAAGGACCATATGGATGGAGGATTTCTCAATGTTCCAGGAGTTGGAGACTTCAATGTTGAATGGCACTTAGCAGGTGATTTGAAAACATTGAAATGTATGTATAATGTCTCTCACGGTGCTACATCAAAACACCCTTGTTTGTACTGCATGAAAATGGCAAAAGATGTAACTAGGAGTACAAGAATTACTAGAGAATATGCAGATCCAAACTGGAAGCCTGTGCTGCCTATGCCCTTAAAAAATGTGCATGTTTGCACTCTTCATGCAGAAGTTAGATTAATAGAAAAGATCATTTATCTTCATATAGATTTTGCTTGGAATACTAAGCCAGCATCATTAGCAAAGAAAGCTATCTCTCGATTAGAAGATGTTTTATCAAAAGCAGGACTTCATAAAGGACATGTCAAAATTCAAAAAGATGAAAAGCTTTCAGGAAAGAATGGGAACATGCCAACTAAGCCAAGCATAGGAGGAGCAAAAGCATGTCATTTTCTATCAAATCATACTGGTAAGGCTTCTAATATTCAACACTCAGTCTTGACAAATATTATTGCTGCCACTCAGGACTTCGAGAAAGATGGCAAAACCAAAGTACTAAAAGTTGATGTATGGAAAAAGCTTGATAGTATGATTGTTATTTTAAGAAAAGCAAAATACTCTGATATTGATAAGAAAGCTATCCAAAGGACTTGTGTATTTGATAACTATTTTTGTAATTAGTATGAATAGTGTCATAAAAGATGAAACATCATTTGTATTGGAAATCTTTGGGTCCACATGCTTTGAGCATGATCATTCCAACGTAAGGACCAAAGATTATCCTATTTCAATGATAGAAATAATGGTAGTGTTTTGCTCTTCAAGTAGAGATTGTAGAATCGACTTGTTGTCCACCAAAGAATTTGTCAATGGTGGCAATGTGATCTTTCAAGAGTGGAAGATTTGTAAACTTGAAGAATCACGTTTGGATCGACATCTTATTCAATTCATTGATGGTTTGAGGTCAAGTCAAGTGGAGGAGCAAGCTCAAGACCCGAGGACTCCAAGAATAACCATGAGTATCCAGATGGAGCCATCAAGGCTCAATCATGTGGATCAAGCAAGGCAAGTTGTCTTTGGCAACATTGTGTATGCACTTAATTTTTTAATTGATGTCTCTTCAAGTGCACAAAATGCCTTGGAATCCATGGCTTGGCACGATGTTTAGTTTTGAAGTGTGCTACATGTATATAGACACATTTATGGAACATCTTGTAAGGGATCCTTTAAGAGGTGCTAAAAGATCCTGCTAAAAGATCCTTCATGGCATTAGTGCATACTACAAATAGCATAAGAACAACTTCAGATCACTTTAAGAATAGGTGTATCCATCCGCTACTTCATGTCAGAGCAGTACAATGATTGAATGATATTGAGTTCTCTTAGATCTAGAAACTCATACGGCAGTAAGAACCAAGTATAGAACAATACAATAACATTCATCTCATATGTACAATATAAGGCAACCATTTGAGAATCAAATAGACTGGCACCATCAACGACAATGAAAGGAACATACTGCACAATGTTCTTGACATAATCATTCATAAGGAAACATAGTTAAGAGTACATGTATCTTGGATTTGCCACAGAGTTCAAATAAACTAGACCTCTACTTCCTACAAACAGAGCAAAAGTCTGCATAGTTAATGAATGAATAGAATGAAGTACTCAGGTAAAAGATCTTTTTATATTAGGACAAGCTCTGTTCTACCATAATTTAGGCTCCAATGTTCTTCCACTTTAATCATAGTTAGAACCTCTTAATTGTATATAATGTGCACCTCTTTTCTATTTGTGTGACTGTCCAATTCAAGATCTTGATCTATTGGTGTCCAAGTCCCACTTATTTTTTTTCATCTATGGTAAGGAAGAATTTCATAGAATTTCATAGTCAAGCATTTAGGTGTAGGATGTTGATAGGGTCAAATTTGGCATAGATGACAAATTATCCATTTCCACTTGTAATGCCACTATTGAGACAAAATAGAGTAGGAGGCCAAACTCGTGCCAATTAGAGTGTAGACAAGTGTAATGCTTTTGTTTGATGAAGTTTAAGAGGTCCAATAGGATCTAGAGGTGGAACCATGTGTGGTCCAATAGAATTTGAGGTTTGCTTGAAAATGGTCCAGTAGAATTTAGAGGTGCATGGATCAATGGTCCAATAGGATTAAGAGGTGGAAAAGTGTGGTCCAATCATAGTTAAGCATAGTGGTAGCTCGTGGATCTACTAGTATCATTGTACTCCTCATTTGGATCTAATTGATTTTGGAGATTGAGTGGATTTTGAGAGTTATTGGATTTCTAGCTTTCTCTCTCTACCCGAGAGCTCATGATGATTTTATCTCTCTACCCGAGGAGAACAGCTTGTTTTCACTTAGAATAATTTTTTAATACTTCTCACACGTGTGAGTGAGAGTTGGAAGTGATTGAATGCATTTAGTAGTGTGTTGTTGCCATAGAATCGAAGATAGATCTTGAATCTCAATCTAGTCTTGATCTTCGTGCATCTACACACCTTAGGAGATCACAAGTACATGTTGTGGACAGTCCACACGTGTGAAATCAACAAAAGGAACCAACTGAATCAAATGACTTTTGCCCAGTACTTACTTTCATTCAATTTCTCACATCTAATATTAATTTGCATCTAAAGGATTTTGACACAATACTATTAGGAGTTAGCCATTCATCACCACCAAAAGTTCACAATGGAATCTCTTCAAGCTTTCCTAAACTACCATGCATATCCAGAATGTATTTGAATCAATAGAAAAATATATATTGTAAAACATCAATAATGTCTTTTGCATTCATGGTGGGTGCCTTCACTTAAATAAGCTTTATGAGATTTTAGAAGATGACTATGAGAGCATTTCCATTATGTAATATAGCTCATTTAAAATAAAAAATAGAAATAAATTTTCAAATTGCCAGTTTACAACATGAAAGCATTACATTAGTTGAATTTGCCTATGTTGAACATGCCAATCTGTAGATGGTAGTATCTAAAGTTAAAATAATCAACCATACTAGTTAAAATAATGCACAACTAATAACTATACTGGTTCAAGTCACAGTTTGACAATAAGAAAAGTATCTGTATGTTGTTATTGTGATCCTATTACCTAGTTACATTTGATAAGACTGATGGAACTTTGAATCTAGAACTACACAAATTTGAGAATTTGGTGCTCAACTTGTGGCAATCACTATGGCAAGAAGACCAAAGTCCAAAATTGAATCTGTGATTTTTCAAAATGAGGAAAATGAAGCTGGCATTTGGATATTTTATTCTTAGATATTTATATCCATCATGCATAAGTGAATGGGAGGCAGTACAACCGCTTGCATTCATTCAGATATTGGAAGATTGCAGTATAGAGGAAGAACTTCAAAAGAGCTTGTAGATCATCACATTTGAATCCTAGCAAAAAAAAAAAACAAAGACTATATTTCTAACGATTAATAATTGGAGAAATAAACCAACTCATTCTAATGCTCAAACTCACCCAAAATTAGTGTTATGTCATTTTTTAAAGAATCATCACAATAGCTTATTGTATCTCGACAAATTAAAAAGAAAAAATTAGATTGACTTGAGCCTAACTAAAGCCTAGAGTTTCACAAAGTTACATAAAAGGACAAATGTTATGCTAAGAAGCTTCTCATAAATTGTTATAATGCTTAAAACAAGTGCCATTAAGACAAAAGTGGGGAAGTGTTGAAGTGCATTGATGTCGGTCACCAAGTAAAAGAGAGAGAGAAAAAAATCACACGAATCTTACAAAGGGTAAGGCCTAGAGTCTCTCAGACTTTTTGCCCTTTCCTTTAGAGTACTTGTCGAGGGGAAGACCGAAAAGCCTTCAATGCTAGGCTTTACAATGTACATATATTTCAATCTAGTGGAAAAAACCTAAGGGATTGTGTTGGCATTTCACTTCATATGTTTGAAGTGATTTTAATCAAGCAAAGGACTTCATTCCTTCGGAAATCATGGTTTCCACTTTGTGCATGGATTATTTTATGGAAATAAATACCATGAGCATCATCAATACAATACAATATACTTACCAACCAACTAAATTATTCTGGGAAGGGATATTGAGCATATCTGCCTGTCACAAGGTTTCTGACTAGAAAATTTCAAGCAGACTCAAGGATAGTTAGAATTGTAGTAATATATTAAACTCTTTTTTAAAATCTTCAAATCTATAAAGGTAATTTCTAAGTAGAACAAGTCCAAGCAAACTCAAGGAAAGTGAGAAACTCTTTTTTAAAATCTTCAAATCTATAAAGGTAATTTCTAAGTAGAACAAGTTCAAGCACACTCAAGGATGGTGAGAATTGAAGCAGTCAACCATTCTACTTTAATTTTGCTAGAATTTTCAAATTTTTGTCAAGGTTTTCTGATCATGAGTAACTAACGTTCGGGCAGACTCAAAGGACAGTAAGAATTGCAGTGATGTATTATACTTTTGCCAAAATTTTCAAATTTGTGACGGTTTCCGAGTAGAAAAAGCTGAAGCACACTGAAAGATAGTGATAATTGGGTAAGCGTTTTTCTCATCACTACAAAGCCAGGGTCCTCTTCAAATTAGAGTCATCAGATCACAAAAATGGTAATTACACTGATGTAATTTTACATCATCAGAGTAGTCGACATAGCAGCAGACGGAAATTAAGATGATCAAAGCAACCTGGAATACATGACACAAGCTTCTATCATGAGGTTGCCGAATTAGGGTCTAGAGTATTTTCTCCGACCAAAGGCCGGTAGACAACAGAAAAGTTTTTCAGCAAAGTGTTGCCTAGTTGCCACGGTTTCCTCAGCCTCATTTTCGGCGTCATCCATGCAAGTATTTAGACAAAAACCAGGATAATTTCTCTTCAAAGGTTGTGAGAATTCATTCTCCGGGCACGGGTGCTCTTCAATAGAGCATAATTTGGGCTTACCCGGCATGTCCTCGACCCGCTTGAATAAGACTTGTATATCTGAGGAATTCGATATAGAGATAGAAATTCCAGACGCCGATTTCGTTCTTCGTAGCTCGAAATGATCACTAAATGGCCGTGGCTTGAGGTGCAAGTACTTGTACCCTGTAGCTGATCCAGAACTGGGCATCTGTATGTTGGGCTGAAAGAAAACTTTGCAACTGTTGTCATTTGCCACTGCATGTACGTAGGGCTGCTCCGATTCATCGGACTTCAGAACGAGATTACACGAGTTGCAGATATCCGGAGGCGCATGATCCAGCACAGAAAAATTATCGTTTCCATCTTCCTGTCTCATGACCTGCAATGTCGTTTGAGGTTGACTGTCTTCATGAGGGGGATCAGCGTGCATATGCTTAGGAGCTATAATTTGAGCCGAAGTAACTAGAGGTCTGCTGCTGAAGCATGATCTGTAGGTAGGCAGGTACGACGAATATATTGCTGCATCACGGCGTTGATGTTCATCTGCTGCAATTCGGGAAGCAGCAGCACAATGGCGCTCCATCGATGATCGTGGACAACAGCAAAAACGATGATGAAAAGCAAGAAAGAGGGAATTAAGCAGAATTTTTATACCCTTCACAGCGTAGCCTTTGGGAGTAATAAAATCATGCATGAAAAAAGCAAAAGAGGATCTGCATGTGTGTCATGGTCTCTCTACACCAAACACAAGCCCATGTGTTTGGCCTTGCCTCAGTTAGCCTGTATTGTACTGAAAATCTTTAGGTCCTCTTTAGGGGTGGAAGGTCATGTCCCCAAGCCCTTTCACCCTATGAGGTGGACGTATGAGTTAGGCGGACATACGAAGGGGTATGGCCTTACGGTGACATAATGGAAAGCGCAATTTTAGCTTTAATTTGTTAATTAGTTTCTTTTTGTAGAGAATTTTGTTGTTGTCGATAGAATATGAGTGTGAGTAGCTAGTGATGGCTTGTCACATGGCACGTGGGTATTGGACATGAGGCTAAAAGCTTCATGTAACATAAATGGGTTTGTTCAAGCATCGATCTACGCATATGTCAGATTTAGATTAATGTTTAAATTTCTTACAAATGTTGCCAATTAATATTAGTCGCGAACTCTTATTGTCATTGATTTACTTTTTACAATTTCTTTAGTATCACTTTAACATGTTTAATATACAGATTTTGATTATGAGATGGAGGATCCCTCTTCCCCCCTCACCCTTGGCTGTTTTGTCGTCCCCTTTCCACTGTACCCTATCGTGTGAACAAACCTGTGACCTTCCGTGTCTCTTAATTTGCCATGTCCGAACCCTTCTTTCCCTTTGGATCCCCCCACCCCCATATCGAGAATATTCCATCTCTCTCTCTCTCTCTCTCTCTCTCTCTCTCTCTCTCTCTCTCTCTCTCTCTCTCTCTCTCTCTCTCTCTCTCTCTCTCTCTCTCTCTCTCTCTCTCTCTCTCTCTCTCTCTCTCTCTCTCTCTCTCTCTCTCTATATATATATATATATATATATATATATATCTGCCCACGTGTGCATCCCCATCCTCTTGAAAAAGCCACAAAACAAATTTATTTTAAGATTTCAAAATGTTCTTTTTACAATTTGAGTTTTTTTCATGTGCACATGAATGATTTGCCAAAGTAATTGACAAAAAAAGTATCCCATCAAATTTCAATTGTTATGACATTTTCTCTTTCATGAACCAATATTTCATGGAATCCAAATTGAATCAATTTTCTGACATCCCCTTTCATTTTCAAATTTCTGTAATTAGCTTTGAAACATTCACATTTTTCTTATTTTACCTCAGAATTCAGTGTGGTTCAAAGCAAAAATGATTAATTTGATGAGTTTGACATTAACCAATTATTTATAGACTAGTGACCATTATCCAATCTAAAAAACAAAAAATTCAACTCTGTCAAAATTGCTATATTTATATTTTCTATTCTATTTTTTAAAATTTTCATATCTTCTTCATTTGGGTTTGGATCTCAATGCAGTACAAAGCAAAATTCATCAACTCAATAAGCTTGATGTTGTAGAGGTCTCATTTATACCCAACTTTGATCTCCTTAAAGTTCTTTATATTTGCTCTTATTGAAAACCCATGCCACGCACATTGTCATATTTGATTTTCATATGATTACAAAATTCATCTTAGGCCTAATTTAGTAAGCCTAGTTTATTTCTTAGATAGTTAATCGGCAGTGAGTTGTTCTTCCACATAACCAATTTCTCATCCTTTCTTGGATCGACTAGATCTAACGGTTACAGGATCTTCATACGAACAAGGTTTATCGTAAAGATCGTTCAAATCGGGTTTCCACTATGCTTGGCATAAAGCAACGATTACAACGTCTAAAGTGTAATCACAAAAGTATGTTGGTATATCATGCAATGGCTTAGCTAACAATGCTTGATCTTGCCTATTCTTTAATGTATTCCACATCGTCTCCACGATCAATTTTGTGGTTGATGATGGAAGAAGCTTCTTTTTCTAGTGGGCTAGCAGGCCTGATCATCCAAGTATTTGGATCTATCCTCGCAACTCAATCTCAATCTTGATCTTGCCTATTCGTCAATGTATTCCACATCGTCTCCACTATCAATTTTATGGTTGATGATGGAAGAAGCTTCTTTTTCTAGTGGGCTAGCAGGCCTGAGCATCCAAGTATTTGGATCGATCCTCACAACTCAATCTCAATTTTCAAGTGTAATTTGGTCTGTTCCCCAATCATGGCGTGCTTTGGCCATCTCCAGCCACGGTCATCCCAACAGGAGTGGATAGGATCAAGGGGCTTTCAAAAGGTCCAACATAATGAAGTTTACTACAATACAAAGATTAGGCTGGATCTTCACATCCACATTCTCCACTATTCCCATGGGTTTGATGCAACTTTGATAGGCAAATTTCATAGTAAAATCTACTGGCTTTATTAATGCACTTAGTCCCCATTTCTGATATACATGCAAGGACATAATGTTTACACATGAACCACCATCAACAATGGCAGCTGGTGGTGGAAGATTCTTGTGTTGTATAGGCAAGGTGACATTACTTTTCTTATTTTTCGAAGTGGCATCTATTGCCATCACAAACGGGCCATCATCATTGACTTCACTCAAAGAATATTCTTTGGACACATCCTTAGCTCCTAATTATGTTGTTAAGGCTTGACATAAAGGGTTCAAGTTTTTCAGCACATTGCCTAAGGGGACGGTGATTTGGTTGGATAACAAGGCAGTTAAGGCTTCAGTTCCACTCCCCTCTGGTTCTTAGGTTGTAAATGGTTCTTCGTTTAATTCTAGAAGAGAAACTCCTTCAGAGTTTGGTGGTGATGATGGTGCATAAACAACTTGGTTTGAAGGTTTGGCTAAGTCCATAAGTTCTATTTGGCGATTGGAGGTCACTGATGGGAGCTTTGGCTTGTTCCTCCTGAATCCATTGTCATATCTTGAGGTATTGCTTCTTCTCCTTTTGTGGATTTGCGTACTCTCCAGGTCCAGTAGATTGAGTGTAGTGATTTATCGTATGGTTGGGTATGCTCCTCATCCAATACTCTCTCTACAATTAGGGGTTCCTTTAGTTGTTGGGCTGGACATAGAATGAGCTACTTCTAGTGAAACATGGCGCCAACAGATCCAGTACTTGATCAATTGAATACGTGTCGTGATGCACTAGTAGACACATTTTGTTGTTAATAGGCCTAGCTATTTGAATTGGGACCAAATTATGGAAGTAACCTATAACTAGTCATGAATTGAGTAAGTGCACAAAGCTCGAAAAGAAGAGCTATATTGCTCTATAGGTCACTTGAATCCAAGCTCATAAAATACCTTGATACTCTCGAGGAGTGTCTCAATACACAAAATATAAATGACCATTAATATGCTATCCATTCAGTGATGACATCAAATCAAAAGATTATGTAGAGGAACCTTTAGTCTTAGGCACAAATGTTATACAGCCAAGTGTATTGTATCAGGATGCTAGATTTACTAATGACTTTTGAAGAGCTATGTTTGATATTTTAGGCACAACTTTGAAATAGGCTTCCTCTTTCCACCTTCAAACAAAGTGAATTGACCAATCAAAGCAAGGGATTGAAAATAAACTTCTATGGGAAGAATTCCTTCCTATTGCAAAATTTTCTTGTGATAAAATTGTGACTGCTTTTTTTGGTAAACCCAAATTACCTTCTATGGTTATGTTTAAAGAATTTTTGTTTTTCCTATGGAATTTGTTCATGATAACAAATAATCTTATGGCATATTACGGTTGCAATATCTTGAGCACAAATAAAAACCAAAAGAAGCATGCAAGTTTGTGTCAGAGGCTGATAAACTACCAAGAAGGGGATTGTGTTCTCTTGAAACTTGGCAAGAAGCGGCTAAGAAAGAAAAAAGGTAAGGCGAGCTTTTATTCCAAGCTGGCTATGACATTTTTTTGATGCTTTTCAAGTTAAAAAAATCTTACTTGTGAAGAGGTACTTGTAGAATAAAATATCCATGACAAGTTCCATATGATCTTGTTGAAGAAGTATGTTGGACTAGTACAACACAAGTTCCTCAAGACTACTGACATGTCTATTGTATACATCAATTAGCTTATATTGCCCAATCTCAAGATTGGTAATATGTATATAGTAGAGCAATTGCATGCTCATGTTTTAAATTTTCAACTTTAGCTCACAATTGATGTACTCAACTTCAATGTACGCAATAGATCGGTTGTTTGCTCCTTATATTGGACTGTTTTAGGTTTGAGGAATTACTTTTGAAACTTCCACCTCAAATTGATAGTTGACCATGCTATCATGGCCATTCACCTCCAATCCACCTCTTTAAAAAAGTGCAATTTAAATAGTCCCAATAATTCAAATATATCTTGGCAATCTAATCAGTAAGCTTGGAAATATTCAACTTGGCCATAGTCCATTGAGTGTAAAAATAATAATGATCAAGATTAATAATGGTACTATGTGATTGTGTGTGGATTATTGACCTCACAATAAGCTCACAAGAAGAAAAGAATCCATTACCACATATGGATGATGTTTCAGATCAATTACACAAAAAAGTAAAAATGACTTGATCATAAACCCTAATCCTAAACCTTAAACCATGAACCCTAAACCCTAAACAATGTGCTACCTTTTTTGGATTGCTACCCTAAACCCTAAACTCACTAAACTTGCAAATAAATTACTCATAGATTTCCAAGGCC
This sequence comes from Diphasiastrum complanatum, assembly GCA_029204225.1. NCBI lineage: Eukaryota > Viridiplantae > Streptophyta > Lycopodiopsida > Lycopodiales > Lycopodiaceae > Diphasiastrum > Diphasiastrum complanatum. Next base: position 20,229,561 of record CM055093.1, on the reverse strand, counting down.
CTTTCCTTTCTTGCTTCTATACATATCCAATTGATATATTACTAGTTTATTTTGTTCTACAACCTTATGTTCGTACCTCTCCACAATAGTCATCCACTTGGCATCAACATCCACATTGAAAATCGTAAACACATGCCTAAACCCTAAACTCAAAACCATTCCGAATGTAGCAGAATGCAGTAGCAGCAATGCGTAATGCATCATCTTCCATCTAGCAAGACAAAAACCCTAGAACAATTATATTTGAGAGGAATCAAAAGTAGTGCATGACCTCACTCAATCGGTCATTCGATCCATCAATTTATACACAAAGCAATTAAAGGCTCCTACTATCAATATCACATCAAGCGGCACACAATTAGAGAGAGAGAGAGAGAGAGAGAGAGAGAGAGAGAGAGAGAGAGAGAGAGAGAGAGAGAGAGAGAGAGAGAGAGAGAGAGAGAGAGAGAGAGAGAGAGAGAGAGAGACGGAGAGAGAGAGAGAGAGAGAGAGAGAGAGAGAGAGAGATATCCCCTCCCTTGCACGCTCCCTATGCCCCTACCCTTGCGTCCTCCCTATGCACTCCCTTTGCGATATTAGCAGAGTAGGAGTGCCATATGGGAAGAGTAGGAGTGTCATATGGGGGGAGTAGGAGTGACATAAGGAAAGAAAGAGAGGAGAGTGGTGAATAAGTCTGGATTTTGAAGCCTTCCCAACCCTTTACACTTGATTTTTCATTCATAAAAATGCATTTCTATTTTAACCTTTCCAGTAGAAAGTATGTTAATCTAAAAGATCTTTAGAGTGCCCCTAAAATTTAGTGAGATATTTGATAATGAAAGGCCGTTTTGTTTAATACCTTTCACCGTGAAAGTATATACTTACACTTTTTTTAACACCTTTCACCATGAAAGTTTTGGGGGGCCCTACCAAATTGATGCATACTATGTCATGCACCCTACTCCATGCATAAAAAATTCCATTCCACATTTTTGAAATAAAAGATGTTCATGTAGGAGGATGCACCCATGCCACCATGGGTGCATCCTCCTATCCCATGCATAAGCATAATTGTCACACACAAATAAAACCATGACAAAATAATCCTCAAACGTATAAATTAGTTTTTAGCTTTATTTAGCTTTTTCTCTCTCTCTCTGTGATGTTTTATGTCGGCAAAGCATGACATTTTTGTCAACACACACACAAGGTCACACAAATAGTTTTTTACTATATAGATTTGTTTGTTGGTATCAAATTATTCTGAGTTTGGTCGTGACCTGAACAATTATTATTACAATTGTTATTTTAGCAAATTTTATTGCAAACTATGTGAATGTATATGAACTCAGTGCAACAACGTTTGGATTCAATGTAATTGTATATTAGTTGTTGCACAAAAAGAAGTCATTAATCAATTTCAAAATGATCGTAGTTATTTTGAAACATCTATTTGTTTAACGATTAATATCAGCTTGCACTATAACCAAAGAAAAACTTTGACTTTTAGTTATTCTTCGAAACGGGGGCCTTTGGATGGCATTTTAAAAAAATGGAAAAGTCCAAAATTACTTGATCCAGTGTTACTTTAGATCAACAACAGAATGATAATCAAGATCAATGTCAAAATCTAAGGCAAAAACACAAATCTACATGCATATATTCATCACCAAAGTATTTTCGCACGTGTGGACAGTACTCATGAAAAAACCTAAGTATGAAAATCAGTTGCTCTCGAGTAGAGAGAGAAAGTGCCCATCAAGCCTCGGGTAGAGAGAGAAAGTAAAATAGTCACAATTTGCCAAATCTCCATTAACTCTCAAAAACTCAATACAAGAATCCATCTACATGTAGTATCTCGAGGTAGTCCAAGCTCAATTCCTATTGGACCCCTTTTCTAGCACCCCTCTAATCGTATTGGATGAGTGACTCATCATCTCTTGACCTTGATTGGACACATCTAACAAATCTTTCACGTATGATTGGAACCCTTGACTCTTTGCCAACACATTGACTTTGATCACTCATCAAATCTAACTTTGACACTTGTAAACAACCTAACCAACTTGAGGTACATCATAATTGACTTTTGGCCTAATGATGATAATACATGTGTACTTGACTATTTGACCTCTAAAGCCAAAATTGGTGCTATCAACTAGCTACATCAAGATGCTTGACTACAAAACTTTGTGACACCCCTAAATTCAACATGATTAATCTAATTTGACTATTTTTCACATGTGGGAACATGCTCCACACGTGTGAGATTTACTCACAAATAAGGATTGCAAAATAATAAAGCCATATTTTTCACAATATTTACCGTAGATGAGAAAAATTAAGTGGGACTTGGATACCAGTAGATCAAGATTTTGAAATGGACAGTCGCACAAATAAAAAAGAGGTGCACATTATATACAATAAAGAGGTTATAACTATGATTGAAGTGGAAGAACATTGGAGCCTAAATTATAGCAAAACAAAGCTTGTCCTAATATACATACCTGAGTACTTAAAATTCATCATAAATAAAAAATTTAATAATAATTCATTGCTTATTAGTTTGTACTGATTTTTAGTCATAAAAAATATAGACCTATGCAATGAATATTTAGACTAATACACTGGTTTTCATACATGTACAAAAAAGGCATGATCTAATAACAAACTGCAAGGATCTTGCAACAATCAACATAGTAGAAGAATAATGAAATTGCTTGCAATTAATTGTACAAACTCATACATTTAATTAGTAAAAGATCACCTGAAGTTGGGGTTTAGTATAACTATATGAATGACTTTTCTATATTTTCTGTGTATCTATATTTCTCTATATTCGTGTATCTATCTATCTATTCAGCTTAGGTATTTTCAAATTATCCATCTTTGTTTGAATATGTAAAATCAAGTTTAGTTTAGAAGGCCTTAGAGAGAGTATGTGAAAAAATTCAGATCCAAATGACCTAATTATGCCCTTTAATCTTTGGCTAATTTGGAGTGCACGTCTAGCTTCACTACGAATGTAAAAAACATGCATCAACTACACATAGAAGATGAAAAGTCAATAAGAACCTGTCATTAAACACTTAGATATCATATGATCTTGTACCTGTCCGTACAAATCTCACTATACCACCACCAAAATTGCAAGAGGTTGTAGAAAGAATTTATTTTAAACTTGCCGTACTTCAAAAGCAGCATCCCAAGTTATCCTCACTCGTTGCCTCTCCAATAACTCAAGTAATGCTTTCATATTGTGGTTGTACACGTACATGTACGTTGCCTCAGTGGGAGCCTCGGTGGGAGACTCTCGATGAGTCTGTCTTGTTGCAAGGAAGACAACTAGTCCATGTAATTGAGTAATTCATGGAAGAAAAATGGCATGACCCCTGACTATGGCACAATCTCTTACTAGGGGATGTGTTACGAGACATAATGGATAGAAGGAGTGAAAAATACTACAAGCAACCAAGGAAAGTTATAGAAATTTAAAAAAAGATGAAACAAAAACAAGTATATCATTTCTAAGCCATTGATAAAAAATTCAACATGTGGTGAGCGTGCAAAAAAGTACTCTCTCTCTCTCTCTCTCTCTCTCTCTCTCTCTCTCTCTCTCTCTCTCTCTCTCTCTCTCTCTCTCTCTCTCTCTCTCTCTCTCTCTCTCTCTCTCTCTCTCTCTCTCTCTCTCTCTCTCTCTCTCTCTCTCTCTCTCTCTTTCTCATGATCAACAAAACAAGTGTATCTTAAAATGTGGAGATGAACGTATTAATTCAAGGGAATTTTTCAAAGAACAGTGCCAAAGCATTATATGTTTCAAATATTAAGGATCTTAAGCTTCCAGAAAAACTACCTTCAAAAAACATTTTATATGTGTTTTGTTTTTTCCTAGTGAGACTATAACAATGTCATGAGCACATGTTGTAGCATCAAGATTATACCATCAGATACAAAGAGCAAATGGTCAATCATTCCTCATGTAGGCAAATGTGATTCTCTTCATCCTTATAACTCTCATATAGAAAAGAGTTATCAGGGGAATTTTAGGATGGAAAGAATCGTTGTGGCCTACAAGAGTACAAACCATCTGCTAGTTTTATTTGGCCGTATAATCTTGATGATACAAGATGCGCTCCTAACATTGTTATAACTCTAATCAATTAGTGACAAGATTGCTCTTAGGTCACTCCAAAGTTGCTCCAAGGGTCAACACGGTTTGAATCCCCAAGGCCCCCAGAGACCTAAGAACTCAAAGCTATGGACTTTAAATGCAATATATGTACAAAAGTGAATTAGCTTATCAACATGAAACTTTAAATCTTCCAGATTAATTTTAGTGTAAAGTGTCTTGAAGTCATAGGTTCAGGGAAGCATAGGTTGTTTTTTTTTTTCTAAAGTACAAGATGAACTAAAAAACTTTACTACTTCTATGATACCTACCAGATCGTTTAAAATGCAACTACAACTAAGAAGAACATTTGCATCCTTAAGTAAAAGGGAAGCAACACTTTGAAACTCTGATTGAGACGATTACAGTGCCACTAGAAAGCCCTCAATGAGAGCTTTTCAATGACACCCAAGATGACCCAGGTCAACTATGTTTGAAATAGATATCGGGTTGACCAAGGGCCATAACTTCTTCACCGTCGCTTGGAACTGGGTCACCTTGGATGTCATTGAAAAGCTCTCATTGATGGCTTTCTAATGGCACCATAATCATCTCAATCCGAGTTGTTGTTCAAAAGTTACACTGTTTTTTTTTTTTTTTTGGCTCAGTTGCATACTATACTACAGATACAATGGCTTATTTACGGGCTGTCCCGACGCAAAATTATAGTTCTTTTAAAAAGAATAGAAAATCAATTTGAAGGAGCTACGTTACGTAGATTTCAAATTTGAGTGTTTTGATTGGACCATGTGGAAGAAACTTTTGCGAAAAAAATAAAAAGTATCTTTTTGAAAGGTGTTCAAATTTTCTCTAATGCCTGATGATGATCCATTTACTGACTTTCCAAGTGATGAACATGAGGATACATCTCAAGATACTACTACTCAACCTCAAGAGACAGGTTGGAGAGGTAGAGACAAACCTTTTGGTGTGATAAGGATTGAAGTTGCAGGTGACAAATGCAAGGGTAAGGATGTACCGTGGGATACATTTTCACCAGGTTGCCGATCACCTGACAGGAAGCTCCCAAGTGGTTTGAGAGATTGTTGGAGAGCTGCGACATGGATGACTTTCCAAGATCATCTAGCCAGGGAGAGCTACGAAGATCAACAAGAGAGAAGACACAACCTGAAAGGTATGAAGCAAATTATGCTCTCTTATCTAGCATTATTCAAAGCAAAGAACCTTCGACTTATGGTGAAGCAAAGGAAGATGACATTTGGGTCAAGGCCATGGGAGAGGAGATGGAGTCAATTGCTAAGAATAGCACATGGAGGTTAGTAGAACCACCAGTTGGCAAGAAACCCATTGGTTGCAAATGGATATACATGACTAAGTACCATGCAGATGGAAGTATAGCAAAGCACAAGGCAAGATTGGTGATCAAAGGGTATGCGCAAAGTAAAGGCATCGACTATGAGGAGACCTTTGCGCCGGTATGTAAGTGGAATACTCTACATCTACTTGTTGCTTTAGTTTCACATTTTGGTTGGCCTTTGCATCAGATGGATGTGAAATCTGCTTTTCTAAATGGTGAGTTAGAAGAAGAGGTGTTCATGGATAAACCTGAAGGCTTTGTAGTGAAAGAATAGGAGAATAAAGTATGTCGCTTGAAGAAAGCGCTTTATGGTCTTAAACAGACACGCATGCGTGGTATAGCAGGATTGATGTCTACTTTCGTTCAAAGGAGATGGTGAGAATCAGATTATGGCTTGATTTATAGGAAGCATGAGGGTTTACCTGAGTTGTGTGGCTTGTGGATGCGGATTGGGGAGGTGACTATGATGATCGTAGATCCACCACAGGGTATGTATTCCAGCTTTGTGGCAGTTGTTTTTCTTGGTCTAGTAAGAAGCAAAGTACAATTGCTCTATCCACCACTAAAGTAGAGTATAAGGTAATGTGTAGTGCAGCGCAGGAAGCTATATGGTTGAGACAAATCTTGGAAGAAGTTGGCATGAAGGAAAAAAATCCCACGACTTTACATAGCGACAGTCAGAGTGGCATCCAGCTAGCAAAGAATCCAATGTTCCATGTGAGAAACAAACACATTGAGATTCAGTATCACTTTATATGTGAGAGGCTGTTGAGTCGCGAAATTTATGTTGTTCATTGTAGTACGGCAGAACAACTAGTTGATATTTTCACTAAGCCACTTGTTGGATAAATTTTTGATAAGTTTAGATCAAAGCTTTATGTACTTAAAGTTTGTTGACTTTAAAGCTGACTGTATAAAAAGTAGACTCTACTTTAAGGGAGAGAGTTAGAATTAAAGTAGAATCACTGTGCTACTGTATTGTGGGTCCTATTAGTCGATAAGGATCAAATGGCCTCGCCACGAGGCAAGTCGACGGGACACCCGTCCCGCCAATAGCCACCTGGGTCATGCATGGGTTGCCTGAGTGAACAACTATATGTACAGTGTAATTTCATTTTGAGAAATACAATTGCTATGTGACCTTGTTGTGGAGAGCATTTTTTGTATGTGTTATTGTGTAGCATGATCTGCATTCCTGTTCGAAGCAAATTCTAAGTCGTATCACATGAAGCGAGGGAGATTCAACAAGTTAGACATAACAATGCATAAGATTATTGAGAGTCCATTTTACATTGAGGAGACATATCAAACTGAATAAAAGTCAATATCTTATAATTCATAAAACAATTTATTTGTTGATATGAATCAATTATTGAGATGCATGATTACATTCTAAAGGTGAGTCATCAAATATTCATAGTACTTACGTTAGATGAGTCAAAAATTGTTAAAAGGTAGGAGATGGAGAGGGTAGAGCCCTCATGAATTCTACACTTTTACAAATAAGAGTCAAAGAGATTTCAATTTCAATGTCCAATTCGAAAATGACATATGGTAGTTGTCGGTTTTTCAGATACTTTTCATTATTAGATTAAATTAAATAACTAATATTATTTTTTATTGATCAAATAGTATTAGAGCTCAGTCTAGCTTATTTTTTCAATAGGTTTTGAAGGAGGATCATGATATATTATCATGGATATTCAGTAGAACATCTTACCCTAGTGGCATCAAGGACCATTCACTAAATATCTTGTTATGTGGTGGATAGAAGAAGTTCTATCAAAACCAAGTTCAAGGATAACAAGGAGGACATTCCACGGTATCTGCTTGGAAGTATGTATCATCCTTATAGATCTGATCTAATGCTTCAAAATGAATTGCTTCAATGAATAAAAACACTATTTGGGCCAAAGGTTGATCATCTTCTAATGATATTGAGGAGGATGGTGATGGTGATGTTGTAAGGCTCGCCAAGTAAATGACTAGATCTTGTTGCATGCAACCAAAAAAGACGACCTATGGAGCAAAACCACTCAACCAACATGAAATAGTTAGTCAATAGCCATGGTAAATAAATGCAAGAGAGGAGGGGATCCTAGCTTCATGAATAAGAAAATCTAATATGGAGATGGGAAAATTCTCACTAGTATATATAATCTCCTTTGGAGAGAGAATATTCCTCTTAGGATCCCATGCAACTCAAATAAATATAAGCAATTGACCTCCTATTCTTGCATTATAGCAATCAAACACCATGCAAGTGCTCCTATGTCCAATTATAGGTCTCCGTCAATCATAATTTACAAAATTCCAAAATCATATTTAATCATTAAGAGATATTGGAGTATATGTGCAACATACCACTCAAGAAATATAACAATCATTTTGAAATTTTGTCCCCAAGAAAAATTACTGGATTTCAAGAATATTCTTCCAACCATATTCTTAACTAGATTATGAGTTATCCAAATTCTACAATCAACCAAGTAATTAAATACAAAAGACATACCAAAACCATTTTAACACCCGTCTTTAACAAAATAAAATTTTATACAATCACCTAGAACAACTTCTAGAGATTACAAAGTTCTGCTAAATTCCAAATAAATCCATTGGCTATCCTTGAAATTAGTGAAACTTTGTCATCCAATATGAGCTCACTGGGATACAGTCAATAACCTGGGATATATTCCTCATTCAAGAAATATTCTATATCAAGTATTTCTTATATTCTATGCACACAACTTTAAACAAGTCTTTTTATAATGCTTTGGTGAATCTATCAGCTATACATTTCCTTGAGGACACATGTTGAATCTCCACCTCCTTTGCCATGGCTCGCTCCCTCACAAAATGATATGCCACCTCAATATGCGTGCCCCTTGCATGAAAGATAGGATTGTTTGCCAACTTTTGGGCTGATAGATTGTCACAAAAGATAATTGGATTCTCTAAAAAATTCAGCAAGTGAAAATCACTTACCATCATCTTGATCCATAACATCTCTTCTGTTCAATGAGTAAGTGCTTTATCTTGGCCTCAGTAGATGACAATGAGATAGTGGCTTGTTTCTTTGGCAGCCATAATATAGTCATCACCTATGAAAGTACAATGTGAACTTATGGTTTTTCCTATCCATTTGATCTCCAACAAAGTTCGAATCTGAAAATCCAAACAAGTTAGGTGATGATCCCTCATACAATATGCCAAAACATAAGAGAAAATTTGGCCTTGGAAAGAGCCCTATAAGGATTGCCACGTAGGATGAAAAGTTTTTGGCAATGTAAAATACTAAAATAAAGTCTTTTTCTGCCGGCAGTCCTACCCATACAGTCTTCGATGATTAGCTATTATGTGGGTAGTATAGTCTGTGACATATCATTGTGTTTGAGTCAAATTTGGTTTCTTAGTGTATTTCACACGTGCTAAGAGTGTTTGATCCTAACTTTACCCATACTCCATCATTTGATGTGAAGTAGATCTAGTTTTGGAGAGATTGAGATAGCTAGTGAGAATCATCTCACAGTTTGTTGCAAGATCTTGCATAGGAGATGGTAGCACACCATTATTGGATCCTATAGTGAGAGAGAAGCAACATTTTTTGTTCATCACTTTTATTTATCTCCACTTTACATGACTTCAATGAGTTCATACTTGTTGCAACCAAGTGAGAGATTGTCTACTTCCAATTATTCAATATGGAAGTTGAGGATGGAGTCCATCTTGATACTCCAAGATGTGATGGACATTGTACTTGGGATTGAGGCGGAGCCTCAAGTCCTTCAAGAAGTACAAAAATACAAGAAGAGAGCTAGGATGGCTCTCCACTACATTAAGATGAATGTCTCTAATGAGATATTGAGGGAGATTGGTGATTGTTCTACATCCAAGGAAGCTTGGGAGTGTCTCAAGTCCATCTATGAGGCTAAGAACACCTCTAGGCTCCTCACTCTTAGAAATCAAATCTTCCAAAGTAGTCAAAAGGGTGATGAGAGTGCATCTAATTATGTTTTGAGAGTCAAGGATATTCATAGGGAGCATGCGTGTATTGGTGACTCAATCAATCAAACTGAGCTAGTCCAAGTCATTCTCAATGGCTTGAGAGATGAATATGACAACCTTGTCCAATCCTATGCCATTAAGGAGGAGCTACCAAGTTTGGAGGCCTTTCAAAGTGTGCATATTTCTGAAGAATCAAGACAAGGGTACAAACTCTTGAGGATGGACAAGCTATCACTCAATCATGATGATGGCAAAGTTCTATTTGCCAAGCACAAAGAGAGGAGTAAGCAGCAACACCATCACTTCTCTAATGACAAAGCTAAAGACCAAGATGAAGAGGAGGAGGAGGATACCTCTCATTCTTCTACTTCAAATCTCAAGAAGAAGAAGATCAAGTGCTTTTATTGTGGCAAGAAAGGCCACTATGCCACCAATTGCTTCAAGAAGAAGAATCAACTCAATCAAGCCAACATCACCAATGAGAAAGAAGACTATATTGCAAGTGATGGAGATGGCTCTCTTATGGCATCAAGCTTCTCCTCTTCCACCTTCAACAAGGATGACTCATGGTATATTGATAGTGCAGCATCTTCACATATGTGTGGCTCCAAGAACTTTTTTTCATCTATTATGCCTTATGATGGAGTCAAGAAGACCATATACTTTGCAAGTAAGCATGAGTGCAATATTGAAGGAGTAGGGATTATTCCCTTGAAGCTTGCATCTTCTAAAGATCTCTTTCTCAACAATGTTCTTTTTGTCCCAAAGCTTACAAAGAACATCTTAAGTGTTGGCCAACTTCTTGGTAGTGGCTTTGATGTCAATTTCAATATTGACAATTGTGTGATCAAGACTCTTGACCCAAAGAATCTCACACTTGAGATTGGAATGGACATGAAATGGTTTGATAACAATCTATGTCAAGAATCTTTCACCAAGCTTAAACTTAGACATCTAGAGATTCACAAAGATCTCAACCATGTATGAACACTCAAATATGGATACATACAATGTCAAATTGTGCTCAAAAATTGAATTCATTCACCCCTATTGGACTCCACCAAGTACCAATGACTCTACCTCTTTAGAGTTGGAATGAAATTCAAATTTTCAAAAATGTGATACTTCTCTCTCACTAAGATATGTGCTTACAAAGAGCTAATGCCACTTAGCAAGACACTTAAGATTTCACTTGGAGGACTTATCCAAGGGTGACTTCTAGCACTTAGATGCTTCTAGTCTCAACCCTTTCACTCTTGAACACATCTAGAATGAAGGTACAATGGATTTCAATCTCTCCCCTTGCAAATCACTCCTTAATCTATGGTTTTTGGCAAATTTTCACTCTCAACTTTAATGCACACCCAAAGCATCTGAGAATCAGCTTTGATGTACTGTAATAAAGCTTCAAATCATCTATATGATTGACCTATACCAAGAACAAATCAAAGGAATAGAAACAATGCAAAAAAGGGTACGGCCTCACACGTGTGGGAAGTACACCTGAAGCCCACAACAATATTTAGTACAACTATAATGATTCTATCTATCTATTCAAACTCACTATCTCAAGATTAGCTAGTTTTCAAAAACTTGCTAGTTTGGGTGTATGAGTAAGATATAGCATCAAAATGAAAAATATAGCTCCAAAACTGGTACTGTACGGCCTCACACGTGTTAACAATACCCCTGCAGCCCACAACTAAGTTTGATGCACAAATATCAAGGCTGACTAACTCTTCAAACTCGCCCACTCAAGGTTAGTGAGTTTTCTCAAAAAACTTGCCAATCTGGATGTTGTTTAGATCAATGCTTTAATCTATTGTATTTGGCTCTGATACCATGTGAAATTTCAGAGAAATAAAGACCAAGAATGGATCTAGATTAGATCCTCAAGAGGTGTTGGAAGCTAGATTACTTGATCTACTAATCAACCAATGATTAGATCTAGAATCAGATCAATTTCCCATCAAAAATCTAGCAAGAACAACAAGCAAATTATTAAACTTGAGACCTATTGCCTTCACACTTGAGAAGAACAGTACCTATATGGACTTACAACATAGAGTGAAGTACACAAGTGTTAGAAAGCAATAGAACCATAAAATGACAACACAAACATGAGAATACTCAAGATATGCCTCCAAAACCAAGATCTTGCCTCATTAATTATCTCAAAGTGGATCCATCATGGATTAAATACAAAAATCATCATACTCTCTCTCTAAGCCACTTCCAGCACGTGTGAGACAGGTCATAGTGCTTATCCATATCCACTTTGGCTAAGATTCCATTAATTTGCCACATCATCATTGGTGGCTAGTGTTGACTTTCTAGATTCCTACAAATTAGAAAATAGGTCCTACAATCTAGGAGATTTGACTTTTGACTTGTATGAAAACTATATACAATGGATGTGAACTTTCTATATGATATTTCACACGTGGGAGACCACTCCTACCCATGTGATATTTTCTACCACTAGAATGGTGCCAAGTGGCATAATACTACTAAACTAGTTTTTGGCCAATTTAGCCACTAGTTTCCAAATGAAATGATATGTACAACCTATATGATCTATCTAAATGACTTAGGCATAGATTTCACATGTGGGAATAGGCTCCACACATGTCTATTGATGATAGGTACAAGTCATTATGGTATTTACAAGATTTAATTAAGTTAGCTTTTGCCAATTTTAACATAGAGATGTCGTCAAGGACATGCAACCAACTATCATTATAGGAGTTCCTACGTTCAAAAGGGCCCTATAAATAATGCCACATAGGATCAAGGAATTAGTCAAAACTAAAAATTATAATACAAGTGCATGCCCGCAATAGTTCAAATACAAAGTCGCTCTGGTTACAGTCATGGTCACAATCATGGTTAACTAGGGTTTCTCTTGGAAAAAATCATCCCTCGGGAGAATGAACTCTTGGGAGAAGAGAGAGTGAGGGCAAAATTGAAAAAAGAGTGCCAACTACATTACACTATAGATTGAATAAACTAGAAGAAAAATAGATGGACGTCATTGTAACATTTGCATTAATTAGCAATCACCATCTTTGAATGCTACATAAAATGCCTACATCTCTTGAGAGAAAAGAGAGATGGCAAGATCTGAAAAAAGAAGAGTGGCAACCAAAATACACAAACTAAACAAACTCAAAAAAAAAAAAATGAGCGGCATGGCAAAATTTGAATAAAGATCAATCTCATTCTTCAAGTGCTACGTGAAATGATAAATTGGTATGTGAAATGTATAAAGGCGCTGAGTATGTTTCATTTATTTATTTTTTGCTGAATTGATATTGATTGTAATCTACTTTTTTTTTTTTTCTTACAATGGAAATGGTTCGTCTTCATATAGATCTTCCTAAAGAACATGCTCCTTCGATAAAAAGAGGTGTCAAAGCGCCTTGCTTATCAGTTGATGATTGTCTGCGCTATAAGGCTGACGGGAAAACAAATCTGGACCTCTAGGCAGACTGGACATTACATCCTAAGGATTCATATACCATGCAAGATCCCAAATTCTCTTCAGTTGCTCAATTGATATATTTTATCTATCATGGAAATAATGGTTTGCTAGGTTGTTGTAAAAGATTAGAAGAATATGGTAATGCATTTTCAATGGAAAGAATCCATTGTTTAGAGGATGTAATTAGATGTATATCTTCAGATTGTGCTCAAAAAGACAATATTTTGCGAATTAAATTGTTAGAGAATGAGGTTCTTCAAAATGAAAATGAAAATCTTTGAAATAATAGTGAATTGTTACAAGAAATCATCGTGAGTACAACAAAAGACATTGATCAAATGAAAATCGAATTGAATAATGGTCGTTCTGCATACTCACAACTATTGAAAGATGTTGACTTGATAGGAAAATAGGTAAAAACAAAAAAAACAAAAGCAAGTGATCAACACAAATATTCATAATTTGTCATCAACAGGAGGCTATCGGAAAAGGAGGATTTATGCATTCAAGTAAGTTTTTGACTTTTGGCCTTTGCAGTCTCTTTTTTTACTTCAAGAGTTTGCATCTTATGTTGTTTTTGCATGACTGTAAATTGTAACATTAATTATCTATTATTTAATTTTTGTTTTACAGATCTGCAATGGTTGGGAATCAAAATGTGAAAGACAATGCTACTATAGGCAAGTCTTTGGGCTCTGTGTTGACAACAAAATCAACCAAATCATTGACGACCAATAATTGAAACAGTCATGTTAAGATAAAAATTGTTGATGCATTAATGATTGAAGTACAAAAGATACTTGACAATACTATAATTCTACGAGCATGTGATTTTGCTGGAATAAGCAGACATGCTTATGACATCATATTTAAGATTGTCAAAGAGGCTTTGATGTTAGCTAGCATTAAGAAATTTCTTATTCCACGACCATTTCAAATAAAACAAGAGCGTGATACACTTAATAGAGGAATTCAAAAGATTATTGGTGTTCCATTTCATATCAAGGAAATATATCAATCAAAGGACAATAAATCCATGTCTTACATCGTCAAATAACTTGTTTGGATATATGAATATGTTATTAAGATTTATTATACAATTCTATTATATTTCCACGGAAAAGGTAGACAAAGATAGTCTTGGTACTAAAGTTGGATGAATCGAAACTTATTAAAGGACAAATAATGGAGAGCGTGAGTATAACACTCATGAATGTAGCTCTTCAAAAGACAAACAATCAAAGAGATTTCAACTTCAGTGTTCAGTCCAAGAATGACATCTGGTGGTTGGCAGCCTTTGAGGTATGATATTTTAAAAACTAAAAAATAAAGTATGTTATTTGGATTTGCAAAACAACATATCCCAAAATCATCAAAGAGAATATGGATGGGGAACTTTTCAATGTACCTGGAATAGGAGACTTCAAGGTAGAGTGGAATTTGGTTGGTGATTTGAAAACTCTAAAAAGTATGTTCAATGTTTCCCATGAAGCAACCTCTAAAAATCCATGTTTATATTGTATGAAATCATCAAATGACAAGAATACAAGAATAACAAGAGATAAAGAGGATCCAAATTGGAAACTTGTTCTACCAATCCCTCTACAAAACATACATATTAGCACTCTCCATGCTGAGGTTAGAATAATCAGAAAGCTTGTTTATTGTCACATATTATATGCTTGGAACACAAAGCTAGAATTATTTTCCAAGGAGGCTATTTCTAGATTAGAAGATGTTTTGTCTAAAGTAGGTCTCCATGAAGGACATGTTAAAATACAAAAGGACCTTAAGCTTTTGGGATAAATAGGAAATGTACCTTGCAAGCCAAGCATTGGCGGAGCAAAGGCACAAAGATTTTTATCTAACCATTCAGGAAAGCCATCTACGACACGTTACTTAGTTTGGAAAGACATCATAGCTGCTACTCAAGATTTTGAACAGAAAGGATCAACAAGGGTAATGAAAGTTGAAGTATGGAAAAAATTAGATATGGTTAAAACATTAGGAAATGAAATATTTTCCAACAATGACTTGCGACTACTCTAGAAAAGTTGTGTTGAGTTTGTAGATGCAATTGCAAGGGATGCGAATCATATCACACATTACATGACAAGCATTTAAAAACAGATATCAAGTTACCATTTTATTTTATTTTTTGAGTTTACCTATTGACAAAAATGATTGATATTTTGCAACACATATTACGACACCATTCCATATCCTTAGCAAAAAATCATGGAAGTTTGAGTATATGGTCATCACAAGGGCTAGAAAAATCTCATCTCAAGCAAGAGCGACATAGCATGGTGGCCTCAATGTTAGTCACGGATATATCGTTCAGCTATTTCAATGGTTCTATTGACGAGCACAAATACGACATCAAACCTAATCTACAAATTACATCAAGTTCAGAAAGGCTTGCAAATTAATACATTAAGAGAGGTAGATTGCCAGGCACAACATTGTACTATATATTTGTAATTTGCTTTGGAAAAATACATTTCCAACTGATTGAATATATCTATATCTTGTTGCCATCTTTTTTTTTTTCTAATACCAGTTGTATTTTATTGTCACAGAGGAATTCTCTTCTTGCAATGGATCCAAAAGATAAGCATTTTTCTTTTCTCGACATTTCTATGTAAGTTGCATACAAGCAAAATGAGTGGATCGGAGAATAGTATTCTCAGGTCTATAACCTAAAGGTGCAGGTTGCAGGAACAGTGCCCACAGATGTCGAAGATCTTCTTAATTTCGACAATGACATTACTGTTGTTGGATCTAGTTGAATTTCACAGGTGTGGGAATGACACAAAATGTGATTATGATCTCTTAAGACTTTGTGATTGCACTAAGATCAAGTGTAGATTGACAATCAAGATCTATCTCTCAATTCTAAGGCAAGAGCACACATTGTCTACATGCATAAAACACTCATACAAGTTCTTTCACACATTTGGAGACTTTTGCAAGAAAAAAACTAAGAAAAATGTTGAATTTCACACGTGTGGAATGTCCACTACATGTACTTGTGATCTCCTAAGGTGTGTAGATGCACCAAGATCAAGACTAGATTGAGATTCAAGATCTATCTTTGATTCTATGGCAAACACACACTACTACATGCATTCAATCACTTCCAACTCTCACTCACATGTGTGGGAAGTGTTCCAAAAAAATTTAAGTAAAAACAAGCTACTCTCCTTAGGTAGAGAGAGAAAATCATCAATAGCTCTCGGGTAGAGAGAGAAAGCTAGAAAATCACTTACACTCAAAATCCACTCAATCTCAAAATCAATTAGATCCAAAATGAGGAGTACAATGATACTAGTAGATTCATGAGCTACCACTATGCTTAACTATGATTGGATCACACTTTGCCCCCTCTTAATTCTATTGGACCATTGATCCATGCACCTCTAAATTCTATTGGACTATATTCAAGTACACCTCAAATTCCTATTGGACCACACATGGTTCCACCTCTAAATCCTATTGGTCCTCTTAAACTTCATCAAACAAAAGCATAACACTTGTCTACACTCTAATTGGCACAAGTTTGGCCTCCTACTCTATTTTGGCTCAATAGTGGCATTACAAGTGGATTAGCCTTAGATTTGTATACTACTGTAAAAATTTTAATCAGAGTAAGAATCAAAGTGTTATCAAGGAAAACCCATCAAAAACGGCTAAAATCTCACTAATAGCCAATCAAAATGATCAAATCCTCACATATCTAGGTTGCATTCTTCACACCCATCAAAATCTAGTACTCCTAGACTCCTTCAACGAATGAATCTGAGATCAAGACGATCATTACCCAGAAGAGTTGGAAATCAAGCACCAGACCTTTTCCAAGTTACAGCCGCACAGATTGAAGCATAAGCAGGACCAGCCGCCATGGACCGAATGGATTTGATGCAAAAAATGCACTCAAAAAATGCAAATTCCAACTAGAACTTTGGTGGCAAACTAATAAAAAGTCTCTCGAACGATTCACAAAACTTGAATTATTTCTGTTCGAGAATAATTCTTGTTGGATCAATCAGACTCTGTAATGCAACAAAATGAAACGAGATAAAATCTAGGCAAAAATGAAATGAAGCGAAGCGAAACTTAAACAAGTTCTAAAATTGATTTATGTTGGAAGCATAGACATTGCGAAACGAAACGAAACGAAACGAAACACGAAACACGAAGCGAAGCTAAAATATTCACCATCGAAATCAGTTTGTCAAGAATTTAGATATGATTGATGGTCACTGCCGGCTATATCATTCTTACAATCCTTCAGAGTGTAGACAGACACTGCTGATCTACGTTAACAGATTAATATAGCATTCTACAAAATTAAACCAATGTGCAAAATTGAATAAACAAGTATATCAAATACAAGAATAGTAGCAGACAAAAAATACATTCGAGATCATACAATCATACTGAATAATATGTGCAAAAATAGCTACAATATTATCTATTGATCTTCTGATTTTTTGAGCACTGTGCGACAAACCACACAGTGCATTGGCATGAGAGAAATACAGTTCTCTCACAAATAATGTCTTGCTTGCTAGCGGATTTCTGGATCTACAGATCTTTTACAAAATTGTCTCGCTCATAGGCGGACATGTATTTAGTGTTTTTTGTCTTTTTCTGGCTTTCTTTCTTCTTGCAGTATTATGCATCAAGCAAAAAGTATATAGTTCACGAACTTTTTTGTGTCGCGTCTTGTAACTTCCAGATCAAAAAGATTAAACATCTTCAACTAATATCAAATTACAAGAGTGACAAATTAGCCACGATCTAGATTACTTCTGCTGATGTCATGATATCTGATCAACTACTTGTACCCCATGGTACTTGGCTGATCTTCTTGGTCAGTTGAGGAGCACAACTGATTTCATGTCGTGTCGTGTAGAGTCGTGTCGTCTTTTGTCAAAAATTCAGGATTGAAAGCTAGCAAAGCTTTGGCAATAGAAACATTTTGTTTCTTCGGGATCAACCCGTATCTGTTGTACCCTTGCAAGCAATCCGGAGGGCACCGCAACTCGAAATGCCAAAATACGATGGATCGACAGATCCTATCAGATTCTTCCAAATTTGTGAACAAGCATGCAAAATCTATGGTGAATAGACTCTTGAGAAAAACTGAAGTTGTTCCCCATGTCATCAGTAGCTACATCCCAAGATTGGTTCTTCAAACAATTGCGAAGAGAAGTCCATGTGGGAAGGGGTTAAAGCGACTCTCATCACCTGATTTAAACCAAACAAATTTTTAAAAGACCCGTTTCTCCTATGGAGCAAAATCAAAATTGGAAAATGAGCAAGGTTGCGGGACTACATCGAATGGGTCAAACATCTATGATCCGAGTGTAACATGGCCCTTATAAGAAAAAGCTCCTCAAGATCCTGTTTACAAGACAAACAATATGAAAAACGCACAATGGAGAAACCACCTAACCAAGTAGAAGCAATCAACTCTAGAAGCTTCACCCCCAAGCCAAGGAATAGGAAGCATGAAAATAGATTGAAACCTTGGCAATGAATCAACCACAAATGTATTTAGTAGGACGAGTTTGGCCTCCTTATATAGAGCTTGGAACCTCCTGTGCACATAGACATGCAAGGTCCTAACTCCCCTATGTTGGAAATTAAGCCCACAGTTGTCTCCTTGGTGAATAACTATTTCAATTTCATGATTCTTCCTGCATGTTTATTGATCGTTGATCTAGGGTCAGGTGAAACCAACTTTGGTTCTACGTCTGCTCATTTGATACCCGCAGGAATCACAACTTAGACAGCCAAATTATTTGAAGAACATCTACAACGGGCTTCCGGCTGATCTCTAGCAAAAGGTAACCAATCCTGTCATAATTTCAAATTCAGGTGTTAAGTTCAATTACTTGAAGTCATTGAAGACTTGGCCATTTTCAAGGATTTTCAAAAACTAGCATTTACAACAAGTCTGCAGATTTACATTACTTTTTCAACAGTCTACAGAAATACTCTAACTGTCACTACAGTCTGTAGAAATGAACTATCTTTCTTATAGTGTCGGCTTTCTCCGAAAAGCGACAGTGTCGGCTTTTCCCAAAAAGCGACACTTCAGTATAGTTCACAAATTCAAGTTTTTGTGACAGTGTCGATTTTTTTGCATTTTCTCAAAATGCGACAGTGTCGGCCTTAAACTTCTTCCTTTCAGCTATTTTGAAGGAGTTAAACTATTTTAAAGACACTGTCATTATTTTTAAGGGCACCATCAACTTTTTAAGGACAATGTTGTCTTTTTAAAGGCACCATCGGCTTTTTAAGAACAATGTCATCTTTTTAAGGGCATCGTTGACTTTTAAGGATAGTGTCGCCTTTTTAAGGGCACTGTCGACTTTTTTGCAAAATATTGAAGAGAAAAAAAAAATCTGACAGTCGTCTATTTTCAACGAGGAACGTTCCCAACGACTTCCCAAAAATACGAAGTGAGAGAAAGCCACTTCATGTAAAAAAGTGAGAGCTCTATTTGCAACGTCCTCATCACTGTCAACATTCTCTGATTCGTTGACCGTACATACTATGTATAGTTGTCACAAAAAGCCAAATATTTCCAAGTACAATAGCTTACCTAATTAGTTGACAAACATTTATTGTAATTAATACATGGATGAATTGTATAAATGGATCATACAGGCAAACTCTACGTGATGCTCCGTCCATGAGACGTATAATTTGAGCCTCCCGGTTACGCCGCCATTTTGGTTGTAATTGCTATTTTATTGTGCTTCACTATAATATAGCAGCAGCACGCTTTCCTACCTGTGTATAACATAGATGAATGCTTGTTGTGATTGAATGCACTTTATCACTGTTTAATCGTGCTTGTTTACTCACTCTGATCAGAACACAGACATCTACAACTCCTTCGCTTCTGATGATCGCTGTCTTTGATGCCTGAGGAACTCGCGATATCATACTTCTCTTTCCCTCTATTTTAGAACTAAACTTCATATTGAATATGATTTTTAGTGATACCACACATGCAAATCATTTCTCATCTCTTCGGTGGATTGTACTCTCATTTTTGTGAGTATGAACTAATTTTTAAGATCCTGGTAGGAACTGGAACACATCAAAGCTATGATTATACTTAGCATAAGCTATCTATTAGACTGTTCATCTAGCAGCTGATTGTAACGGGAGAGCTATTCCGCAATATTCTTGCTCTCTTCTTCGTTCACGTTCTTCTATCTCCCTATCATCAAAATGCAGTCAATCATGACTTTGATTGCGTTAGCAACCACGGAAGACCTCGAAATCACCAAATGGATGTCAAGACAGTAGTTCTCAATGAACAATGTCGAAGAGGAGCTGTACACCTTCCAACTGAAAGGATTTGAAGTCAAAGACCAAGAGCACAAAGTGTGCAAGCTGCATAAAACAATCTATGATCTAAAACAGGTTACAAGAGCATGGTTCAATAGAATCAACTCTTATCTTATGCAAAGTGGAATTTGCAAACAATTCAGCCGACTGTAATGTTTATTCAAAGCACATAGGCACCATTTCAGTTCACATAGCTCTTTACGTAGATGATGCATTTATTTTGTCTAATGCTACTTCTCTTCTACACACTACAGAGTCTCCATGCATGGATCCTCTATTTATAAAACTGTTATTGATAACTCTACACATGCCTTGACTGTCCCAAACCTGGTACTAACTCCATTTAGTGTGATTTGGGCCTCACAAAAAATATTAGTTACTTTCAAGTCACGTCCAGTATGGCGTGACATAACTAATAGTCTTGATTTATTGGAGTACCGTGTATCCAGAACTAGGAGCATACTGAATCCTATGTACTGGTCATGGACATGACAGCCCTGACTCCCAATCATGTGGTGATCATGTGGTTCCTAGCTTAGAAGATTAGAAGATAGCTTAAACGCGGGGAGTTGTAGTACGCTACATTGAAAGAAGCCATGGAAGATGTCATCAAGGAAGAAGATGAAGGATTAGATGATGATTCAAGCCATAACTATCCAACAGTCCATCATCTGACTCCCTCGGTAGCAACGCCTACAGTATTGCAAACGATCTGTTGATGGATAAGATTATAAAACTCCACAAACAATAGATGAAAAAATTGACAACCCAGTTTGATAAAAACTGAAGGCTTCCCAAAGTATTGTAGCATCATCTTCCAATGCGCCCTACCAAGATTGAGTGCCATTGATTAGATTTGACATAGGGTCATGAAATCTAATTAATCTAGGCTAAAATCAGGTCCTCTAAACTTGTTTTACAAGTCTTGAAAGTACATCAAAAAAGTGTGAGGGAGATTTATAACTTTGTGAGGGAGTGCTAGAACTGAGATTATAAGTCCATTTGTTGGATTGGAAATCTAATTTGAGTGAAACACTACAAGAAAGAGACCTTAGTGAGTGTCTAGAGACAATCAAATCCATTTCTTGGCAAGATTTGTTTGAAAGTAGTTTTCACTCCATCTTATCTTCATTCTATCTTTATGAGGAGGTGATAGAACTATTATTATAAGTCCATTTGTTAAACTAGAAATCAAATTTGAGTGAAACACTGCAAGTGTGAGACCTTTGTAAGTTTCAAGTCAATCAAATCTATTTCTTGCTTGTAGAAATCACTAGTAAGATGGGATCTGCTGGATCATACCTTCTAGAAGCTAGTGAGAGATTGAACTCTACAAATTATGCTATTTGGAAGGTTAGGATGGAGTCGCTCTTGGTGCTCCAAGACCTTTATGAGTTCTTGATTGAAGATGAAGATGAACCTCTAGGTGCACATGAGTTAGCTAGATACAAGAAGAGATCTAGTCTTGCACTTCTGCATTAGTAGCTCCTCGGAATATTAAAGACAATGCTTCACTAGGAATGTCATTGGGCACAATATTGACTTGCAAATCCACTGAGCGTATCATGATGAACAATAGGATTTCAAATGTAAAGTGTAAAATAGCAGAGTCTTTGATGGTGGACATTCAAAATATTTTAGATAAGACTATAGGTCAGGGTGCTTGTGATTTTGCAGGTATTAGTAGGGAAGCATATGCAACAATATTTAAACTAATTAGAGAAGCTTTTAAGCAAGTTCAAATTAGAAAAGTCCCAATCCCTAGGACATACACTTGAAGAAAGAGAGGGATACATTAAACATAGGTATGCGTAAGATCAGTGGAACTCCATTTCATATTGAGGTGATAAAACCTATGAAAAGGTGAATGACAAAATAATCATAGTACTTAAGTTAGATGAGTCAGACATTGTGAAAGGGCAGAAGATGGAAAGGGTTAGTATAATTCTCATGAATGGTGCTCTATCCCAAACAGGGAACCAAGAAGATTTCAGATTCAGTGTCCAGTCAGAAAATGATATATATGGTGGTTGGCAGCGTTTCAGGTAACTAGCCTCATTATTACATTACATTCATTGAATAGTATTAATACATTGTAAACTAAGTATGATTAATTCTTTGGACAGGTGCTGAAAGAGGATCATGATATATTATCATGGATATTCTCAAGGACATCTTATCCTAGGATCATCAAGGACCATATGGATGGAGGATTTCTCAATGTTCCAGGAGTTGGAGACTTCAATGTTGAATGGCACTTAGCAGGTGATTTGAAAACATTGAAATGTATGTATAATGTCTCTCACGGTGCTACATCAAAACACCCTTGTTTGTACTGCATGAAAATGGCAAAAGATGTAACTAGGAGTACAAGAATTACTAGAGAATATGCAGATCCAAACTGGAAGCCTGTGCTGCCTATCCCCTTAAAAAATTTGCATGTTTGCACTCTTCATGCAGAAGTTAGATTAATAGAAAAGATCATTTATCTTCATATAGTTTTTGCTTGGAATACTAAGCCAGCATCATTAGCAAAGAAAGCTATCTCTCGATTAAAAGATGTTTTATCAAAAACAGGACTCCATAAAGGACATGTCAAAATTCAAAAAGATGAAAAGCTTTCAGGAAAGAATGGGAACATGCCAACTAAGCCAAGCATAGGAGGATCAAAAGCACGTCGTTTTCTATCAAATCATACTGGTAAGGCTTCTAATATTCAACACTCGGTCTTGACAGAGATTATTACTACCACTCAGGACTTCGAGAAAGATGGCAAAACTAGAGTACTAAAAGTTGATGTATGGAAAAAGCTTGATAGTATGATTGTTATTTTAAGAAAAGAAAAATACTCTGATATTGATAAGAAAGCTATCCAAAGGACTTGTGTTGAGTTTGTTAATGCAATATCAAAAGCATGGGGAGAAGATCACATCACTCATTACATGGTTAGTATAAAATTTTCAAAATGCTTTCAAATTTTCATATATATTTAGATCTAAACATAAGACTAACATTATGATTTTGACATATGCAGCACATACTAAGAGATCATACAGCATTTTTTGCAAATACATATGGAAGCTTGAGTGTATGGTCATCACAAGGGATGGAGAAGTCACACTGGCAAGCACGAATAGCATTTCATTGAAATACACAACATGAAGGAACCAATGAAAAACGAAACTACATTTGTCAATTGTTTCAGTGGTTCTACCGTAGAGTTCAGATTCGACATATAACAAAGTCCACACAACAAGTTTAGAGAAGCATGCAAGTTCATACAGGAAGAGAAAATTAGATTTTTGCTGAGTAGAAAATCATCATGACATGTTCAAAATTGCTTTGCAAATTCATTGAACAAGAGAGGAGCAATACCCAATGTAAATGTATTGATTGTATTATACAAAGTGTCAACTATTCATCATCAGATCTTGTATCAAATTCTATGGTAGTATTGTCATGAAGAAATTCTCTGCTAGCGTATGCATCTAATAGATGTGCATTATCCTTATTTTCACTCAGCTCAATATAAGTGGAATACAATGAATAATGGGAGCTCCTTAAAGGAACATTCCCATCAGTAAAGCCTAAAATGTTCAAAACATAAGATCTTTTGACAAAAATGATCTTATTTGTCTCAACAAATTTATGTCCTCCTAAATAAAATGATAAAGCTTTAACTGCCATTATAAGACTCTCCCCGACTAGGCTCAGCTTGGAATGAGCAATACAGATCTCACTCTTCAAGAAATGTCGAAGACAGTGGCCCAGTCCACTGTCCCTCTGGAACGAGAATGCATGTTGTCTAAAACTACCTCGTCTTGCAACAAAATCATCTATTATGAGAGCATCCTGCAATAAGAAATATGTTAGCAAAAACACATTCAGTGATTGAAAACATTCAAATGCAAGGAAGATTAAACACGTACACATTCTTCATCATCAGCAACAACCAGATCAGGATGATCAATATAATGACCACGTACTGAAGTGGAATCATCAGTGAAATGCATTAATGATGGACGAGGGAAGCCCATCTGGGATTGAAATGCCGTGAATTCTTCATCAGATGGTCTACCTCGTCCATCCTCAGCTATATTTGATAAAGTCTTATTCAGACATTCTTCACCGGTCATAAGACCCTCCTCATCATCAAAATCAATACCAACAACAATGTTATCTGTCTCAAAATCTACAAAGTCGGAGAATTCGGAAATTGTGCCGGATAATAAGCATAGAACCTCGTCCTCACGATAGTCAAAAAATTTACATAAATCAGCAATAGTAAAATATACATCGTCATTAATATAATATATAGACAAATTGAAAAGACATTTCGAATCCTCCATAGATTTGGATTCATCATCAGATGTATTTTGGCCAATGAAAGAATCCCGAAGAACATCAGTATTTAAATCAATGAAGTCACTTTCTTTATCAGGAGTGTCAATAAGAAAGTGACTGATATCCTTAATGGCTGACTGAACAGAGGAGGGTACAAAAGGAGGGTCAGCAAAAGGAAACTCATCATCATCTGGGATCTGAACTAAAAGAAAAAGTACGAAACCACTCTAATATTCAACCAATCGACATTTCTTGTTGCAATATGGACACATAGAACTACTTTTGAAAAGATCAAACAATTTGGTGAACATTCTATCCAGTCTATGTCTAAAAGCTGGGAAGAAATGAACAAGATCAGTATAATGCGTGTACTGGAGTTGATCTATGGAGAAAACAGGCTTGCTAAGTATATCTCTGAATCTGACATAATGTTC
Source organism: Diphasiastrum complanatum (assembly GCA_029204225.1). Lineage (NCBI taxonomy): Eukaryota > Viridiplantae > Streptophyta > Lycopodiopsida > Lycopodiales > Lycopodiaceae > Diphasiastrum > Diphasiastrum complanatum. Next base: position 20,204,452 of record CM055093.1, on the reverse strand, counting down.
ATAAAATACATCAGAATTTGGTTGTGCAGTCTTGAAAACATGTAGATAAGGCCTAAATAGGCTGTGGAAGTAGTCCAGATTTTCAGTAATCTCAAATTCACTCAAAAATGAACTCAAGTCTGATTCTCGTGAGGATAATGAGAAAGAGGCCATGGCAGTAGAGTGAATATCGCACTTGTGCGCACGGGAGAACTGAACCAAAATTAACAATCAAAATGGCGCAGAAGATGGATATGTATGGCAGACAGATACAGAATATCGCACTTGTGTGCGAGTAGGTATACTTGCAAGCAAATGGACAGAAATGAGCGCGCACAAAAGCGATATGTCGCAAATTTTGAGAACGCAAAAGATAAAAAATTATTCAATTTCCGTGCCATTTATACTAAATTTTTGCACGTGTAGTCAACAGACTTATGACACGTGTCTACTTTCAATTCGACAACAGGCACAAGCATGTGTGAGATGACACCTGCACACGTGTGAAATGACACCTAAACACGTGTCGTGCGTTCATTCGAGTGCTTATAAACACGTGTCGCTCGCATTCGGTCATACAAATCCCACACGTGTAGTGTGACAGAGTGACACATGTTGCACTCGCATTTGTCCGTACAACTCCCACACGTGTGACAGGATGTTCTTTTGCACGTGCAAACCCCGATATAAAATCACAAATTTCGATGAATTTTTTTCACTTTTTTTTTCGCTCCGCATATCGCATTTGTCCGTGCCCTTCACGACCAAAATTCCACCTACTACCTTCCATGCGCATAGGTCTGATACGTCTTCCTACGTGTCACCCCATATCGCACTTGTGCGTCTTTCCTCAAATCTAATCGTTCTCTCTGATAATCGGCTCGCATAGGTCCGATATACCATACATTTTGTCCGTACATAGCGGTCCTCTGCGAGTTCTTTATCATCCCTTCCTTCTCGTCCTAACCTTCACGCACAAGTCCGCTATCACATAGTTCACGCCCATGGATAGGAGAAAGCAGACAAGGAGAGACTTCTTCTCTCTTGGCTCATCCTCATCTCCTGCAGTTGCCATCACACCCCCTGCTAGACCTAGAACGCGCAACCGCAGCAGGTGGCTCTCTGAGATACGCAAGTATCAGAGGTCAACAGCTCTGTTGATTCCAAGAGCTCCATTCTACCATGTTGTCCTGAACATAACAAGAAATGATCTCGGACAACACGTTAGATTCACACCAAGTGCTCTTCAGTGCCTTCAGGAGGCTGCTGAAGATTATATTAGTCTTTTTTTTGAGGATTCGTTTTTGCTTGCCATCCATACCAAGAGGGTTACCATAATGCCCAAGGATTTTCAGCTTCTGATCAGAATGAGGGATACTATTAAGAGCTCTGTAAATAATATTATTAAATGTTCTTGTGACAAGATGAATTCGACAATAAATACGCATAAGGATGTAGATATATTCATTCCATATCTAAGTAAATATATTCCTATAGACGTTCCCCATTCCTTAGACTGGCAGATCGTCAGTTTGGAGGTAAATTCTTCTTTCTTAATAGCATTTTGAAATCAATATTCTAATGAAATATTTTCAATCTAATTCATTCTGTTTCATAATTGATTTCTTGTGTGCTGAATTATTTTGCAGTCACCCCAGCAAAATGATTCATTCAGCTGTGGGTGGTACACATTGTACAATGCCAAGCTATTTTTTGAGTGGTTCATCCTTCAACAAGATGTTGATGTATAAGTAAACATGGAGTAACTTGTTGCTTATCATTAAAATCTATGATGTTTAGTACTTTGTATGACAAGACAATGAAAATTGATGTTTTCAAATCTCCATTTGTTGTTGATAAAACAATTTCATTTGATAACTATTTTTGTAATAGTTTGAATAGTGTCATAAAATATGAAACATCATTTGTATTGGAAATCTTTGGGTCCACATGCTTTGAGCATGATCATTCCAACGTAAGGACCAAAGATTATCCTATTTCAATGATAAGAAATAATGGTAGTATTTTGCTCTTCAAGTAGAGATTGTAGAATCAACTTGTTGTCCACCAAAGAATTTGTCAATGGTGGAAATGTGATATTTCAACAGTGGAAGATTTGTAAACTTGAAGAAGCACGTTTGGATCAACACCTTATTCAGTTCATTGATGGTTTGGAGTCAAGTCAAGTGGAGGTCTTCCGTTGATGATAAATCTGAAATATGTTGGTAGATTGGTTTGTAATAGCATGAGCTCTATTCTGATAAAATCAAGCTTCCAGTGCTCTTCCACCTCAACCATAGTCAAATATTCCTCATTGTAGATAATGCTTATCTCCATTCGGTTTGTGTGACCATTTAGTTCAAAGTCTTGATCCAGTGGTAGCCATGTACCTTCAATTTTCTTGTATCTCTGGTAGCTAAATGTGAGACTGAGCATTTGCTTTTCGATATGATAACAAAAGATCATTGAGGACTTTTTAATCCTGCATTCTATGTCATTATTTGTTTTACTATCCTAGCCTTGATCCATGAGATCTGACAAAGTCTTATCTGATAAATCCTTGCAAACAAATAAAGTTGGTGTCCTACGAACACTAGCACTCGAGAAAAAATCAACAAATGTATGCAATGAGATAAACCAACTTAGGTGAACAATTTTGGAGCCTGTGCTAATCTTCATAGCATTTTTAATATCAATGAGTAGCTTGCATCTCAAGGATTCAGAAACAATGCTGTCAGGAGTAGGCCAGCCACTTTGAAAACTAGGCAATGGAACTGCTTCGAGCTTGTCAAAACCTCCATCTGTTTGTGGTGTATATAAAGATTCATAAAAGTAGATAACACAATATGCAAATTCCTTTGGACTTCTTCCGTTGTATTGTAGCTTTCCAACATCAGAGTGAATCACGTCTAATATTCCTGCAAGTGATTGTGCGGGCTCCCATTCACTTATGCATGATGGATATAAATCTGAAAGAAAAAAACAATGTTGAATCATTTAAATCATAATTTGAAGAACATCAATAAAGGAAATCACCTGTGATTACTGTAGAGTGCATATGTTTTGATATACTTACAATTACATTTTTTATGATCATGAGGATTGATATCATGTACTTTGATTTCTGAATGCATATATACACGTTGCACTAAGACTTCTGATATCGATTGACCTCCCAGGGTAGTCTTAAACTCCAAAATTTTTGCTTTCCAATAAGATTTGTAAGTCATTTTTGCTCTTTTCTTTTGTTGAAAATTGCCCTTTGATGATGGATGCAGCAATACCCATGAGTTCTTCATATATTTTGTTGGCTTCCAGTTATCAGCTTCATCTTTCTCATTGTAAAGAATCACAGAATCGATTGTAGATCTGGGTCTCCTCGCCATTGCTATTTTCAAAGCTTGAGCGCCAAAAATCTCTCTGATATGTTACTTGATTTTAATTTTTCGTATCACATTTAATCTAATGTGAATGCCAACATAGTCATAGTTACTGCGTATACCATATTTTATGTAACTGTACATACTATATTTCTATAACTGTAACTAGTATAGTTAGAAATTTTCATTATACTAACCAGCATAGTAAAGTAAATTTAACTTGAGATATTGACGTCGGGCAGATTAGCACGCGTCGGGCAGGAAAAAGAAACCAATGGGATACATCCGTGCTGCTCGGACACAAATTTAAAAGTTTTCTATATTGCATTTTTATTTTTTAGTTAATTTGAACTACGTTACGATTTCAAATCTGTGCATTTTGATTGGGCCTGGTGACAGTCGAAACTAAAGAAAAAAAATAAAAGTATCTTTACAAAGGGTCTTTTTGATATTGTGAACCCTAAACCCTAAAACCGTGATATCCAAGACACTTTGCCAACTATAGAAAAACTTCACAGTGTATTAGTGGCTAAAGAGTGTAGGATACTCCACACCAAGGCAAGAATGAGTTCATTGTCTCTGCAGGATGAGGATGAGAAAGACAATTTTTCATTCAAGGGTAAAAAGAATACCAATGGAAAAAAGAAGCATCCCAAGGACGCCAAAGAAGAGGATGATGCATCAAGCTCAAAGGACAAGTCAAAGCAAAAATGGTTCTTTTGTGGAAAGAAGGGGCATTATGCATCCGAATGCTACAAGAGGCTAAGAGCAGAAGAGGAGGAGGACAAACAAGGGAACGTTGCATATGAAGAGGATGGAGATGAGGAGATCTCATCTTTGATGGCATCTACATCCACTCCAACAAGCAAAGGCAACTCAAAGGACACTTGGTGGATTGATAGTGGGGCTAGCTCCCACATGGCTTTCCAAAAGGACACATTCTCAACCTTACACTCATTCAATGATGCTAAAAAGTTTGTTTTTACTGCAAGTGATGGAGAGTATAGGATAGATGGTGTTGGTACCATCTCTTTATATCTAGAATCCTCAATAAGTATGGATCTAGAAAATGTCCTTTATGTACCATCAATCACCAAGAATATGCTTAGTGTTGGTCAACTCTTAGAAAGTGGTTTGGATGTCCACTTTAAGCTTGGTGTTTGTTTCATCTTGAAGAATGATGTTTGCATTGCAAAGGGATTTAAACATGGAAGATTGTTTAAGTTGGAAGCTAGTGTTGCTTTTGAAAGAATGAGCTTGGCAAAGGAGGAGATCACTCAAGAGGAGATCTTGGCAAAGTGTGACCTTGCTTGCATTAAGGAGGAGCATCAAAAGAAGGAAGATCTTGAGGATCAGCCTCAAAGCATGAGAGTTCGAAGGGATTCCTCAATGACAATGGCCGAGTCATCAAATTGCATGCAAATTGTCCATTCAAGTGTGCATCTTGCAAGGATGGTGAGCATTGGAGAGTCTACTATATTTGAATACTTTTTGGATAGTATTAGTAAACATGGAGTGACTTGTTTCTTATCTTTAAAATCTATGATGCTTAGTACTTTGTATGACAAGACAATGAAAATTGATGTTTTCAAATCTCCATTTGTTGTTGATAAGCAGTTTCATTTGAAAACTATTTTTGTGATAGTATGAATGGTGTCATAAAAGATGAAACATCATTTGTATTGGAAATCTTTGGGTCCATACTTCATGTCAGAGCAGTAAAATGATTGAATGATATTTAGTTTTCTTAGATCTAGAAACTCATACGACAGTAAGAACCAAGTATAGAACAATACAATAACATTCATCTCATATGTACAGTATAAGGCAACCATTTGAGAATCAAATAGACTGGCACCATCAACGACAATGAAAGGAACATACTACACAATGTTCTTGACAGAATCATTCAAAAGGAAACATAGGTAAGAGTACATGTATCTTGGATTTGCCACAGAGTTCAAATAAACTAGACCTCTACTTCCTACAAACAGGACAAAAGTCTGCATAGTTAATGAATGAATAGAATGAAGTACTCAGGTAAAAGATCTTTTTATATTAGGACAAGCTCTGTTCTACCATAATTTAGGCTCCAATGTTCTTCCACTTTAATCATAGTTAGAACCTCTTTATTGTATATAATGTGCACCTCTTTTCTATTTGTGTGACTGTCCAATTCAAGATCTTGATCTATTGGTGTCCAAGTCCCACTTATTTTTTTTCATCTATGGTAATCAAATATAAGACTACGCATTTGTCTCTCAATATGATAAGGAAGAAATTCATAGAATTTCATAGTCAAGCATTTAGGTGTAGGATGTTGATAGGGTCAAATTTGGCATAGATGACAAATTATCCATTTCCACTTGTAATGCCACTATTGAGACAAAATAGAGTAGGAGGCCAAACTCGTGCCAAATAGAGTGTAGAAAAGTGTAATGCTTTTGTTTGATGAAGTTTAAGAGGTCCAATAGGATTTAGAGGTGGAACCATGTGTGGTCCAATAGAATTTGAGGTTTGCTTGAAAATGGTCCAGTAGAATTCAGAGGTGCATGGATCAATGGTCCAATAGGATTAAGAGGTGGAAAAGTGTGGTCCAATCATAGTTAAGCATAGTGGTAGCTCGTGGATCTACTAGTATCATTGTACTCCTCATTTGGATCTAATGATTTTGGAGATTGAGTGGATTTTGAGAGTTATTGGATTTCTAGCTTTCTCTCTCTACCCGAGAGCTCATGATGATTTTATCTCTCTACCCGAGGAGAAAAGCTTGTTTTCACTTAGAATAATTTTTTAATACTTCCCACACGTGTGAGTAAGAGTTGGAAGTGATTGAATGCATTTAGTAGTGTGTTGTTGCCATAGAATCAAAGATAGATCTTGAATCTCAATCTAGTCTTGATCTTGGTGCATCTACACACCTTAGGAGATCACAAGGACATGTTGTGGACAGTGTGTTCAAACACGTGTGAGGAAGATCCAATTTCAGTCTGGGAGTTCTCTCTCATGCTTGATCCATTTATCTTGCTTGATAACTTGTTTTGAAGCTATTTTTGTCTAGTTTTTGATGCAATCAGTTTCATTCCATTTGGTTGTGCCAGTCAAAATCTATAAGCTTTTGAAGAGGATTAGGTAGGGCATCTAGACCTGGGTGGACACATTTGGTTTGGTCAAGAGATTTCTTGTTTGATCCAAAATCGCAGTTGAATGCTTACCAATCTCATCTATATTGATCTCGGCACTGTTTTGAGATCTTAACCATTTTGTTTCATGCAATATCATTTTATTTGAGTCAAATTTGGTTTCTTAGTGTATTTCACACGTGCTAAGAGTGTTTGATCCTAACTTTGCCCATACTCCATCATTTGATGTGAAGTAGATCTAGTTTTGGAGAGATTGAGATAGCTAGTGAGAATCATCTCACAGTTTGTTGCAAGATCTTGCATAGGAGATGGTAGCACACCATTATTGGATCCTATAGTGAGAGAGAAGCAACATTTTTTGTTCATCACTTTTATTTATCTCCACTTTACATGAATTCAATGAGTCCGTACTTGTTGCAACCAAGTAAGAGATTGTCTACTTCCAATTATTCAATATGGAAGTTGAGGATGGAGTCCATCTTGATACTCCAAGATGTGATGGACATTGTACATGGGATTGAGGAGGAGCCTCAAGTCCTTCAAGAAGTACAAAAATACAAGAATAGACCTAGGATGGCTCTCCACTACATTAAGATGAATGTCTCTAATGAGATATTGAGGGAGATTGGTGATCGTTCTACATCCAAGGAAGCTTGGGATTGTCTCAAGTCCATCTATGAGGCTAAGAACACCTCTAGGATCCTCATTCTTAGAAATAAAATCTTCCAAAGTAGTCAAAAGGGTGATGAGAGTGCATCTAATTATGTTTTGAGAGTCAAGGATATTCATAGGGAGCTTGTATGTATTGGTGACTCAATCAATCAAAGTGAGCTAGTCCAAGTCATTCTCAATGGCTTGAGAGATGAATATGACAACCTTGTCCAATCCTATGCCATTAAGGAGGAGCTACCAAGTTTGGAGGCCCTTCAAAGTGTGCTTATTTATGAAGAATCAAGACAAGAGTACAAACTCAAGCTATCACTCAATCATGATGATGGCAAAGTTCTATTTGCCAAGCACAAAGAGAGGAGTAAGAAGCAACACCATCCCTTGTCTAATGACAAAGCTAAAGACCAAGATGGAGAGGAGGAGGAGGATACCTCTCATGCTTCTACTTCAAATCTCATGAAGAAGAAGATCAAGTGCTTTTATTGTGGCAAGCCTAGGCCATTATGCCACCAATTGCTTCAAGAAGAAGAATCAACTCAATCAAGCCAATATCACCAATGAGAAAGAAGACTATATTGCAAGTGATGGAAAAGGCTCTCTTATGGCATCAAGATTCTCCTCTTCCAGCTTCAACAAGGATGACTCATGGTATATTGATAGTGGAGAATCTTCACATATGTGTGGCTCCAAGCGATCGTTTTCATCCATTATGCCTTATGATGGAGTCAAGAAGACCATATACATTGCAAGTAAGCATGAGTGCAATATTGAAGGAGTAGGGATTATTCTCTTGAAGCTTGTATCTTCCAAAGATCTCTTTCTCAACAATGTTCTTTCTGTCCCAAAGCTTACAAAGAACATCTTAAGTGCTGGCCAACTTCTTGATAGTGGCTTTGATGTCAATTTCAATATTGACAATTGTGTGATCAGGAAGGATGGTGACATCCTTGTATATGGATCAAGATTTGAAGGCATCTACAAATTGGATCCAAGTGAGAGTGCAAACTCTCTTGATGTTTCTTATATGTCCAATATCTCAAAGGAGGATGATCATACAAGATGCACATATCTTCTCTCTTCAAGTATTATGGTGTATGATTATTCCTTATTATTCAAAGCACATGTTGAGAAGAAATTCTCATTTAAGATCAAAGCTTTGAGGAGTATTGGAGCTCTTGAAGGAATAGCACCATATGAAGTTTTATTCAAGATGAAGCCTAAGGTTGATCACCTTAGTGAACTTGGTAGTGCTTGCTTTGCGCATATTCCCTTGGAAACAAGGAGGAAGGATGATCCAAGCTCATGGATCATGATTGGATACTCATCCATCAAGGAGGCCTGTAGTGTCTTTACACTCTCTATTTCAAAAGTGATTGTGAATAGAGATGTCATGTTGCATGAAGATTCAATCTTGGAAGTGGCTGAGATCAAGGCTTCTCAAGAAGCATCACAAGTTATCTTTTTTGAAGGTATTCAAGTTATGATGGGGCCAAGATGTGAGGAGGAGTTTCTTCTTCATATGATTTCAAAAAGATCTTCAAGATGCATGGCTGAGTCTTTATGGCTCACCTTACATGGCAAAGAGGGGCATCTGTATCTACTACAACACATTCATATATGCTTCTCTTCCTTTGCTTGAAATGCTATCTTGCTTCATTGAATTTTTGGATCTCAAAGTTCATAAAAAGCTATACTAGTTTTGTATGATGCTTATGGTATGAACATGTTTCTTGTCATTATTGACTTAGATATGTTTCCTATACTTTTTGATAGCAAGATATTGTATTGTCAAAAGTATACTCTTGGTTCTAGTAAGAACAAGATTGAGCTTGGTACTGACTTTTTTGAAGATCATGTTTTCACATGTTTTGAGGCAATTGTAAGCTCTTCTTGAGATTAAGTGAAACATCCAAAGTGTACACTTACATCCTTGAGAGAGTAACTAGCCTAAAAAAGATCAAGATAGTCTTTGATATCAAGATTAGCTCCATCATTTATATAGTTCGTTGTATGTGGACTAGTCAAGCTAGAAAGCATAATCTTGATAATCATCATTGTTTCACATCTTATGATCTTGATCTCCATGATCCTTATGAGGCTTGGAAGCCTCAAATTTCTCTATTTATGGTGCATCCATCATGCAAGTGGAACTTTTAAAGAAAATATCATCATCAAACATGGAGGAAGCCCATGATCATAGTGGCATATTGGTGGAGCACTCTTCAAAGGCATTGGTAAGAGATCTCTACCAAAGAGATCTTATCATGGATATGGTGAGGGTGGTTCCCTTGGCTGATCTTCACTTCTTATGCATACCAAAGGATCCACTCAAAAGGATTTACAAACTTCTCAAGTGATCTAGTACCTTTCCAAGCTATTTTTTGAGGAGTGTGAGAAATTGGCAAAAATCTAGCTTGGTATTTTTTATGATAGAAGTTTGTAAGTGAATCTCACATGTGTGGAGGATGTTCCCACTTGTGGAGAATTGTAAAGTAAATAAAAAATGTTTGATATAGGGGTCTCATAGAATTTCATAGTCAAGCATTTAGGTGTAGGATGTTGATAGGGTCAAATTTGGCATAGATGGCAAATTATCCATTTCCACTTGTAATGCTACTATTGAGACAAAATATAGTAGGAGGCCAAACTCATGCCAATTAGAGTGTAGACAAGTGTAATGCTTTTGTTTGATGAAGTTTAAGAGGTCCAATAGAATTTAGAGGTGGAACCATGAGTGGTCCAATAGAATTTGAGGTTTGCTTGAAAATGGTCCAATAGAATTTAGAGGTGCATGGGTCAATGGTTCAATAGGATTAAGAGGTGGCAAAGTGTGGTCCAATCGTAGTTAAGCATAGTGGTAGCTCATGGATCTACTAGTATCATTGTACTCCTCATTTGGATCTAATTGATTTTGGAGATTGAGTGGATTTTGAGTGTTATTGGATTTCTAGCTTTCTGTCTCTACCCGAGCGCTCATGATGATTTTCTCTCTCTACCCGAGGAGAGCAGCTTGCTTTTATTTAGAATAATTTTTTAATACTTCCCACACGTGTGAGTGAGAGTTGGAAGTGATTGAATGCATGTAGTAGTGTGGTTTTGCCATAGAATCAAAGATAGATCTTGAATCTCAATCTAGTCTTGATCTTCGTGCATCTACACACCTTAGGAGATCACAAGTACATGTTGTGGACAGTCCACACGTGTGAAATCAACAAAAGGAACCAACTGAATCAAATGACTTTTGCCCAGTACTTACTTTCATTCAATTTCTCACATCTAATATTAATTTGCATCTAATGGATTTTGACATAATACTATTAGGAGTAAGCCATTCATCACCACCAAAAGTTCACAATGGAATCTTTTCAAGCTTTCCTAAACTACCATGCATATCCAGAATGTATTTGAATTAATAGAAAAATATATATTGTAAAACATCAATAATGTCTTTTGCATTCATGGTGGGTGCCTTCACTTAAATAAGCTTTATGAGATTTTAGAAGATGATTATGAGAGCATTTCCATTATGTAACATAGCTCATTTAAAATAAAAAATAGAAATAGATTTTCAAATTGCCAGTTTACAACATGAAAGCATTACATCAGTTGGATTTGCCTATGTTGAACATGCCAATCTGTAGATGGTAGTATCTAAAGTTAAAATAATCAACCATACTAGTTAAAATAATGCACAACTAATAACTATACTAGTTCAGGTCACAGTTTGACAATAAGAAAAGTATTTGTATGTTGTTATTGTGATCATATCACCTAGTTACATTTGATAAGACTGATGGAACTTTGAATCTAGAACTACACAAATTTGACAATTTGGTGCTCAACTTGTGGCAATCACTATGGCAAGAATACCAAAGTCCAAAATTGAATCTGTGATTTTTCAAAATGAGGAAAATGAAGCTGGCATTTGGATATTTTATTCTTAGATATTTATATCCATCATGCATAAGTGAATGGGAGGCAGTACAACCGCTTGCATTCATTCAGATATTGGAAAATTGCAATATAGAGGAAGAACATCAAAAGAGCTTGTAGATCATCACATTTGAATCCTAGCAAAAAAAAAAAACAAAGACTGTATTTCTAACGATTAATAATTGGAGAAATAAACCAACTCATTCTAATGCTCAAACTCTCCCAAAATTAGTGTTATGTCATTTTTTAACGAATCATCACAATAGCTTATTGTATCACGACAAATTAAAAAGAAAAAATTAGATTGACTTGAGCCTAACTAAAGCCTAGAGTTTCACAAAGTTACATAAAAGGGCAAATGTTATGCTAAGAAGCTTCTCATAAATTGTTATAATGCTTAAAACAAGTGCCATTAAGACAAAAGTGGAGAAGTGTTGAAGTGCATTGATGTCGGTCACCAAGTAAAAGAGAGAGAGAAAAAAATCACACGAATCTTACAAAGGGTAAGGCCTAGAGTCTCTCAGACTTTTTGCCCTTTCCTTTAGAGTACTTGTCGAGGGGAAGACCAAAAAGCCTTCAATGCTAGGCTTTACAATGTACATATATTTCAATCTAGTGGAAAAAACCTAAGGGATTGTGTTGGCATTTCACTTCATATGTTTTAAGTGATTTTAATCAAGCAAAGGACTTCATTCCTTCGGAAATCATGGTTTCCGCTTTGTGCATGGATTATTTTATGGAAATAAATACCATGAGCATCATCAATACAATACAATATACTTACCAACCAACTAAATTATTCTGGGAATGGATATTGAGCATATCTGCCTGTCACAAGGTTTCTGACTAGAAATTTTCAAGCAGACTCAAGGATAGTTAGAATTGTAGTAATATATTAAACTCTTTATTAAAATCTTCAAATCTATAAAGGTAATTTCTAATTAGAACAAGTTCAAGCAGACTCAAGGAAAGTGAGAAACTCTTTTTTAAAATATTCAAATCTATAAAGGTAATTTCTAAGTAGAACAAGTTCAAGCAGACTCAAGCAAAGTGAGAAACTCTTTTTTAAAATATTCAAATCTATAAAGGTAATTTCTAAGTAGAACAAGTTCAAGCAGACTCAAGGATGGTGAGAATTGAAGCAGTCGACCATTCTACTTTAATTTTGCTAGAATTTTCAAATTTTTGTCAAGGTTTTCTGATCATGAGTAACTAACGTTCGGGCAGACTCAAAGGACAGTAGGAATTGCAGTGATGTATTATACTTTTGCCAAAATTTTCAAATTTGTGAAGGTTTCCGAGTAGAAAAAGCTGAAGCACACTGAAAGATAGTGATAATTGGGTAAGCGTTTTTCTCATCACTACAAAGCCAGGGTCCTCTTCAAATTAGAGTCATCAGATCACAAAAATGGTAATTACACTGATGTAATTTTACATCATCAGAGTAGTCGACATAGGCAGCAGACGGAAATTAAGATGATCAAAGCAACCTGGAATACATGACACAAGCTTCTATCATGAGGTTGCCGAATTAGGGTCTAGAGTATTTTCTCCGACCAAAGGCCGGTAGACAACAGAAAAGTTTGTCAGCAAAGTGTTGCCTAGTTGCCACGGTTTCCTCAGCCTCATTTTCGGCGTCATCCATGCAAGTATTTAGAAAAAAACCAGGATAATTTCTCTTCAAAGGTTGTGAGAATTCATTCTCCGGGCACGGGTGCTCTTCAATAGAGCATAATTTGGGCTTACCCGGCATGTCCTCGACCCGCTTGAATAAGACTTGTATATCTGAGGAATTCGATATTGAGATAGAAATCCCAGACGCCGATTTCGTTCTTCGTAGGTCGAAATGATCACTAAATGGCCGTGGCTTGAGGTGCAAGTACTTGTAGCCTGTAGCTGATCCAGAACTGGGCATCTGTATGTTGGGCTGAAAGAAAACTTTGCAACTGTTGTCATTTGCCACTGCATGTACGTAGGGCTGCTCCGATTCATCGGACTTCAGAACGAGATTACACGAGTTGCAGATATCCGGAGGCGCATGATCCAGCATAGAAAAATTATCGTTTCCATCTTCCTGTCTCATGACCTGCAATGTCGTTTGAGGTTGACTGTCTTCACGAGGGGGATCAGCGTGCATATGCTTAGGAGCTATAATTTGAGCTGAAGTAACTAGAGGTCTGCTGCTGAAGCATGATCTGTAGGTAGGCAGGTACGACGAATATATTGCTGCATCACGGCGTTGATGTTCATCTGCTGCAATTCGGGAAGCAGCAGCACAATGGCGCTCCATCGATGATCGTGGACACCAGCAAAAACGATGATGAAAAGCAAGAAAGAGGGAATTAAGCAGAATTTTTATACCCTTCACAGCGTAGCCTTTGGGAGTAATAAAATCATGCATGAAAAAAGCAAAAGCAAAAGCAAAAGAGGATCTGCATGTGTGTCACGGTCTCTCTACACCAAACACAAGCCCATGTGTTTGGCCTTGCCTCAGTTAGCCTGTATTGTAGCGAAAATCTTTAGGTCCTCTTTAGGGGTGGAAGGTCATGTCCCCAAGGCCTTTCACCCTATGAGGTGGACGTATGAGTTAGGCGGACATACCAAGGGGTATGGCCTTACGGTGCCATAATGGAAAGTGCAATTTTAGCTTTAATTTGTTAATTAGTTTCCTTTTGTAGAGAATTTTGTTGTTGTCGATAGAATATGAGTGTGAGTAGCTAGTGATGGCTTGTCACATGGCACGTGGGTATTGGACATGAGGAATTGATGGTTTGAGGTCAGGTCAAGTGGAGGAGCAAGCTCAAGACCTGAGGACTCCAAGAAGAACCATGAGTATCAGGATGGAGCCATCAAGGCTCAATCATGTGGATCAAGCAAGGCAAGTTGTCTTTGGAAACATTGTGTATGCACTTAATTTTTCAATTGATGTATCTTCAAGTGCACAACATGCCTTGGAATCCATGGCTTGGCATGATGTTTAGTTTTGAAGTGTGCTACATGTATATAGACACATTTATGGAACATCTTGTAAGGGATCCTTTAAGAGGTGCTCAAAGATCTTTTATGGAATCAGGGCATACTACAAATAGCATAAGAACAACTTCATATTACTTTAAGAATAGGTGTATCCATCCGCTACTTCATGTCAGAGCAAAACAATGATTGAATGATATTTAGTTCTCTTAGATCTAGATACTCATAATTCAATAAGAACCAAGACGACAATGAAAGGAACATACTACACAATGTTCTTGACAGAATCATTCATAAGGAAACACAGTTAAGAGTACATGTATCTTGGATTTGCCACAGAGTTCAAATAAACTAGACCTCTACTTCCTACAAACAAAGCAAAAGTCTGCATAGTTAATGAATGAATAGAATTTGAAGTACTCAGGTAAAAGATCTTTGTATATTAGGACAAGCTCTGTTCTACCATAATTTAGGCTCCAATGTTCTTCCACTTTAATCATAGTTAGAACCTCTTTATTGTATATAATGTGCACCTCTTTTCTATTTGTGTGACTGTCCAATTCAAGATCTTGATCTACTGGTGTCCAAGTCCCACTTATTTTTTTTCATCTATGGTAACCAAATATAAGACTACGCATTTGTCTCTCAATATGATAATGAAAAGGGTTGGAATCGACTGAGAGTAGATGGGTTGACTTTTTCCAATATCGAATTTGATCTGACTTGATGAGGGAGTCGAACACTGTTCGTCGAAATATAAATGAAAGAAAGACAAAAACATTTTCAACAAATTTTCTTGACAACAAATTTTAGCTTGAATTAATGATGATAAAGTCCTTGTACACTTCTAATTGGCTACTACAAATCCTACAACTAAAGCATAGGTCTTGATGAACATTGTTGGTCAACAATTATGAATGAGAGATAGACCAAATATCTCTCTCAATTAGTCATAAGTTAAAAATGTTTTTCTCTGAAAGTTAAAACTAACTTGGGCATACAATTGAGCCATTTCTAAGCAAATCGTACACTTTTGATTTAGATACACTTGTTGTAGGTATTCTCGAAGGGTTTTGAGTTCAAATATAAATCTTGACGAACAACTTTTGCCAAAATTAAAGACAACAAACAACAAAATATGAGCATTCTGCACACAAGATTACAAGATATCATCAAGAGAGTGCACCAATGAGTAGTAGAACCCAAAGAGAATCATGTATAATGATGAAATGAGAGATAGAAGAGAGAAGATCTCTTTCTCCACGTTTTACAACCTTTTATAACAGGTCCAAACCCTATTTGGCCACTTGGCTTTCCCTCCAAAATGTAAACCCTACTATTTTCGGGTCTAGATTCAATGTACCCAATCTTCAAATTTGAATCTCTCTCAAACTTGACTACCAACTTTCCCACACTTTCAAAAAGTTTATTGAATGTATTTTAAACTAATATAACTTCAAAAAGTTTATCTCTAAGTCTAAAATGATTTTTGGCCTCTTATTGACAATTTACCAAAATATGACTAAACTAGACTAAACTAGTTGAAATGAGTGCTTATTGGAATGTTGATCTCCGATAACTAGTGATTTGAGGACCTTGTTTTATGTAAAAGCTAATCTATGCCTATCATTCACATGTGGGAATAGGCTCCACATGTGTGTATATAAAATTGGCCTAATCAAGTTATAATTTCATATTTGTCACACATTTTGGATGATGTCTACTAATAGTGGATTCATGTTGGAAGGCAATGATAAGCTCCCTCTACCAATTATGCAAATTGGAAAGTAACGATGGAATCCTTAATTGATTTGAATGAACTAATAGACATTGTTGCAGGGGTGGAGGAAAGATATTCTCCAATTCTTCAAGGGCAAGTGAGGTATGACAGAAGGGCTAAGAGACCTCTCCACATCATCAAAATGAATGTTACCATTGAACTTCTTAAGTAAGTTGGTAAGTGCACTTTTTCAAGTGAGGCATAATGCATTGAAGAAGTTTATGAATTTAAGGCCACATCTAGCATATTGACCCTATTAAGGAGTCAAGTCTTTCAAAGTTTCCAAAGAAGGGTGCTCACGCTTTTGTTTTAAGAGTCAAATCATTGAATGATGATCTTGCATGCATAAATATAAGCATCAAGGATGTAGAACTTGTTCAAGTTATGCATAATGGCATCACGCTGCTACAAAGATTTGCCATTCAAAAGAGATTGCCAAGTGTTGAAGACTTGCAAGAGGTCTTTGTGGCTAAAGACCATATGTTACAGGCAAGAGGTGGATGCCCTTCTACTCATGGAGAAGAATTAGAGGTAATGTTCACAATGTATAAGTTCAATGGTAAAGGGAAAGGCAAAGGTCGGGATTCAAGATAAGCAACTTGGATCAAGATGAGGCTTTTTCTTTTGGTAATAATAAGAGAGATAAGTCAAAGCCAAAGTCTTCTATTGTGGCAGAAAAGGAAACTTTGAAAATGAATGTTTTAAAGTGAACAGAGATCAAGAGAGAAGCAACATAATCTCACTTTAGATGAGGATGAACAAAATGCATGTGATTATCTTGTGATGTCTTCTAGTTTGTTATCTAAGGAAGTTAATATTGATCCACGGTGGATTGATAGTGCATCAAGAAACAAAGATTACTTCTCCTCCTTGATGATCTATGAAGGTGAACAGAAGATCATCTATGTGTCCAATGGTGAATGTGCCATTAAGGGCATTGGAACACTTCTTATTTCTCTCTCTACAAATAGGAAGCCAATTTAGAGAATATTTTGTTCATTCCTTCCATAACTAAGAATCTTCTTGTAGGAGCCAAATGGTTGACAAGGGTCTTGAACTTGAGTTTGTTGGTGATGCTTGCTTGATAAAAAAAATTTTTGTTATAGGCAAAAGACAAGGCAAATTTTGCAAACTTGATATTTGTGTTATTGCTAACCAAGAAAGTTATGTGGAAAAGAAGCAAATGACAAGTCAAGAGATGTGGCACAAGAGATTGATGTTGGAAATTTAACTCCACTTCAAATCCCATTTGATCCAGATGCCCCTCTATATACAACACCTCCTGTTCCATTCAAGTATCCATGATAGAGTCTTAGTCCTAGTTATTTACTCAAAACTCTACTATAGATGAAGAACCATATGATATCTAAGTGTTTAATGATAGGTTCTTATTGACTTTTCATCTTCTCTGTGTAGTTGATGCATGATTTCTACATTGGTAGTGAAGCTAGATGTGCTCTCTAGATTAGCTAAAGATCAAAGGGCATAATTAGGTCATCTGGATCTGAATTTTTTCACATACTCTCTCTAAGGCCTTCTAAACTAGATTATGTACATATTCAAACAAAGATGGATAATTTTCAAGTACCTAAGCTGAATGGATAGATAGATACACAAATATAGAGAAATATAAATACACACAAAATATAGAAAAGTCATTCATATAACAAATCCCAACTTCGGGTGATCTTTTATTAATTAAATATATGAGTTTGTACAATTAATTGCAAGCAATTTCATTATTCTTCTACTATGTTGATTGTTGCAAGAAGATCCTTGCAATTTGTTATTAGATCATGTCTTTTTTGTACATGTATGAAAACTAGTGTGTTAGTCTAAATATTCATTGCATAGGTCTATATTTTTTATGACTCAAAATTAGTAGAAACTATTAAGCAATGAATTATTATTAAATTTTTTATTTATGATGAATTTTAAGTACTCAGGTAAAAGATCTTTGTATATTAGGACAAGCTTTGTTATGCTATAATTTAGGCTCCA